>JAJPUD010001425.1:352626-439395 GCA_023553655.1 Myrmecobius fasciatus | reverse complement strand
GGCGAGCCGCCGCCGCCGCCGCTGCCGCCGCCGGGCTGGCCTCCTGGCGCCCCGCAGGGTACGGGGCCAGCGTGCAGCTGGGGATCCGGAAAGGCAGGTCGTGGCGGGCCACGAGGCTCTCCTTGTTGATGTGCTGGGCCAGAAAGTAGGTGGCGTTCTGGCGCTGCTTCATGGCGGACACCATCTCCGACATGTCCGTCAACTCGGATGAATTGGTCTCGTGGCCAGAGTCCAGGGATGACTCAGGGGTGATGGTGGCCAGCACAATCAGACCTGGACAGACAAGGAGGGAAGCGCAGAGCTCGTTACTTTGGGCAAGGGCAAAGGTCTCTCCAGGAGCCCAGAGGGGCCAAGTAGGGCCCATCCGAGCGGGGCCCAGGGCCCAGATTTTCCAAGGTCGGGCAAAAACCTATGAAAGACCAGAGAACAAGAGCTGGAGGTTCAAATGGTTCAATCTCCTCATTTTACAGATGGAGAAACTGAGGCTCATTGAAGTTAGGTGACTTAGACAAGGTCACATAGCTAGCTAGGGGAAGAGCTGGGACTAGACTTTGCCCCAGATAGTTCTCCCTCCCCTTTCCCCTTCCCCACCCCTTTCCATGAGAAGGCTCCTTGAGGCCAAAGATTGTGTGTGTGTACCCAGCAGGAACTTAATGCAGAAGACAGGGCAGCGTACAGGCAAGAGCCCTGGCTGTGGAGTCAGAAGAGCCAAGTTTGTGTCCCAACTCTTCTATTTAGCTCCAGTGTGACCCTGGGCAAGTCCCTTCTTTGTTCTGACACTCAGGTTTTCCAATCTGTAATAAAAATCACCATTTATGTTGGCCTGCTTCTTCTCTCCTTTGCTTCTCACAATAATCCTGCACGGTAATCGCTCCTGTCATTCCCCTTTGGCAGACAAGGAAACTGAGTCTGAGAGAAGTGATGAGTAGTGAGTGTCTGAGGCATGATTCAAACTCAGGGATTCCTGACTGCAAACCCACTAACCCAGATTCTCCCTGCAAAGTGAGAGTTTGGGATTGGAGAACCTCTAAGGTTCCAGATTGAAGTCTTATTATCTCAGAGGTCTAATGTTTGAGATCACTTTATGATCTATTGGTGTAGAATTGGGGTCTGTCTAGGCTTTCCATTATACTAGGGTTCGGTATCTTCTTGGGAGAAAAAAAAAAGAACAAGAGGAAAATATGAGTCATGAAGGAAAAGAAGCAGAAGTGGGGAGTGGGAGGGGCGGGAAGCAGGAAATGGGAAGGAAGCAAGGGGGGCTCTGGAGAGAAGAGTGGGTTTCTTTTTTGGCGGTTTGAAATATATTTTATACAGTGCTCGCTATAGACGGAACAGTATGCTGATTCACACATTTTTAGGACTCAAGAGCTGGGCATCTTTCTGGTAATTATCCCAAAGAGTGTCATGGAGGCTTAGCTGAGCTTGCCCACGCTTGGGGACTGCAGCCTGGAGACCTGAATCCTTGAAACAGGCCGGCTAGCGGACTACTCACAGGCCATTTCGTGTCCCTGAGGCTCAGGCCTGGCCAACTCTAGCCAAGTTGGGATGGGGACATGCCCTGGGGCCACTGTCTGAGGCCCTCCAGAGCTTAAAAAGAGGAGCTTAGGGTTGGGAGTGTGTGTGAGAAGCCCTTCCGGTCCTCTCCCTGCATTCTCTTCCTATTGTGACATCAACTGTCCTTACTCCCTTGGAACCTCCAAAATAACGTACACAAAGTGCACCGCAGCCCTCAAAGCGTCTTGTTGCACTAGTGATTATTTCCCGTGGTTATATGGAGGGGACGGGACCAATGGAAGGTGGAATAACAGATGCTGGCCACCCTCCTCCCACACTGTTTCCCTTCCTTTGCCTTCTTCTGTTTGCTCATAATTCCTGCTCTCCCATCCTCCCCCTCAGCCTTCATCTCCCAGCTGTACCTTGTCTCCATGTTTCTTTTTTCCCATAGTGCCATTTTGGTCATTTTTCTACATATACATGCATAGGTCTTTATATGTGTTCATATTTCATAGAATTTAGGACTGATGGGACAGTCTATATCTATATATAGTCTATATACAGTCTCTCTCTATTTTTTTGGGGACTATAGAATTCAGTCTCTTCATTTTACAGATGAGGAAACTGAAGTTCAGATCAGGGAAGGGGTTTGCCCAAAGTCATACAAAGGAGAGGAGCCTCCAAGATTCAAACCCTGATGCTTCTTTCTTTCCACCATACTGTGCACTCTCTATCTCTCTGTCTCTGTCTCTCTCACAACAAATGTGTGTATATATATATATATATTATATATATATATATATTATATATTATATGAGTGGGAATGGATATGGGCAGAAGATGAAGGTCATAGCTTTGCTCTTGAGCCAGAAGGGACCTCAGAGGCTCACTAGTTCAATGATCTCATTTTATGGAGGAGGAAACTGAGATTTATTTACAGAAAGGGAGAATGACTCATCCAAGGTCATACACAAGATTCTAGATTTAGAGCTAGAAGAGACCTTAGCAGTCATGGAGTCCCACTTCTTTATTTTATAGAAGAAAAAACAGACCCAGAGAGTTTTGCTTGGGATCATATGGTTATTACATAGCAGAGCTGGGCCCATGCTATGACGCTTTCTATGTACATATATATTTACATGTATATTTGTGGGGGGGGGGGAAAGGTGGACTTCCTTGGTCCCAATGGCTCCCAGCCAATTCTGTGATTTCCCTCTCTCCCACTCCCATGGTAGCCCCACTTCTCTTGACTCCTTTGGATCTGAGGACCAAACAAGACAGTTAGGTGGTACGACACCTGGAGTGAAGAAGATCTGAGTTAAAATCTGGCTACAGACCCTAGCTGTGTGACTGTGGGCAAGTCACTTTACCCTTTTATTTGCCTCAGTTTCCTCATCTGTAAAATGAGGATAAGAAGAGCACCCACCTCTCAGGGTTGTTGTGAATATCAAATGAGACAATAATTATAAAGCTCTTAGTGACCCCTGAAGCAGCATATACATTCTAGCTCTTATCATAAAGACTGTGGAGCGCTTTGCAAACTCTCAAGCACAATCTCTGTTAGCTATTATTATCAAGGTCATTGTCAGGGATATTTCTAGGGGACAAAACTAAGAATGAGCCAGCGGGAGCTCCAGCTGGAGTCACTGCCTTGGAAACACTTTCCCAGGGCTGTCTGGCCTGGGCATCACACAAATGCCCCATTGGGGAGTCTCTCTGGGTAGCTTTAATCCAGGAAACAGTGGTCCCACATGAGATGAAACCTAGAGAGAAGGAAAAGAAGGCGAGAGAAAGAGAGAAGGAGAGAGGGACAGTTCATTACCTGCTGTCTGTGGGGGTGGGGGATGCGGACAGTCCTCTGCTGCTGCAAGAGCTTCCAAGGCTTGCAGGGTGGACACCAGGGCGTCGTCTAGTTCCTGGGCATGGTCTCGGACGGTTCGGGTCTGTACACTGTCGATCAGAGTCACCGGGATCTCATCATAGAAGATTCCACACAAGGGTCGGCCTTGCTCCTGGCTTTGGGCCGCTCGGCGCTTGGGATCATCCTCATCGGAACTGTTGTCCCGGAAACCTGGGGGTGGGGCGGCAATGGCAGGCAGCAGGGAAGTGCTCTCATCTTCCTCCTCTTCCTCTTCCTCACTTCCAGGGGGAGGGAGGGACATGAGATCCACCATATTGTCACAGGAGGTCCCGGGCTTCCTGTTCTTCCGGGAGCCCAGCTGGTTCTTGAGCTTGGCTTTGCAGGAGTCACAGTAGAAATTCAGGGCTTCAGCCCCAAGGGTATTATCTATGGTATAGGCCCGGGCTCTGCTGGTACAGGGCACCGGGACCGGCCCGGTCGCGTCGTAGTCGTTGGCAGCCTCACTATAACCCTGGCCAGAGCTTTTGGACGTTGGATCCGACTTGGTCCTGGGTCTGGTCTCCTCAAAGAAGATTAGATTCTCATTGATGTCTGTCTGGCTCTCCCTCTCCTTCCTCTGCTCCCGCATGTGGAGGTAGCAGAAACTGACAAGCTCTGAGTTGGCAGTTGGGAGGCCCTGCGAGCACGGCTTCCCAGGGCTGGAGACCATGCCGCCCACAAAACTACTCTCCTTCTTCCCCAGGTGGCCCCCAGAGACAGGGTGGTGGGCATTTTGCATGTAATCTAAACCAGAAAAAGAATGGAAGGGTCAGACCAAGCACCCAGGATTGCTGCTGAGCAAGGCTGTTCTATGTCCCCTTAGTATCACCAGCACCTTGCTCTGAGCCATCCGGCTATGAGTTGAAAAGAGTGCCAAAGGAAAGGGCCCTCTGACTGAAGCAAGTGAGCTGTGCCATTCAGGAATCCTGGGTGGTGGCCATCCGTAGGAACTGCTGCTATGCCTGTGGCCTCTCGAAATGAGGAAAAGGCGGGCATGACTGGAACTCCTCTACATAGATATACCTAAAGAACTCTCGAAGTATGCAAAGTTCTCGTTCGCTCCCCTTTCTTAGCCCTTCCTACCCCATCTCCATGGAACCCATGCTCGAATGTTGTTTAGGGTCTCTACGGTCAGGAGCAAAGCTATCTGATCAGTATAAAAACAGTGTCACCCCTCACCCCAGAAGAATTTACATTTTCAAAGAATGAGACTTATTAAGGAGCTCCAAGGAATAAATCACAATCTGGGAGATTTGCATTTGGGTTAAGGTATCAAAGTTGACACCAAATAGGGATAAACCTGAGAAGATATTGTAGGAGATTAGAGTAGCTCCAAATCATTTCACTAACTGCTGTGTGACCCATTAACTGCCCTGGCCCTCACTTTCCTCATCTTAAAAAAAAAATGAGAGGAGCTGTATTAGGTGACCTCTGATGCCCCCTCCAGCTCTAACACTTTATGACTCTATAAGCAAGCTTTTTACTTTGAAAAATGGAAAAATGGAAAAAAAAATGTGAAGGCATTGACTTATGATATCATTTACTTAAGAAATTGAACTGATGCCCAAGACTTGTTGCAATAAGACTTGAAGCACCCAGACACCCCCTTCATCAGCAGTTAGTATTTTTTCCCTAGGCAGCATAATATGGTAGCCAAAGGTTAGAGTGCAAGCTCGTATGTAAAACACTCTGTTCATAAGATAGCACAGTGCAATTGCAAACAAGATTTGGAAGCATTGAACACGAGACCCAGCTAAACTAGAGAAATTCAAGGGCATTTGCAGATGAATCTCTAAGAAGATAACAAAGAAATGAGGAATGGAACAGCTCTGCCAGCATTTTTATAGCGAGTTATTCTTGTTAGTAATAATGATGAAGCCATATCCGGATTGCCCCCAGTATACAATGTGAAAAAGCACTAATGGCACCTGGGATGATGACGTCAGCAAGAGTTACAACCGTAGGCTTTTAAGAGACAAGTAGGGCAGTGAACTGGTAAGAATTCTGGACTCTGGGAATCCAGGTCAAATCTCAATTCTGATACATCCCAGCTACATGACCATAGGCAAGTAACTTAGGCCTCAGTTTCCTCATCTGTAAAAGGAGGAGCCCTTGTGTGGCTAGTATCATGAGCATGCTTTGTCCAAAAGTATTCCAGAAATAGGAGTTGTCATTCTTATTTGCAGATCTTTCTAAGTGAACATGAGGTGTTAGGTGGGAAGGCTTAACCCTGGCACCTCATCCTCTGAGACCAAAAAGTTCTAGGTATGGAGGTGGGCGGCTCAGGAGACATAATGTGGTGAGGTGAAAATGGGGAGGGGCCTGCAGAGAGAGGGAAGGAGGAGGGAGGTCTGTGGCTAAGGCAGATGGGATTTTGTCAGGTCTACTGTTTCCCCCTCTTTCCCGATATTTGAATACAGGTGAAATCTGGTTAAAATGAAAGAAAGCTGGCAATCATGAGAAAGCAAAAGACAAAGCCAAGGGAAAAAGATGTCACAAAGGGGTGACCTGAAGAGTATAAGTAAAAGGGAGGAGGGGGGTGTTATTGCTAGGTGCCCAGCCCCACTGTCCCCACCTATGTTTTCATGGTTACTTGGTTCTTGAAGCAGCCACGGCCTCCTAAAGTACAGGTCGCTGCAGAGCTGGCCAAATTTGCCAGACCCTAGGGGTGATGGTAGCCAAAAATTATACAAGACTGGTCAAGCTCTCTGGCCAACACTGCCGGAGAGCCTTTTGTATGAGGGATGCCCTGTGCCCCTTGGCTCGTAGGTCTAGGGCTGGAAGGAACCTTAGATGTCAGCACCCTCATTTGACAGATGAGGAAAGAGAATCAGAGAGAGGGTAAATGACTTGTCCAAGGTCATGCAGCTAGGAAGTGTCTGAGGTGGGATTTGAACCCACGTTTTTAATGACTCCGGGTCCGCCGCCTTACCCACTGCATCGTTCTTTGCACGTTCGTCTCTAAAGCTCCTCCTAGGTTAACCTATGTGGTTAGAAAGTGCTCTCTTTCTCTCTTCCCCAGCCAACACTTTGGAAATCCATTCATTTCAGGAATCACCTGAATCCCATCTCCACCAGGAAACCTTCCCAGACTTCCCAAGACAGAACTGAATTTGTACCAGATGACCTCTAGGGTCCTGTGCAGTTCTACTACTTCATGAATCTACAAGCAAGCTATTTTCTTTGAAAAAATAGGAAATAGAAAAAAAAATGAGGGCAGTCGTTTCTCCCCCCCCCCAATTCCAGTGGATCTGCGATCTCACCGATGGGGGTCTTCCTTCCAACAATTCGGATCGCCATCCCTCCATACCTATCTATCCCGTGGGACTCTCATACATATCCTCCCCTAAATCTATTCTCGGGCCTCCACTCACCATGCTGATGGTTGTCTTCTAGATCTCTTGACACTGAATGGGCACCAGTGGAGTGCATGGTCTGCTCACTGGTTATTCTTCACTCTTGCTTTTTCTAGTCATGGGAGTCTTTGATGACTCTACGCTACTTTCCCTGGTTAAGTCCTTGTTTGTAATGTGTCGCAACCTGCTCTCCTTCACCACGTGCCTCTCCTTTGCCCTTTGGATTATCCTCATCTTTAGTTCCTCGGAGACTATGTCACCTGATGACTCACAGTCATAGGAACTCACCAGATTATTGGGTGCTAAAAAGACAGGCCTTTGTTTCAGGGAGAAGTTGGGGGTCATTCAAGGCGCTGTGCTGTTTCCCCAGAGCAATCCATTCCACTCTCCTTCCTGCTCAGTTCTGGCTCCAACTCCTTGTCCATTTGCAGCGTCTGTCCAAGCTCTACATACCAGTGGACAAGCTCTGCGGGGAGCCGATTCAATTGCATACCACGGCCTGGACAATGAGCATCCTTCGTCCACTTGGTTTTCCCTGTTTGGATAGTTAGGCTAAACTCTCTCAAGTGATTATGGATCATAGGTAGGAGGCACTGAAGTGTTCCAGGGCCTGGTAAAATCAGCACAATGTCATCCCCAACAGGAGCAACAGCAGGACCTCAACACCCACAGGGAATCCTTTATTTACTTGGACTCTGCATGGGACTTCTTCCATGACAGTGGGGAGCAATTTGGGTGAGCATGTGGTTCTGTGTTTTATACCTCATGGGATATTAGTAAGCAGAGTTGTGGAACCAAGTTCTGTTTGCTGTAACATTTTCCAAGAAATCTGAGACAATTTTGATATAAACATGGGAAAAACTTTGTTGTAGGAAAGTGTTGATGGTGGTTTGCCCTATTAAATGAAACAATTTTTTATAGTCCACAAATAATGAGCACGGTGGGGGGGGGGAATCTCAATGTTTTCTAGCCCCTTCAGAGTGATTCTAAAGATGTCGCTTATTGTGGCCCATTTTCTGTCGAAACCTACCTGTTTTCTTCCCTTGTTGAGGAGTGTAAATTATTCACATATGAAATGGAAAGACATGGAAAAGTGTGCATACTGCTCAGTAATGATGGGTAATATCTCAGTTGGCTTCCCCCTACCCCTCTCACATACACCTTTGATATCATCCTAATTTTGCAGACACCTTGAGAACTAATTCTGCCACATTCTCAAAAATGCGTCATCTTCAGCATGGATCACCTCTATTTGTATGGGATTTAATCCAGCCACTTTGAGCATCATTGTTCAGAGCCACTGTCATTTCCTCAATCGGCACATCCAAGACTAATATTAGACTCCTAATGTGGTAGTTGCACTGTCTTTGATGGTGAAAAGCAATATAATTTTTTTGGCAGATCTTTTCCTCTTTCCTAACTTTGTTGTCCTTTCATCTTCATCCTCATATACTTGAGAGATGATTTTGCTTAGTTGGAGCTCTCACCAAACTTTCTGTAAACTGATTTTCCCCTCCGTGGCTTCTCACTATTTTAGTGAAGTGATAGTGCCAGGAGTATGCTGGAGACAACTCATACTGCTCTGGAACCAATTCTTAAAGTTTGCCCTATGAGCATTTACATCTCAGAAATCAGCAAATACTACAAAGAAAGTCTTGATTGTCTCGACTTAAGAAAGTGATGAAGAAAATGTAGATTAAAATGAAAAGTTTATGACAAAGTATACTTTTTTTGTCAGTGGTTAACTATTTACCAGTACACCACCAGATACTGTTCATAATCTTCCATCATCCTCTGTAAGATTTTACAACTGAATCTGTATTCTAAACCACTGCTGTCCTCGCTCTGCTTGTCTTTAGCAAGGATATTAATGTTTGTCAGCTGAGAGCATTTCCAGGCTCTTTTGGGGCCATTGTTATAGTCACTGATTTATTTGAATTCAACATATAATCAGTAATATAATCAGTGTTACTGTCTGTTCCTTCATCCATTTCTCTTTTGGGGCATCAATGACTTGTCTGTATAGGTCAGTCTGTAGTCATTTTACTGGTAAGCCTGTATTATGTTAAAAATCTCACTATCTTCACCAAGAAAGTGGCTCAAGTCTATCTGCCGACAGATTGGAGTAGTACGCACAGAAAAAAGCCTTCCCACAGAAGTTATGCCCTATGTTTTTAATAACCATTGTTCGGTAAAATACACAATAGGTATTGTCTATGTTGTCTAGCATTACCTAGTGCCTAGATGGCAGTCCTGAAACAGGATAAATAAAGGGAAAGCAGCCCTTCAACAGAGGGCTTGCCTGCAGTCTTGGCCAGCGTAGCAACATATGTGATCCATCCTCTAGGAGAATGGCAATTGCATATCCCAGAATCTAGATACTCCAGTCCAGGACCCGGATGGTGGTCTCAGTCCTAAGGACTTGGAGATGTGTAGATCGTCGCTATTCTTTTCATTCACTAGCCCTTTAGGTAAGATTATTTTTGCTTTTACTTACACTGTTAACTGATGATTTTCCCTATATGAACCACTTTCTCTCAGTGATACTGCTTTTACTTTCATTTAAAATTGTGTTGACATTCCCTAGCTGTATGACCCTGGGCAAGTCACTTAACCCTAATTGCCTCAGCAAAAAAAGAAAAAAAAATAATAAAATAAAATAAAATTGTGTTGACTGGTTCTCTTGGGAAATCTCGAATCCCATCAGAGCAATTCTGTATCTTGCCCCATGTTTATTCTTTGTTCTAGTGTGGGGTTAATTTTTACCTTGGCTCTAACAAGTTGGCGATCGGGCTTTACACAGATAGTCGCTACAGGAATGACTCCTCTCACCTCTCTATGGGGTCGTTTCATTTCTGTTAAGACATTGTCACTTTCTTTTTTTTTTTACATCACCATTTAGTATTTGTAAATGGTGCCTCCCATTCTTTTGTGGAATCAGTTACTTGTGCCACTTGGGCATAAGGCTTCTGTGGAGTCTACAAGTTTCTCTCATTTCCTTACTTCTGAATTATATCTTTTGCTACGTTTCCCCTCGTCCCCTCCGCCAATTTTTGCATAGATCACTGAGTAGCAAAGTATAGGGAGAGGGCTAAAGGCTGAGTGAGGAGACTCCTTCAAAGGAGACTTGCCTAGAGCATTGGGTAGTGAAAGGACTTATCCAGGACCATTCAGCCAGTATATGTCAGAAGCAGGGTAATACATACCAAAGTATATGTTGACTGAATTTAACAACTTCTTGGGCCTCTGCAACCAATGGTGAAATGTGAGATGCAATTATTTTCAGAGGGTTTGGGGTAAATACTTACCATGGGTACTGCAATATGGAACAAAGAGATGTTCCATGGCCATGTTTCTCGTGGTTTTTGCACACAAGATGAAACCAGCTCTTTTATTTGCTTCTGCAATGGGAACCTCTGAGCCATCCTTCCATTGCACGATCATTTCTGTCTATCTTCAGGTTTCATTCATTGTGAGAACGTAAGGCCTCACATGAACTAATTCCTCTAGTAGTTACGGCCGTCCGTGGGTCCCGGTTAGAGGCCCAACAGCTAAGCTTAATGTTTGCAGATATGTCTAAAGACAGGATGATTCTAAGCAACCTCTGTCTCCATCGCGTTCAGTAAACATTTATCCAGCACTTACTTAGCGCTCAATGCTTAGCGCTTTAGTCGGGCAGCATGCTAAGCACCGGAGATACAAAAAGAGGCACAAACAGTCGCCGCCCTCGAGGAGCTTTCCGTCTAAGGGGGAGGCAACATGCAATAAGTAGATCTACAAAGCAAGCTATATACAAGATGAATAGGAAATAATTACAAGAGGGAGAGCACTGGAATGAAGAGGGATTGGAAAGGTTCCCTGTAGAAAGTAGGATTTGAGTTGGAATCTAATGGAAGTCAGAGATCTCAATGGTGGGAACAGAGGAGGGAAGGGATTCCAGTCATGGAGGACAGCCCCAAAGAACACCTGGAGCTCAGGGACCGAGGGACTTGTTCACGGAATGTCCAGGAGGCTGTGATCACTGGATCGCAGAGTATGTGATGGAGAGGCAGAAGACGCTTGGAAAAGTAGGAGGGGAATAGATGATAAAGGGCTCTGAAAGCCAAACAGAGCATTCTGCATTGGCTCCTGAAGGCAATGGGGAACCACTGGGGTTTATAGAGCAGCCACTGATGCGATCAGATTTGTGTGTTAGGAAAATCACTTTGGGGAATGAATGGAGAATGTACTAGATGGAGTGGAGAGAGAGGCTTGAGGCAGCAGATCCCCGTCCCCAAACAGGCTATTCCAATAGGAGATGTTGAGGGCCTGGATCAGAGTGGTAGCGGGGGGCACTATCAGAGGAGAAGAGGGGGGTATATCCAAGAGATGTTGCAAAGATGAAATCAGGAGGCCTTGGCGACAGATTCTTAGTTGGGAAATACGAGAGAACGAGACGTTCCACCCTACCGACCATAATAAAGGAAGGTGGAGAATTCCTAGAACCAAGTACCGAGCCTAGCAACAGGCCTTGGGATAGGTTGAGCTCTCTGCATTCTTCAGGCACGATAGTGCACTTTGCAAGCTGCTGTTTTCCCCTTGAGGAAGGTGAGGAAATAACATGGGAAATAGGGAGCGGTCACATGGCAGGCTGAGTGGATGGGAGTGGAGGCCCTGGCCTCCATTCTGGACTAGGGAGAGGAGCAGTAGGGAATAAGGCAATTCTGAGGCTGGAATGATGGCCAGATACTAGAATATCATTTTTGTGATTCTTAATATTACCATGTTTTTCACGATCGATTAAACTGTTTCTATGATAGAATGGTGATTTATTAACATCTGGGTGCAAATGGAGGGAGTTTCCAGGTGGGATGAACTCAAACAAGGAGCCTTTTCTATATATGCCGCTATATATGTGCTTTGCACGTAGTAAATACTTAGTAAATCCTTCCTTCCTTCCTTCCTTCCTTCCTTCCTTCCTTCCTTCCTTCCTTCCTTCCTTCCTTCCTTCCTTCATACTGAAATAATGTAGAGTATCTTGAATCCAAGCCTCAAATAGCCTTAAAAGTAATAGGAAATGAGTTTATCCATAAACCCCTACTGATTATTGTATCTGTAGGGGCTTTATCTGGCATATATTTTCTTAATTTGGGGGATATTATATATCTACTTTAAAAATTAACCTTGTGGTTTCATTAGTACAGGAAACTTCTAGTAAGGAAACTCTCTTTGTCAGTATAAGCCAGAAGTTGCCCTGCAACTTTGAGTCTCAGCTGCCTGGGGCACTGAGCCAGTAACTGAATTACCCAGGGTACATCAGCTAGGTCTAAAGGAATCTGAATCTGAATCTCTGTCTGTCTGTCTGTCTCTGTATATGTGTGTGTGTGTGTGTGTGTGTTCCCTGTCTCTCTGTGTCTGTCTCTCTCTGTGTGTCTCCTCTCTTTCCGTCTGTTTTGGTCTCTCTGTCTTTGTCTCTTGTCTCTGTGTCTCCTCTCTCAGTCTCCTTCTGTCTCTGTGTCTCAGTCTCTGTCTCTGCCTCTCTATCTCTCTCTTTTGTCTCTGTGTTTCTCTATCCCTCTGTGTGTGTGTGTGTGTCTATCCCTCCCTCTCTCTGGGTCTGTCTGTCTGTCTGTCTCCTCCATCCCCTGTTAGAATATGAGGCCATATGAGCCTCGTTCATTTGGCATTGCTGGTCCCCTGAAGAGTGTTTTCTGTCTTTTTTCTGTCCTCTAAGATACAACTGCCAGGGCCAAGTGTTGGTTGTTGCCCCATGGCACTCTTACTGAACAGACCACCTGCTGTTTCCCTAAACCTTTTATCCATGGGCATGTAAAGAGCAAATGATGTGTGCCCAGTGCCCCTCTTGCCACGACAGTGTGCTGTTGTTAAACACTGTGGGATTGTCATGATACAGGGCAGTAGAGATTGGGCTAAAGTAGCACCCATTGCCATGCGCTGGAACCACTGGACAATTGGTCTGCACTGGCAAACTAGGATGGTTCATTTTAGTGGTATCGATGAGATATTGAGATGAAGATAATGAAAAGGGGCTGCCCAGAGTGCTCAGGAAGCATGGCAGAACAACGTCCCCAACTCAGCCATCTGGAGGAGGGGCACATGTTAGTGTCCTCAAAGAGTTAAGCTGTCTGGGGATTACTTACTTGACTTCCCTCTTCCACCCCCAGCACACAGCAAGCAATGAAGAGGGAAGCCAGCCTAGACAGAAGGTTGGACTGGAGAGATCACAAAGCATGGACTAGGAGAGGGAACAGCACCAGCATGGGTGTTATCAATGAGAGGAGTGCAAATACACGAGATCCACTGAGGGAAATGGAGATTCTTCTCAGGGGGGCAACTCTTTGGGGCGGAGTGTTTGAGTCCTGCAGACAGCATATCGCTGGACTAGAGTGATACAGCAATGGTAATAAAGGACTGACCGTGAAAAAAAAAATGGAGGAAGCCAATGAAAAGTCTCAGGAGCTCCATGTTTGAGGTCATTTGTGTCCCGAAACTGCCGAATCCTGACATGACCGAGTACCCAATTTAGGAAAGTGGAGATTGCGCCGTAAGTTTATGTCTAATTGGCCAATACTTGGCAGCGGGAGGGAGAAGAGCCCTTCTGGAAATCTGAGTTGTGCGTGAAAAGGATGCTTCAGAGACTTGCGGTCAAAACGTCATCAGATCCCAGAATCTGAGACCCACAACTGGGAGTGACCTGAGGGGCCATCCAGTCCAACCCCCTCATTTTCCAGAGGAAGAAACTGAGGCTCAGGAAACTTTAAGTGATTTGCCTAGGCTCCCACAGCTAGGATGTATCAGGGATGGCATTGGAACCTCCATCTTCCTGCCTCCAAATCTAGCATCAACACCAATTTTGAGATGGAAAGGCCCGTAGTACAGAGGTTCTTAATGTGGGAGATCTGTGTCTAGATTTCAGGGCATTCGTGAGCTTGGGAAGGAAAAAAGAACATCTAAGTTGATTGAAATTTAGTATTTCCTTCAATTATGAATTTAAAAAAATTCTTACAAATGCTTTGCAGGTTTCACCAGCCTGCCAAAGGGATCTCTGGCACTAACAAGATCAAACAGACCTGTCTTAGAAGCCACCGAGTCCAATGCCTTCATTTGACAGCTGAGGAAACCGAGGCAAGAAAGGTTAAATAGTTTGCTCGATGTCATATAGCTTATAAGTCAGGACTTGAACTCTAAGGTCAGTGCTCTATCCCCGGTGCCAATTATCCACCTTGGGGTCTGTGTATGGAGAGCAGGTAGATAAATCGACCCAAGCAGATGGTGGGCCGATAAGGATCCATGGGCATGCTTAAGCAGAGAGGAGTGTGGTTTGGACATGATGAACTATTAAGGACAGTGGATCTCTCTGAGGAGAGGGCAGCAGAGAGAGAGGTAGGTAGAGACCAGAAAAAAAAAATGTTTCTCAAGTGGCTAAGAGATAGCTCCTCCTGAAAGGGCCACTGAGGGAAACCGAGAGATTACTTTGCATAACAGATTCAAGTTCTGGAGTCACCAAGGAATGAAATGATGGGCAGAACTGCTTCTTTCAGAGGAGCAAAAGTGGGGGGCGAGGGTGGGAGTTGGGGGACAAGCGTCAGCAGAGGGCTCTCGGAGAAGCTGAACCGTATTGTGTTCGGAGCACTTGGCATAGAGCCTGGCATACCGTAGGCCCTGAATAGATGCTTATCGAGTGACTCTGAATGTGAGTTAGACGGCTTTCTGTCTAGTACGTGCTGAGTGCACTCAGGAGCGGAAGTGGCCTTAAGTTTATTAGGAAGTGTCATCTTCTAAAGCAGCATTGAGAAATGGAGGTGGAGCTGTCACGTGGCAGCCTGGGCCCTGAACAACTTAAGTCACCCCTTGCCAAACAGCCTTCCCACTTATTCATAGGAACTCCCGTGGAAGTGACAGCGAAGACAGAGGATATCAAGGCTCCCGATATGCTGGAAAGTGAATCTCGAGTGACAATCGTATCCCAGCCATTTCATAAAAGACATCTAAGACGTGCATTTTCCCCTAGCTTGTGCAGGGCCGAAGACCTCTGTAGAGTGACGGTCACCCATATGATAGTAACTAAAAGCAGCTATATAGTGCTTTATGTGACAGGTTACATGTAATTCTCATGCGAGGTGGGTGCTGCTATTAACCTCATTTTCCAGATGGGGAACTGAGGTTGAGAGAGGATGAGTAATTTGCCCAGATTCCCACAGTTAGCGTCTCAGGCAGATCATGACCTTGAGTCTTCTTCCCTTCAAGACTACTGTGCCAACAAGTAACTACTCCAAAGCACATTTGGGTTTCATGGATGAGAACTTGACGTCACCTAGGAAAGTCATAGGCAGCAGAGCGGGACGCGCCACAGCCTTGGACAGAGGGTGGCAAAGAAACACCAACCCTGCCCACCACAAGGGAAGATCCAAAGAGATTTGACACTGACTGTTCAAGGAGCTTGGGAATATCCAAGTGCGAGGGCAGGAGCGTTCTCACTGCCTGCATGAGGCAGAGGCTTGACCAAAGTTACAATCCAGAGAATCCACTGAGAAGATGCTCAGCTCTTGCTAGAGAAGCTTCGGGAGATTGCCCTTTATAGACTGGAAACCAACTTAACCATCAGTCACTAACATCATCAAGGAGTTCCCTGGTCTGCTTGCCTTCCTCAAAGGGCAAAGACCAGAACTAGCTGAATGTAAAGAGACTATCGGGCTTTGAGAAGGAAACCGGATCGGGACAATTGTCGGGGGGCCAAGATGCCGTGGACCGCTCCCTAGGCAGCCGATGATCTTCAGCATCGTGCCAGCACGGCGGGTAGCTCCACGGCAGAGGAAGACGAGGAAAAGATGGCTTGGCCAATGCAAGAGGAGGATTCGGAGCAGATCCTAGGGGATTTGGGGCCACTTTTCGATGGCTTATGGTGACACGGGCTATTCAGAGCTGTATTTCATTACATTTTTGAAAGATTGTCTTATCTTTCCCGATGTCCTGTTTTACCATCACAGTCAGCTCTGATTCTTAGCCCGGCCCTCCCTCCCATCCCTCAACTCTTCCCTGGAACCGGACCCTCCTTTGGAACAAATTTACAACATTCGGCAAGAACGAGCAACCTGACAAATGCCCGATTCTGATTCTGACGGTGTACACGTGACCCTGAAATCTCTCAGCTTTCTGAGGAGAAAAGCAAAGAGTGGTTCATTCTCTGTGCTCTGGGCTCAAGATGAAATGACAATTACTCAGAGTGCAGCTTCCATTTAATGTTCTGTACCTTACCGCAGTCGTTGGAGATTAATATATATCATTCCCCCGCTTCTGCTCACTTCACTTTGCATCAGTTCATATAATTCTTATCACGGTTCACTAAATTCCCCCATTCACCATTTCTTGCTTGGATCTAGATCTGGGATTTCACTGGTGTAAGGAACTTCTGGTGGCATTGGTTCTGCCATGTATAAGCACTGAAGGGTTACATAACTTACCCAGGGTCACATAGGCAGTGGAGGCGGAACTTCCTGCTCTGAAACTTCCTCTGCATTTCTCACTACATAATAATATTCCACTATATTTATATACCATAGTTTGCTTAGCCATTGATTTCCTCAGAGATGCGCACTCAATTTATTACCTTAAAAAGTACTGCTTGGGGGGGGGGCAGCTAGGTGGTGCTATAGTGGATAGAGCACCAGCCCTGAAGTCAGGAGGACCTGAGTTCAAATCTGTCTCGGACATTTAACGCTTCCTAGCTGTGCGACCCGGGGCAAAAAACTTAACCCCATCTTCCAACAAAAAAAAAAAAAAAAAAAAAAAAAAAGCAAAACAAAAAGTGCTGCTTGGAATATGTTGGTGTAGGTGGAACTTTTCCTTCCATTTTTTTTTTTTACCTCTCTGGGGACACGTACCAAGAGCGGCAACACCGGGTCAAAAGTCATCAAGAGTTCAGTGACTTCTCGGATAGGATTCCGCATTGTTGTCTAAAAGGGTTGGACCAGTTCCTAGCCGCACCAACCTATGGCCCAGACTCTGTGGCTTCCTGATTCGGGCCCCTGTTCTGAGTCTGAATCAAATCCCCAAAGCCCAAATCAAATTGCTCATCTAAGTGTTTGGCTTCAATAGCCTGTTGGAAGGCGAGCTTAGGTGTGGGGACTTTTCTTTGAGCAGTTTTATCTCAAGTAGAATTAGGAGGGTGATGGGGCTGTTTGTACATCTCTGTCTTGCCACGCTTATCTGTGGGCTTGTGAATGTCAGATGCTCTTTTCCTGGGCAGGACTATGCCCGTCTACCTTAAGTTCTGCACGGGGTTGTTGTGTGCATGGCTGGGGCTCAACGGATATGACGGCCAGTTTAGAGGAGATTCACCTGCAAAGAAGCAGACTCATTCACGGGCAGGTTAAAAACCTGGCTGCTTTGCTCCAGTCCCTCCTTTTTATGTGTGGATGGAGAAGGCGGCACCCCCAGAAATCGTCCCTCCCCGTCCCACACGGTCACATGGCAATGATAATTTCTATAGCGCATTACGATGTGCAGGTTTGGGGTCTATAATGAAACCACAAGGTAGGGTGTGGAAGTAACTCATGGGTAACCTCAGTTTACAGATGAAGAAACTGACTCCAAGTGTCGTTCTCTTTCTACTTCACCATATAATCTCTTCTACTAGGCAAAGAGGATTGTAGTCATTGTGCATTATCATATGGCATTCCCCCGGTTTGCTCACTTCTCTCCGCATCGGTTCATATCATTCCTAACGGGCGCCATCAATTCCTGCATTCGCTATTTTCCCAGTAAGTAACACGTAGATCGCCATGAGCAAGAAGCCCTAGAGAATGATGGCCACAGGGTCTGGGGCCTACTTCATTCAAACAAAGACACCAGGCTGTGTCCAGGCAGACCAGGGCAGTCCATCTTTGACAGGTGGGAAACCAAGGGAAATCACTCTAAGGCACTGAGGCAGCCACAGCCCCCATAACATTGGACCCGCACCATGGTGTACATGAAACGGAGGCTGAGCCCTACCTGCCTTGTTCATTGAAGGCGGAGGAGGCTGGCTGGGAGTCTTGGAGAACATCATTTTCCTCGAATCCAACAGGAGACGGCAGTACCCCGCAATCAGGCAGGCAAAGTTGGTGGCTTCGGGCCATTCCATCAGCAGTACCAGAGGCTGGGAAGAAGAGAGCGTGGGACTAAATTATTTCCCAGAGAAGGACCATGATAGGGGCGTGGAGGCATTTTGTGCAAGGATTAGCACATACATTTTACAGATGTGAAAACCAGGAGAGTTCAGTTGACTTGCCCAAAGCCAAAGCCCCCAAAGCCAGTGTTCCTGCCTCACCTGGTCAATGTCTGCTGATAGAAAAAGTGACTCGGCTGAAGAAAGAGCTGACTTTGTGGACCTCGAAACTATGCCTCTGCGTCAGAGGCCTTCGCTCCTCATTTCTTCCCCTTTCCTCACTTTTTAGTGGTTTTTTTTGAGTGTGTGTTGCTTTCCCCCATTTGAATGTAAGCTCCTTGGGGCCAGCTACTGGTTGGGTTTTTGCCTGTCTTGTACCCCTAGCGCTTAGCACGGTGGCCGGCATATAGTAAGCACTGTATAAATGCTCATTTCCTTTTTTCCCTCGCTTCTTCTCACTCACTCCATAACCGGCCCGGCTCCTTTTCCCGTCCCCATATTTCCAGAACGCTCTATTTCGGGTCATTTCTCGAGCCCGTCAATTGCGCCTGTCACCAAGCACATCTGAATTGACGTTTGGCTTAACCGGAACGGGCCGTGGGACCGATGCTGAAAAAATGGGAACTGGCTAAAGAAAAACCTGACTCCAATTATTGCCATTTCCTCCACCAGTTTAATCAGCGGAAAGCAATCATGCCAATGAGAAGGCCCAACGAGCCCACTCAATCTCCTTATCAAATAGTTCCTCAGGCCAGCTGAAGCGAAACACCCATTTAGAATGTAAGCTCCCAAGGAAAACAGTTGGGGCATATGGCGAACAGTAGGGGAAAAAAAAAATCCGGTAATCTTTATTCTTGAGACAACATAGCATCCCATGATTCTCAGTGACAGAGCATTTAATCTCATCGAACGGACATGCATCAAGTGCCTACTGTGTGTAAGGATGAAGTCAGTGCTGACATTCTCCACTTACACAAAAGGAAGGAAGCATGAAAGTACAAAGAGAGCCATTTCCAGTGACACTGGGAGGGATCAGGGAAGGCAGGCAAGACTGAAGGGGGAGGGGCAATGTCATTTATAGGGAAGATATGGTAGGCTAGGTTAGCTAACGGTGACTGAATAAGAGGAGTCCTGAGATAAGACCAATGAGAGGGAGAAGCTACAATGGGAAGGGCTGTAGATGCAAAAATGCTTTTGTATTGGATGTTAGGGAAATAGGGAGCCACTGAAGATTTCTGAGGAGGGTCACGTGGTCCGAGCTCTGTCTGGGGCTAGAGGAAGGCCTCATGTGCCACAGGATGAATCTGAGGGTTAGCCAGCATACTGAGGACACTGCAGGTGCAGCTGGAAGACCTCCTCAGCCGTGGCCCTTGCGCTGCCATTTTCCGGGACTTTGGGGAGCAGGCCAGTCTGTTTCTATGCCTGACTTAATGTGAATAATCAGTCAGGCAGCTGACATTTACTAAGTGCTTACTAGATGCTGATAAATCCTTGAACACAGTTATTTCTGTGATGGCAACGGACCAAAAGATCCCGGATCCTGAGCTGGAAGGGGGTTCACAAGCCATCTAGGCCAAACCTTCCGCTTCAGGGAAGTGACGTGGACAGATACTAGACGTAAGATCTTGTCTGTACACAGGAGATACTTTTTGTCTCTTTTAAGTCCTTAAAGTCTTTAAGGCTGCGTTCTGCTCTGATAAATCGAGTGACTTTTCTTTGAGGAAGGCATCATGATGATGCTCTTTACAACTATTATCTCATTCGATCGTCACGACAACTCGGGGAGGTGAAATATTATTATTATTCAGATTTTCCAGATGGAGAAACTGAGGCAAACAAAGATGAAGTGACTTGCCCAGGGTCACACAGCTTCTAAGGATGGTTTCGAACTCATCTTCCTGATTCCAGGACCACTATGCCACCTAACTGCCTCTAGCATTGATATAGAGCCTACTATGTGCCAGGCACTGTTAAGCACCTCTTAGCAGGATTCTCCTATCTACACGATACATATCGGGTCCATCTCCTTCTCTCCACTAACACTTAACACTGCCTCCATTACAATTGTTTCTTAAGAGGCTTCTCTGGCTTTAGTCTGTCCTTTCTCCCAAATCCCCTCTCCACCCAGCCCCCAAAGGGATCTTCCTGAAGTTTAGTTCTGACCTCATTAGTCTGCTCAAAAAGCTCCCTCTTGCCCCCAAGACCAAATCCAAGCTTCCTGTTGACTTTTTTTTTTATTTTTTTAATAAAGCTTTTTATTTGCAAAACATATGAGTGACCTTTCAACATTGACCTTTGCAAAAAAACTTTTTTTTTTTTTTTTGCTTCCTGTTGACTTTTGCAACTCTTCCATTCTGGCTTACCTTTCTAGACTCATTGTAATGAGGTCTACCTCACATATAATAAGTGCTAGCAAAACTAGACTAGAATGATGGTCATTATACTCACCCTTCCATTTCCCACCTCAGGGCCTTTGCACAAGCTGTCCCCCATGCCTAGAATGTGCTCCACTCCCCCCCCCCACCCATTGGAGACTGGCTTCTTTCAAAACTCGCCTCCTATGGGAAGACTCTCCCTGAAAATCACTTTAGAGCTATTTTATATTTAATTTTTAAGTATATGTTGTCTCCCTCCCCCCCCACCAATGGAAGGTAATGGTGGGGGTGATTTCACTCTTGTCTTTGAATCCCTTTGTGCCTTGCACAAAGCTTGGCGCACAGTAGGCACTTGCTGAATGACTCAGTATTAGCGAACGGAAAGGCTGATCTGGGGACATCCAGAGCCCGTGACTTTCAAGCCAGTGCTTCTCACACAGTGTCTGTCTGCCTCCCATGAGTCAATGGTGAATCAGTGATGGATGCAGTTCCACTCCAGCTCTGGAAGCTTCCCTCCTAATTAGGTGCTTTCTGGTCCCAGTCACGCTACTTTAGTTTGCTGAGACTGGAAGTTCTTTGTCCACAGTGCCTAACATGGAGGGGTGGGGGAGGAGCAATAAATATGGCAGGGGAGCCGCAGGAAAGGAGAGACCCCTGAAGATGGGTCACCCAGTCATCCTCCTACCCTCTTACCCACAGTTCCACACACTTCTTGTCCTTGACCCTAGCCAATGGTGTGACACTGGGGGGGGGGGATCTGTCAGACAGGGGAGGGAGGCTCACACTGCCCTTCTAGGGCTGCTTCTCTGAGCAGTATGAGATTCCCAAAGGCTTGACTCAAATAGAACAACGGATGCGCTTGCTGCCGCCTCCCCAGGGCTCACCTTAGCATCTAAGATGCTGGTCTCCACCCGGGCTACGCCTTGGTTCTCCTGGAACAGCTGGATCTTGCTGATTTTGCTGAACTCCGACAGCACGGTGGTGAGATTGGTCTTGAGATCAATCACGTGGCTGATGCCATGCCGGGGCCCCACCAGGAGGGTTGTGGCAGAATGTTTCTCGTCCTGCCGGGCAGGTGACCCCAGGCACATGCATTCAGACAATTCACAGCAAGGGGCAGAGGGAGTGGGAAGACATGAAGAGGAAGGAGACATGAAGAGGGACTGTGGGGCGGCTCTGCTGGACAAGGGTGGGCTGGGATGAACCCAGTGGTTCTTGTTGCCAGGCTCAGAGGGTAGCTGGGAGGAAGAGCCGGTTTGACCATTCCGCCACAAGGTGGGTCTAAGTCCCGGGCCCATCCTTGAGACCATTCAGGTCTTGGATGTCTCCCTGGCCCCTTCCTTCCCTCCATCCTGGAAATGTGGCTCCAGAGACTGTAAGCGTTTAAGCCTGCGGTGATCCCCGGCCTGCTGACCCAAATACCGAAGGGGGCAAAGCCTGTCTTCAGGCCCTCCCACCTCTGCTTTGGCACTCTGCCCACCCAGTTCCCCTCCTGTTAGTCTTGGTTCATCCCAGTGCCCTTATGCAGGGGTCACGTCCTCCCGTGCAGCATCAGCCGTCCAGAACTTCCCCCCCCCCATTCAAACTTACCTGTCCCATCCTGAGTCCCAATCCCTCAGAGCCCTGCCGGGAACTAATCTGCTAAACTGGTTTCTGGGAAGGTAATGGCTGATCATGGCTTAATGTGTCCCATCCCCCCCCCACCTCAGCCCCTCAGATGAATTTGCTTCTCTAGAAGACTTCTGGATCCCTCGAGTCAGGATTGATTTAGGGTAGCCCAGTATAGGAGATGTTTGCGGGGGAGGGGGGGCAAGGGATCAGGTCCGTAGCTACTTGCTTAGGCAATGCAGAGGGCCAAGCCCTTGGGAGAGGCCGCTTCAGCTAAGGCTTCCCGGGCCCACCAAGGCCCAGCTCTATGTTGGGCCCTTTTCCTCTATGTTGTTATCAACACCTTGCTAAATGGTCTCTAACCAGCACACCCCGGGAGCATGGCAAGCACCCAAGTCCAGTGTGCAAGATGATCTAGAAGGTAGCATGATATCAACTAGCCGGGGCTCCATTCTCAAGGGGTCACCCCAGGCTGCTGGGCCTGGACGGAGGGAGGGAAAATCCCTCGGGACATCTCCCCTGGCGTACCCCCCTCCACCCCTAACCCCACCCCCCACTCACCAGGCCCACGGTGTTGAACAGGACGCCTGTGAAGGTGGGAAGTTCGTTGAGAATCCGAAGATATTGCAGCTTTGCCTGCATCTGGGAACCCTAGAGAATAACAAGCCCCATGACTGCTGGGCCTTGAGAGAGAGAGGAGGTTCATGTGGGACGGGCAAAGTAAAGCCTTGCCCGACTGGGCACAGCGTGAAATTGGCCATGTGTCTCTGACCCCTTCGACGCCCCGTTCTCCCGCCTGTCTCCTCCTCCATCTTCTAGTGCCCAGGGCTTTCCTGATGGCCTACGGTATCCCAGTCGGGCCCACGGGTCACTGCTATCCAGCAGACATACTTATTCATCCTCTGGGGGGCTCTGACTCCAGCCCAATTTCTCTCCCCCAGATGCCTCAGGGGAAGGGCCAGTCACTTTCCTGTAGCTGCCCGGGCCCTGTGGGGCTTCTCTTTGTGCCATGACCACTGAAGAAGCGGGTATTCCCTTTGCTTCAGGGTCCTGGCCTTTTGGAGCGACTGTGCAAAGTGAATGTGTCTCCTGAAGGAAATGCATCCAGGAAGTACCATCCCTGCCTGAGTCCACCTCCAAAGCCACACCTGGCAGCCCAGAGGCCTGAGAGGCCAGCCTGCCCTGGGTACCTTGGTGCCGCTGGGGGGATGGGCTTGATGTGCCTTCAGTTGCTGGGAGAGTGATTTCCGAAGGTTTTTCTCTTTGATGCTCTGTAGGAGGGAGGGAGGAAGAAAGGGTTCCAGGCCCCACTCCTTCCTAAAAGCAGAAAAGGAGGAAAACAATGAGACAGAAAAAGGAGAGAGACAGCGACAGAGACACACACACAGAGACAGAGAGACAGACACAGAGACACAGGGCCAGAGAGGAAAAACAGACAAAAAGAGACAGAGCCAGAGAGAGAAAAAAAAGACAGAGCCACAGAGACACAAAAGATACAGACACAGAAGCAGAAAGGAGAGACAGAGATAGAAAGGAGAGAGAGACACACACAGAGAGAGAAGACAGGGGGGCAGGAAGGAGGAAGATGAGGTCCTCGCTCTAGAGCTGAAAGGGTCTTCATCTTCCATCTCATCCATCCTGCATTTTACACTTGAGAAAACTGATGCCCAGGAAAGGGAAAGGACTTGGAAGGAAAGGGACACATACTTAATCCAATCTCATTTTCCAGCTGGGGAAACTGAGAGCAAAGTCACATTTTAAGATCATTGCTCTAGAGCTGATGGGGACCTCAGAGATCATCCGGTCCAACCCCCTCATCTTACAGATGGGGAAACTGATGTCCTGAAGGGATTTGACTGAGATCACACAGGTTAAAAAAAAAAGTGGGATGAGAACCCTGGGAAGAAGTTGGGGTGGGAGGGGAAGACTGCAAGTAAGATAGATAAGAGAAGCCAGAGGGCACAGAGGGAGAAGGAAGGCCATGTTCTAAGGCCCAGGGCTGGGCTGTAGATGAGATTAGGCATGGAACCTTCGATACCACCCCTGCCCCCTCAACTCTCCTCCTTCTGACTCAGAGCACTGAGTGTCTATAGCACTTGCCGGGTAGGCACTTCGCATTTAGTAACAATGACAATAACGAACCCTTGGGTGGTCATCTTCCAGCCACGATACTGCCAACAATCCCTTGTGGGAGCTAAGGTTTGGCTTTGGTGTTTAGATTTGGACCCGTGATTTCACTGGGTGTGAGCAAAGTCCCTTTACAAATAATGACCCAAACCTGATTTGAACCTTATGAACTTAGGGAGTTACCTGGGCCACTGAGCTTAAATGAGCTGCTCAGGGTCAAGGCCAGTGTGTCACTGGTAGGGTCTTTTGACTCCCAAGAAGGCCACCCACTAATCTGCATTTTACGATTGTGTCCACTTTTCAAGAGAAGAAAGCTAAGTGATGTCATGCAGTGATTTATTCAAGATCTCACGGTCAGAGAAGTTGGGTAACCCACTCCCTCATTTTACAAATGAGAAAACTGGGGTCCAGTGAAGTGAGGTGATATGCCAAGGTTAGAGCTGTTAAAGGTCGCATTTGAACCCAGAGCTTGCGTCTTCCAAGCCAGTGCTTCTTCCACACAGTGTCTGTCTGCCTCCCATGAGTCAATGGTGAATCAGTGATGGATGGAGTTCCATTCACACTCTGGAAGCTTCCCTCCTAATTAAGTGCTTTTTGGTCCCAGTCACGCTACTTCTTGTTTACCGAGACTGGGAGCTCTTTGTAGCCCCGGTGCCTAACACTTGGGAGTGAGGGAGGGGGCAATAAAGAAGGGCTGAGGGCAGGGGAGCCCCAGGAAGATGGGTCACTGGGTCATTCCACCTACCCTCTTACCCAACAGTTCCACACACTTCTTGTCCTTGACCCTAGCAAATAGTGTGATACTCGTGGGGGCATCTGTCAGGACAGGGGAGGGAGTCCAACGCCACCCACCGTTTCCCAGAAATCATCCCTACTAAGAGACGGTGCAACAAATTGTGGTACATGAATGCAATGAATGAATGAATGTCATGAATGAACAAATGAATGAATGAAAAAGCATTTATTTAAACACTTATGTGCTGAGCACTGGGCTAAGCGCTGGGGATACAGATAGAAAAACCCGGACAATCTGCTCTCAGGGAGCTCACAATCTAACTGGAGGAGACATCGCATATCAGAGCTCAGCTGCAGGATGGATGCAAAGGTCTGGAAGCCCTAATGCAGCGATAGGGCGGGTGGCAAGGTCCGGGGTTCCTTTAGGGGTGCATAAGCAGGTCAGGTGGCGAATGATAAGGCCTGGAAGTCCTCCATGTCACTGAAAGGATCGCAGTTGATGACTCCCAGCTTATCCATGTGGTGGGAATGTTGCCCCAGAAATGGAGTCTGGTTGCCCTGGCACCAGGGGGCAGGGAAAGGGACCCCTTTGGTAGCTGGGTGGAATATTGCCATGCCCAGAGGAAAATAAATAGAGGGAATTAGGAAAAAAGAGAGGGAGTAAGCAAGAGTCAGGATGATTCAAATAATGTAGAAAAATGGAAAAACAACAGCAAATCAGTGGTGCCCAAATACTGTTCATTATTCCATCCAAGAAATTTAGCAAAGGAGCTGAGAAAAAGGCACCTCCCTCCTTTCTGGGTAAAAGTGGAGGACTGTGGGATGCCGAGGATATTGTAGCAATCGTAGCAATTGTTTCTGCTGTGTTTTTTCCTTTGCTACAAGATTACGAGGTGGGGGGGTGGGGTGATGATGGTGGTGAGGGCACAGAGTAGGAAATGAAGGTAGTGGGAAAGAAAGTCTAGCCAAGTTGGCCTCGATCCTTTCAGAGCCACCCTCCCCAGCATTCTACTCTCTGGAGAGCGGTTTCCCTAACTCCGGCTCCATCTCATGCACCGTCCCACCACCCCGACTCCCTGAAGACCCGTCTGGACAACTCACTCCACATTCTTGAGGGAGAACTTCTGGCTGGGCCGCGCGGCGGAGACGGTGATGTAAATGTGGAGCGCGGCAAGGCCTAAGAGCATCTCGGGCTTGGGGTCCATTCCAAAACGCTCTCGGATGACATCATTTCGGCTCTGGGAGAGAGGTGAGGATGGTCTTTAAGTCAAGCCCTTGCCTAGGAAGGCCCAACCCTATTCCTCTAGCCCCACCAAGCCTTCTACCTAACAATTCAAACCTATTCCTAAAACCGGCTTAAGCTGCTTTCCCTTCCCAGCCTCCCTAGCGCCAAGGCTGCTTGCTCAGAGTCAAGTGAAGGCAGCAAGTTGTTATTAATGAATTGAAATGAAATGAAAAGGGGTTAGCACTGGAGGAAATCTATCATGCTGTGAGATTGTGGCGGAGCGGTCAAGGCCACTGTCGCTTTCTCTGGAACTCTTTTATAAACGTTTCCTTTTCCCATCATTCCGGCAAGCCTACCTCCTCTCCTTCCTCCCATTCCCACCTAGGCATCTCCTAGCAGAAGGTGCCCTTATCTCATCTGGGCAGCTAAATTGGACCTCAACCCCCTCTCCTACTCAGCATTCGGCGGTTCCCACGGCTGTGGCCCGCAGACGTTATCAGCAAAGGCAGCCTGGAAGCTCCCTCCCCACCTTCAGCTCCTCTCCTCGTGAAAACCTTTTTGCTTTCCAGAAAGCTCCTTTGGGAGCTACTTCTTTAACTCGAAATACACACCTTCTTTCTACTCTGACTTTAGAATCCATCACTCAGAGAAGAGGCTGCCGATGGTCTGTCCTGTCACCATGACTGCCCTCTTTCAGCCCAGGGCCACTGGACCCCTTAGAGCAATGGGAAAAGGCCTCAGGGGACACCAGCCTTGCAGCCTTAATGCCCATACGAAGGACATCTTGTCCAACTTATTGCTCCCTTCCTGGGTGGCCAGTTTTCTTATCTGGGGGGAAATGGAGGCCCTCTTTCTGACCATCTGCCACCGGGCATCAATATCCCTATTTTCCTGGGAATTGTGCTAACTCCCTATCCACTCAGCCCTATTTCTCAGTCTTGACATCTTGTGAGAGAAAAGAAACTCTTTCCAAAAAGCCTTGACCCAGAATCTGATCTGTGGAGAATAGAGAGAAGGGGCAGGGACCACCCTTCTTTTCCAACCTGATGGGGGGCCCACCACTGCCCATTTTAACAAGGGCAAGGCCAGGACAATTAGAGGCCTCTTTGCTACTAAGCTTCCTCTTCTCACAGACTGTAAAAAAGGGGGCACTTGTTTCGATTTTGTCCTTGCAGCCTACCAGAGAGCCTGGCACAGAGGAACCCGCGTGACCCGCTGGCCAGTTTAGCTCCTGCCTTTTGTTCAGGTGACAATGGGGCTGGGGAAGCAGCAAAAGGCCCATCTTGAAAGGTAAAGCTTGAGTGGTATATAATTGGGCCTCTGTGCCCGAATCCCCAATATGAGCCTAGGAGGCCCCCTTGGAAACCTGAAGAAATTGGCTGGGGAAAAGGAAGGAAGGAAGCAGAGGGGAAGTTGCTACCAAATGGCCAAGGCTGTGACTTTGAGAAGTGGTACACAACTGGTTACCCTGGCCTTTGGGCTTTGTTTTGGTCTAGATCGGTGGTTTCATGGGCACAGGAAACTCCCAGAGAGTGAGCGCCCTCTCCCACTGCAGGTTAACACCCCCTCCATGACTTAAGAGTCTTAGAGCATTGCACAGAGAGGGGAAGGGGCTTGCCCAGGGTCCCAGAGCCATTTGGTGGAACTTGAATCTAGGTCTTCCTGACTTTGAGGCTATAAAAGCATGCGATCAAGGATTGGCCAGGCAAGACCTTGTGTGATGATGTGTGCAGGAGAATAATGGGACGGCCTGGAAGATGGCAATATTTATGACAATCCAAGGAAGAAGGTGGCTCTGGCTATAGGAGAAACTCCATTGAGCATATCTGAGTAATAGATTTCTTTTGCTTCTATCCTATCTCATTTCTAATATAATGAAAATAACGTGGTGCTTTAAATTAAGACTACGGATACCATGTGGAACAAGAATATCCAAAGTGGGATATTCAGGGTCACTGAAAGCACTCTTTGCATTTTAGAAACTAATCTCTAATCCCTGTCCCAATAACCTGGGTACCTCTGGGTCGGAGGCAGGGGAATGGCCAATCTGGAGCAAAGGGCAGCTTTCCTCCCCCAGGGGTTAGTTCTGATTCCCTTTTCTTTCTGCCAGACAACCTGGGCACTGGCAGCTCCCTCCTCCTGGACTGAAGCAGCTCATTATGCCCCAGTGAAAGCCCAGAGGAGAAGCTCGAGAGGGCCAGCCCTAACTGTTTGTCTGATCTCTGGTTCTAGCGTGCTGCCTGCCTGCCTGCCTGCCTATGTGCATGTGTTTACTCTCTGCTTGTGCCCCTGTCCACTCCCTTAGCGGGGACCCCAGGCTACTCCCCTTACCTGAATATACAGATACTCAAAGGCAGCAGGATCTTGGCGCAACAGCTCCACAGGGTCTTTGGGGAAGAAGCTCACCCGGAAGAGGCATCTCATACCTTGGTAGTGTGTCCGCTGAACCACCTGAGCAAAGGGGTGAAGAGGGGGCAGGAGTCAGGAAAAAGCAGCACAACAGCCGGGGGTCCTGGAGAGCTGACATGCTGTTTCTCTAGCCTCTTGGGGGGTCTCAGGAAGGGGTGCCTTGGAGCCACTTGGAACCAATCAAGAACCAGCTCGTTCTCACGGTGTCAAATTTGTAAGATGAGCGATGAGCATTTACACCTTAGAAATCAGCAGATGCTACAAATCCCAGGTTTGATTTCTTGGGACTGTCTGGACTTAAGAAAGCGCCAAGAAAATGTTAATGATGGAGATGAAACAGAAAAGTGTGTCCTGCAACCATGTGTTCCAAAGAGCTGCTTGTTGAATTGTTTCTTTGCTAGCACAACACTGGTCAGGTCTGAGGTACACTCAGGAGAAAGGAAGAGCAAGTAGGGGAGCAGACGGGTCAAAGAATCCCCGATCCAGAGCTAGGCTGGCTTGGGAGACCGAGGATCCAGGTTCAAATCCTGTCTCTGCCAAATTCGATCTATGGTCCACGTTCTCCAGAACAGCTGGGTGACTCCAGTGAGAGAATTGGGTAAAAAAAAAAAAAGACTGAGTTTGTGGGAAGAAATTAAAATAAGCAAATGATTGGCTATTTTCCCTTCTAGCTTAAATCTCATTAGGAGCTGACTACACCATCTTGGCCTGTTGGTCAAGGTACGGAGTTGGTATTTTGGCTCTGGATAGAACTGGTTTTGTACTGATTAAAGAGTAGAGAAGAGGGGACAGAGCTGGCTGTGGTCAGGCTAAAGAAAAGGCAGAAAGCTGCCTTTGGGCACGCTCATAAACTTGTAGCACAAGCGTCCTGACGGCACTCTTCCTTAAACAATATGAACTGTCCTCAGCTGGCAGATACTTCGGAGGCCAATTACGACTATCTGGCGGCACCTTTATTACAGAGTTTTTAATTGGTGGAAGATATACTGAGGAAAGTCCCAGATTCCTCCCAGACTGGAATCGTTGTAAACAGCGTAGCCCCTTTCTGACTTCAATAGGCCTAGAACTAGAAGAGACAAAAGCACAAGAACAAGGCGACAAGAACCTTGTGGGCTAGCGTTCTAGTGGAGGATGCCATGAGGCCGTGGTGAGCTCTGAAATCCATTTTGTTCACTTTCCTGGGGATTCATTTTCTAGAGGATTCTTGGTGTTTTCCATTAGACTTTGTACTTGACAAATGCCAATTAAAACGTGGATCAATTTTTTTTAAAAAATCTATCTCAAAGCCTTGATGAAGATCCTGCCTAGAGTTATAGGAAGGGAAGTAGCAGAGTAGGGATTCAGACTCAGGTCTAGGGACCAAGTCCTGCCTGCCATGGTGGTTGGAATCATGTCATATAATGACAGCAGAAGTACATCGTCTCTGAAAACCATCTTCTTCACTAGCCAGATCTAAGTCATGGCACATCAGGAATTACCTCCTGTGAAGCTACCTTATGGCCTTCTGAGCCACGTCAGACCTCAAGAATACTTGGTGGACGTAGGGTGATCTTATTGAGGAAGCTTATTTTAAATCTCTTCCAGGAAGCAAAAAGCCTCTTGGGGAGGGGGGCTGCCCACCTTGTGGTTTTCCAATGGACCCCTTGATCTTCATCAGCTGAGAACTAGAGGGGGCCTCAGAGGCCCTCTAGTCCAAATCACTTATTTTACAGATAAGGAAACTGAGGCCCAGAGAGTTTAAGGTGACTTGCTCAAGGTCACGAGGCATAAACATAGATTACTGATGGGACTTCAGAAGCCATATCAATGATTTCTGAAAGATCATGGCAAACAGTCAATAAACATTAAATACCTACTATGTGACAGGCACTGTGCTAAGGGCTGCAATAGGCCAGAAGAAGGCTAGGGAAGTAAGCTGGTGAGCTTTTCCATAGACTGGAAAAATCCTACAATATATTCCCAAAATGATCATCTACAAAAAGAAATGGTACTTACAGAATGGACCGTTAAAAGCCATGTTAGACCAATCTCATTCCCTTATACTGTGAGATCAGGGGAACCCTCTCAATGATCTTGTTTTGAAATTGATGTAACAGTTGACCCAGTGATCCCAGTATCAGGCATATGTCTACAGGAAAGTTCCACATATTCCCAAATATTCATGGCAACCCTTTTTGAAGTGTCAAAAAGCTAAAAACTAAGAGAGTGCTCCTTAATTTCAGAAGTGCTAGACAAATGGTGGTACCTGAATGTGACAGGTAAGAAATGCAGTAAGAAATGACGATTATAAGGGGTTCAGAGAATCATGGAAAGATTTTATGATCTGATGATGCAAAGTGGAGTAGCCAGAAGAACAAGCTTAATGATCACAGGCCCATAAATGAAAAGGATCACAGAAAGGAAGAATCTCAGTTCTTTAATAACTGTAATAACAATACACTTGATTTCAAAGAACATATAATCAAATATTCTTTCTCACTTCTTGGTGGAGAGATAGGAGACCGGGAGGGTAGAAACACGCATCTTTAGTCAGATATGGAGACTGCATCTGTTGTTTTTGCTTAATGTTTGCTCTTAGTTTTAAGAGAGGAATCGATTACATCTGAAATGACCGATGTCAAAGCAAAAGCTTACTGGAAAAAGTTCCAAAAGTTCCAAAGCTGCGGGGGGACGGGGGTGGGGAGGGAACGGGACTAACACGTCAGGTGACATCTTTGAAATAATCTAATACACTGAATTGAAACCAACAAGATGGCATTCAACTGAGATAAATGCAAAGTCTTATACTTAGGGTCAAAAAATTAACTGCCCATGTGTAAATAGATAGGGGAGATATGGGCTAAATCAAAGCTTCTTAAACCATGGGTTATGACCCCATGTAGGGTGTCCTAACCAAATGTGGGGGTTGCAAATTATGATTTATGACCAGTAAATGTTTGATTTGCCTAGCTATTTTATACACTTATATACTCAGGATCACGTAAAAGTTTCTCAGGTGAAAAGGGATCTCAAGTAGAAAAAGTTTAAGAAATCCTGGGCTACACAGCAATTCAGACAGGAAAAAGTCTAGTGGGCCTTTATCTCAATAAGATCAACAGGGAGGATGTTGAGAAGTTTGAAAGTATCCCGAGGCAGACAGGAAAGGATGGTGAAGAGCTATTACAGGACAGGATGAAGAAACCAAAGATATTTTAGCATAGAGAAAAGAAAGTTTACTTAGCTAGGACAACATCACAGTCTTCAAGTATCTGAAGGGGAGGAGAGATTAGACTTAAACTGGTTAGCCCCAGTGGGCATGGAACAGTGGCAGTAGTATGCTGAGAGAGGCTAATTTAGGGATGATCTCAACAAAAATGATTTCCTGAATTCAAAGGAGTAGAATGAGCTATATGAGGATAAGAGGTTATCGATCCCCTTTTGGTGGGCTTCAAAGTAAAGGCTGGAGGACCACTTGAATGAATGAAAAAAGCTCCTGTCAAGCACTTATTATGTGCCAAAAATTGTGCCAAGTTTGGGGGCTACAGATTCTAATAGAGAGTACAGCTCCAGAGTGTATGCGAAGGCCCCATGATGCTTAGGATACAAAGCCGATGGTAATGCTTGTTCTCTGATATCATTTTGACTTGTTATGAATGTTGCAGAAGGGACAACTATCAGCTGAACTAGGTCAGTGGTATCAAATCCAAATAGCAAACCCTATAAAAACATCCCGGCAGCCACATGTTGACTTAGAAAACTACACATTGCCATTATCTATGTTCTATTGCATTTTCATTTATTTTATGAAATAGTTTCCAATTCTATTTTAATCCAGCTTGGGCCCAACAGGGAGTGTTGCCTGAGGGTGAAGTGTTTGTCACCTCTGCACTAGATGGTTTCTCAGCTTTTATCCGAGTGAGATTTTTTTTTTTCATTCGAAATATCCCAGAACTGCTGGGATTTCATGGGTAGGCAGATAAGAGAAATGCCAGTCTTTCCTAAGTGGTTACCTAGGTGATCCTGAGAAGACCTTAGGCCATCCCTATCACACTTCCACACCCATCCGAAAAATGGGCCCTGAATTTCTATAGTCTTGTAAGGGCAGATGGGATATCCATGGGCTGCTCAGTGGAGCTCTAGGGACAAGATTGCAAGCTGCCTTCCTCAGGCCCCCTTTTGCTGGAGGAACCCTATACAAACCACAAGAGGAGTCACTTACATGGGCCAGGGGCTGCTTGTCCTGGAGAAGCAGGAACTTGTGGCTCTCTTCCGGGCTTGCGTACTCCAGGACGAGAGCAAAGTGTTCGATGTACCTTAGGGAGAGGCGGTCCTGTAATGTCACCATCACATCCTGAGGAAAAGGAGATAAAGGCCTGAGGGGTTGATTTTTACTCACCCACTCTACGTGTTCTAATAAATTTCAAGGAAAGGAAAGGAAAAGGCCAGGAAGGAAAAAAGGAAAGAAGGAAGGAAGGAAGGAAAGAAGGAAGGAAAGAAGGAAGGAAGGAAAGATGGAAGGAAGGAAGGAAAGATGGAAGGAAGGAAGGAAGGAAGGAAGGAAGGAAGGAAGGAAGGAAGGAAGGAAGGAAGGAAGGAAGGAAGGAAAAAAGGAAGGAAGGAAGGAAGGAAGGAAGGAAAGATGGAAGGAAGGAAGGAAGGAAAGAAGGAATGAAGGGAGGGAGGGAGGAAGAAGGAAGGAAGAGAGGGAGGAAGGGAGGAAGGAATGAAGGCAGGAAGGAAAGAAGGAAGGAAAGAAGGAATGAAGGGAGGGAGGGAGGAAGAAAGAAGGAAGGAAGGAAGGAATGAAGGGAGGGAGGGAGGAAGAAGGAAGGAAGGAAGGAAGGAAGGAAGAGAGGGAGGAAGGGAGGAAGGAATGAAGGGAGGAAGGAAAGAAGGAAGGAAAGAAGGAAGGGAGGAAAAGAAAAGCGACAATCAGTTTTAGAGAGGGGCAGAGAGGCCTTCTCTGATGGAACAGGCCCCATGAAGCAGGATCTGACTAGGGATCTGCTGTAACTCCTGCTCCTGGCTCTTTGGTCGTCACAGCACTAAGTGCTCTGAGCTCTAGACAAGCACATAAGCCTAAGGGATAGAGTGGTGCTCAGAGGCATGACAAAGGCTAGCTTGGGAAGAGGGTGCCAGACAAAAACAAGGAGCTTTGGGCAAGCTACAGGGCCAAGAGCTGAAACGGCTCCTTTGCTGCCCGCTGAGAGCTGTTCAGCCAACTGAACGCTCAGGGTAGATGCTGGGAAATCTCTCATATTAGTGATTGCAGGGCAGGTGCTGCTCGGAATTGCTAAAGGGAATTTCCTCACCGGGACCCCTCTTAGTCCAAAGAAATTGCAGGTGCAGACCATTATGCAGGTAAATCACAACTGAGCCAATGTTGCTGGAGCTGAGACAGGGGCAGATGAGATTTTCAGCCCATTTAGCACTGGGAACCTGGACAGCCAAGCCAAGCGTTGCCAATGCAAGTTACAAGCTTAATGGCTCCCGGGCCATGCTGTCACAGCTCACCCAGGCACCTCTCAGATACAAGTGCCTTGGCAGCCTGTCAAAGTGCCAATGAGCAGCCAACTGTAGCCGCCATGGAGCCGGAGCCAGAGCCATGGCCAGAGGCCACGCCCTGCAGCCACTGGGGGCAATGGTTAACAGGAGGTTGGGGAAGTGCAAGGAAAGACAACCAACCAGAGAAAAACCTCCAGTGCCACTGAGACCCAACAGCATATTCACAGACACTGAGACTGAGAACTCAGCTGGATGGGACCAACCCCCTTGGGTTTTTTGTTTGTTTGTTTGCTGAGGCAATTGAGGTTAAGTGACCAACCCCCTTGGGTTTTTTTGTTTTTATTTTTGGTTTTTTTTGTTTTTATTTTTGTTTTTTTGCTGAGGCAATTGGGGTTAAGTGACTTGTCCAAGGTCACACAGCTAGGAAGTGTTAAGTGTCTGAGACCACATTTGAACTCAGGTCCTCCTGACTTCAGGGCTGGTGCACTATCCACTGCACCACCTAGCTGCCTCTAACCCCCTTGTTTTAGCATAGGAGTAAACTGAGGCTTTATTCAAGATTCCACATGGATTTAGTCAACCTTCCTCATTTTCCAGAGGAAGAAAATGAAGCAACAGAAACTAAGGCGCTCAGAGCCCCTTCCTACTCAATATTAAACGCAAACTGAACTCTGACCTTGGGAGTGAACCAGTGTCCCTTCAATGGGCTGCCTACTATTTGGCCTCTTCCACGGACTGATCTCAGTGTTCAATGATGCCACAGAAGTGTGGAGGAGGCTCTAGCCCCCATCCCTATATGTGGGCAAGGCCAGGGAGTCAATCTGAAACTATAATCACAGATTACTTCTGAAGCTACTGTCCCTCCCTTCACTGCTTCCAGAATTAGGCCTAAAGCTCTCTAGATTGCTCTTGGTTGGATCTGCCTGTGTTACGAGTTCTAGAGGAGCTCACATATCTAGGGCCTGAAATCCCTCCACTTGTCCCCGGTTTCTTCAGACAGGCAGCACAGCCGTGGGTCACGATGAGGGAGAGGTCAGGAAAAAGTGTGGCTCTGGTGCCCATCTGTGTGTGTGTGTGTGTGTGTGTGTGTGTATGTCATCCCGTTAACCCATATTTATGTATATATACAAACTAATATTTAAAGCCTAAAATGAATATTTTAATATTAACAATAATACAGTAAATATCTTAATATTTAGAATAATTTTCTGTATATATAAAAACTAATATACACATGTGAAATATTAGGTTATATATAGTAATTTATATACTAAGGAAGTCAAAAGGAAGATACATACACACATGCAAAGATGCAGATATTGTGTATGTTTATGTATGTATATATCATCCATTAACCCATATTTATGTATATATACAAACCCCAAATGAAAATTACTCTTAATATTACCATTAATAATATGATCAAATCTTAATATTTAAAATAATTTTCTGTATATATAAAAACTAATACACACATATGAAATATTAGTTTATATATATGAATTTGTATACTATTATGGGTCACACATGCAAATAGATAGATATTGTGTATGTGTTTGTGTATATCATCCTGTTAACTCCTATTTATATGTTTATATATGTGTACATATTATATATAATATATATGCATAAATACATATAATTGTTGTTTTTCAGTCATTTCAGTTATGTCTGACCCTTCATGACCCCATTTGAGATTTTCTTGGCAGAGATACCAAAACGGTTTGCCATCTCCTTCTCCAGCTCATTTTACAGGTAAGAAACCTGAGGCAAAAAGGGTGAAGTGACTTGGCCAGGGTCACACAGTTAGTACATATCTGAGGTCAGATTTGAACTCAGGAAGAGGAGTCCTCCTGATTCCAAGCCCAGTGCTCTATCCACTGCAGCACCACCTAGCTGCCATCATATATACATACACACAAACTAATTATTAGTATTAGTTGTATATTAATTCTATACACATACACATGCACACACAAACTAAATATGGGTATTGAACATATTACATTGATTCTCACATCAACAATCACGTAAAAGGGGATGGAGGGAAAAGAATATCATTTACAAAGCACTTATTAAGTGGTAGGCACTGTGCCAAGCATTTTAACACATATTAACTCATCGGATCCTCACAAAAAACACTTGGCAGGTAGGTGCCGGTATAATCATATTTTTCCATTTGAGGAAACCGAGGCAGACAGAGGTGAAATGACTTGCTCAGGGTCATAAAGCTAGCAAATGATCAAGATAAGAGTTTAACTTATATCCTCCTGCCTCCAAGCCCAGCATTCTATACAATGTGATTTTAAAGCACTTAAGCAAAAGGTTAGCTATATTGATCCCTGTCAAATTTCAACTCTTTGATTCAAATCAATTCTCTGGCCTCTCAAGATACTTCTTGTTGTTGAGCTCTTTTTTTTTTGGTACTGATGCTATCCCTTAACTTGTTAGCGATTCCTTTGTGCTTTGCATCACTAGAAAATTTGAGAACTATGCCGTAGGGAATTAGCTCAGATCCCTGTGGCACTCTACTGCAGCCTTCTTTCCAAAATGATCTTAATCATCAATAACTCTCCTTTGGGTCCCAGTTATCCAACCAGTTTTGAAGCCATCTAGCTATACTTTCCCTTAAGCCCATATATCTCCAACTTGGAAATGGGACTCTTGTCAAATTTTAGCACAGCTAAAATCTAGGCAAACTCTATTTACAAGAGTCCACTAATTGGTCAAAAAAAAAAAAAAAGGAAACAAGGCTAGTTGGGTACAATTCTTCCTAGCTAGCTTTTCTCTTGCTCCCTTCCCACGTACCCCGGCTTCCAATGTTCTATTAGCTACTTCGGTCTGTTCTTTCTAATCCAAATGTCATTCTCTTTGGCAGAGACGACAAAATCCACAGAAGAGCTAGGGTTTCTTTCTGCAATCCCCAGGCTATCCCATTCCTTCTGATGTGCTGCTTTGTCCCACTCCCCACTCTCGGGCACTATAGAAATCTTAGCTATGGTTGTTAATTATTATTATTATTATTATTATTATTAGGGTGACCTTTAAACCAAGCGTACTCTATTGGGAGCAGCTGACTGCTCATCCCCTCATTCCAATGTGCATACATGGCAACAATGTCCTACGCCATTCGGCACAATTTGGAGTTAGAGAACATGGGCTCAAATCCTAGTCCCTGACACTTACTCTCTGCGTGATCTTGGGCCGGTCCCTTCTCTTCCCTGGGCCTCAGTTTCCCTTCGGTAGAATAAGGGGGTTGGCTGAGATGGCCTCTGAGCACTGTTCCAGCTTTAGGTCCGGGACCTCATATATTCTTGTACACACACCCATCCCAATCCCAGACTCCTTGCCCCAGGCACTGGCTGAGCTAGATTAGCACAGCATGACTAGAAAGTGGATACCTAGAAGCCAGCCAGAGCGACCCACCTTTTTCTCTGCAACACCCCCCCCACCCCAACCCAGTTGCCTTTGGCTTTGAAACAAAAGGAGAACTCGTACCTTGACAGTTGTTCGGCCATCAAATGTGAAGGACTTGATCTGGCCATTCTCCAAGAACACCTTCAAGACATTGGGGATGAGGAGGAGGGCTTCTTTCTTCAACATGTCCTGGGGGAAAAAAAGCAGGGAAGGGATGGAGAAAAGAGGGGAGAGGCAAGGTTTCCAAGGGAGAAATGGGATTGGGGTGAAAGAAGAGAAAGGAGGAAGAGCAGGATAGAGACAAGCTAGAGCCGACTGGGGAAAGGGAAGAGCTAAAAAGCTAAGATCTTCAGCTGATGCTCAATCAAAATGGAACTTACTGGGTCTTTTTTGCTGGCTGCGACTTCTGAGAATTGGACCTTTACAGGACTGGCCCTCCGCTCAGCTTTCTTAGCAGCTGCTAAGATAAAGGCTGATTCCGGAGGCTGAAAAGAGAGCAAGGGACTGGTTAGGTTGTCGATATCCTTCACGTGCCACAGACGACTTAGAGACAATCCTGTCTTTTAAAATCAATCGGCCGATCAGCGGGTATTTATCGAACACCTCCTACCGGCCCGATGTTAGATTTAGGCGATTTTTGTGTGCTTGGGGAGAACGTGACTTAGTAGAGGTTGGGGGAATAAAGCCATTTGGGTGAGTTGCTTATTATTATAGTACCTACATCCCCAAATATATCTTCTCTCCTACCTAGTTTTGTACCCCCAACCCCCCACCCCCAGAAAACCAGTCCGGCCAAAGTCATCAGCACATCAACTAAGCATCTACAGTGCTCTACATCCAGTGGCACTTTGCAGAGTGGTGGGAGAGGAAAGAAAGGAAGGACTCCATTCTTCCATATTCCCCGTGAGACCAAGTCGGGTCCATGCAGTTCCCCGGCCTCGACTTTCTAGTGTCGACAGCTGTCCTTTCCATTGCCAAAGTCATTGCGGATACTGTTTTCCCGGTTGTGTAAAACAGCCTGCCTCTCCAACTTCTTCGCATTCGTCAAAGAATCCCATTTCTTCCTACGTGTATGAGAGCAAATCCCTCACGTCAAAGATCTCCCCCAAATATCGTTTTCCAATGATGAATGCATCTGCTGCTAGATTTGGACGGGGGGTGGGGGTGAGGGGACCCTGGCTCATCTGGACGATGGTTTCTCTCTCATGTAGGGGCGAGAATACCAAAGCAGTTCCCAGTTATTGCCCCATTCGTCTTTCACACACTACTGGTCCTGAGAGGTAGGTACAGGGCCAATATTAGCTCAGAGGCGGAAGAAGTCTGGCCTTGGGTAATGATTTTTCCTGAGTTATACCACAAGAAAATGGAAGGCATCGTACACATAGGCTCGACATCATTGTTGCCTGTCAAAACAAAGCTATTGGGAGGGCTCAGCAGCAGGCAGGCAGGCAGCTATGAGTGGAGGGGGGACCTTGGAACCCCAATGTAGAAGGTACACGGGAATAAGTCAATTCAATAAGCTTTTCTGAATCCCATAGTATGTCTCGGGCACCATAACGGGCGCTGGGGATACAGGCACATAAACGAGGAGAAAGAGCAATCCTGGCCAGGAGGACTGCCTCTGCAAAGGTCTGGAGGCCGGAGATGGACTGCTGGGTCAGGAGAACAGTACGTGGGATTGGGGATCGCTCTGGAAGGTAGGTGGGGACAAGTCGTTAAGGGCTTTAAATACCAAGCAGAGGATTTAGTATTTGAGCCTAGCAGCAAGGAAGCCTCTGGAGACTTCCGAATAGGGTGTGAACTGGTCAGATTTGTGCTTCAGGAATAGAAATTTGCCAGCTGTGGGATGGAAATATCAGAGAGAAATAAAATACAGCATCCAAATGGAAGAGACAGGCAAGGTCCCCCAGTGTTCCTGTCTGGGGATGGCATCTACCCCCATAACAATCCACCGGGCCTCCTTACCAAAATCGATGGTCATTTGAAGCCATTAGCCTAAAATAACTATCAGCCATTGTGGATATGCTGGCTACTTTAGCTAAATTGCTTCCCTCTGCCCCACTTTTTTTCCTTTTCTATTCTTTGTTACAAGGGCAGGCTGGCATGAGGAGGGGAGGAGAAGCTAAACAATCAAAAAGAAAAGGGATGCAAAAACCCCAGAAAATGTCAATAGATATTAATGGCTTTTAAAAAAAGAAAAATTGGCCCAGCAATTCATTCAAGTACAAAGAGAATGGCAGACCTGCAGCAGCCAGATCTCAGACAGACAAGCGAGCCGGGGCCCAGGATGGAAAAGAAGCTACAGACACTGGGTGACTGGACGGCGTTTCGACCCCGATCGGTCTCCCTAATGCAGAGGCCCCTTCTATTCCCCAACGACATTAGCAATATTCTTCTGCTGATATCGTGGGGTTGGAAATCAGGCAACACCACATCTCTGGAGAATCCAAATTACACGGGATCCAAAGGGCAACGGAAATGAGCACAGTGGGTGGACGTAGGCTGCAGCACATCACCGACTATCACATGAGGAGAAATTGTGCAAAAGGACATCATTAAAAGCATGCACGATGCGAAAAGGTCAGCGAGGGAAAGTGAGGGAAGATAGATGGTAGAGCCTGAACGCAGCCTGAGCAGCCACAATTCTCTCTTTAAAAAACAGAGGCGAGCCTGCAGGGCCCCAGATGGATCTTCGGTGGCAGATCTTCTGGAAGAAATGGATCGTACCAGATTGAAGAAAGCATGGGTGAGCTGTAATGGCCACTGGTGGATAAAGCAGTCGTGAAATACTTAACACGGGCTTCAGAGGCATAAAGAACTGGCCAGCAGACACAGGGGGAGGCACAGAACAATCCAGTAAGAGGGGGGAATGGTTTCTCTGATACCCTGAGCCACAACTGTGGTACCTTTGGGGTTCAATTAAAGAGTTGGAAAGGCATATTGTTCCCCCTGACCATAAACTTCCTCATCTGTATCTTCCCAGTGGAGTCGGCTGCCCATTTCATCACTACCAGTGCCCTCAGATCAAGTTCCTGGGGTCTTTCCCTTGCCCACTGACAGATGCCACCACAGAGCAATCATGGCATTTCTGTAGTACTCTAATGTATACAAAGCAGTGAATCCCTATTTTAGAGATGGATAAACTGAGGCTCACAGAATGAAGTGACTTGCCCAGAGTGCCATCTCTTCTCTCCACTCCCATAACCATCAATCTGATGATTCAGGCCATCAATATTTCTCTCCTGGACTATGGCAATAGCTTTCCAATTGGCCTCCTGGCCTCCAGGCCTCCTTTTAATCCAGCTGTCAGTGACTGTTCCCAAAGATTCAGGGACCAGACCCAGCTCAAACTACCTTAGGAAAGCTGATTGTTAAATGTTCTGTGAGTGGGTATCAGCGGACACTGTGAATCAGGGCTTGACAAATTGTTTTGTTAATTATCTAGACTTAATAAAGTGATGGAGAAAATGTTAATAACTCAAATTCAATGGGAAAGTGTAGTTGCTAAATATTCAATGTGCATTGTCTCCTGAAGCCCAAGTTTGACTCTGTTGCCTACTACCTCCAGGACCAAATTTCCAATCTTCCTGCACATCCCTCCCTCTATCCGTACTCGAAGATCCACACTGGCCTTTCTTGCCATTCGGATACGATGACATCTCGTCTCCCATTCCCAGGCCTTCGAACAGGCTGCCCTGTGCACAAAATCTTTCGCCTCTTCCTTATAGATTCCCTGGTTCCCTTTAAGATTTAACTCAAAAGTCACATTTATACATGAAGTCTTTGTTGGTCTCCCAGCTGCTAGTGACTCACCCTCAAGGCTACCTTGTGCCTGCTGGAACCTGGCACACAGTAGGCTCTTGGTAAGTGCTTGTTGAGTGATGAGGCTGGACTGGATTGAACTGATCAGTCCTGAGAACATTCCAGTTGGGAATGGGTGGGTGATGCAAAATAAACCAGAGCCCCGGGTGTCATTCCTGCCCATGGCTGACATTTTGCAAAGCCTTTTATTTGACTTGAGCCTCAAGCCAACCCTGTCCACTGAGTACCCATTTTATTATTATTATTATTATTATACCCATTTTACAGATAACAAAACTGAGGATCCAGAGGTTAAATGACTTGTCCATGGCCATACAGCTAGTTTGTCTCTGTCACAACTTGGATTTAGCTCCATGGTCTGGCTGGTCTATCCCGTCCTCCCCCTTCTGCCATTGCAGCCTAATGAATTGTTGGATATATTTATCTGCCCAGGATCTGAGTGGAGGGCTTTCTCTGATTTAGTTTTTAGGACAAGTTGGCATCCCATTCTTTCCAGAGCTTGTTGCCCCCCCCCGTGTGTGTGTGTGTATATGTGTGTGTGTGTGTGTTGTATGTTTCTACCCCCCTTGCTCTCCCCTCCCACTCTCTCCGTCTCTCCCCACACTGTCTGTGTCTTGCTCTGCCCTCACACACTCCGTCTGTGTGTGTGTGTATGTGTCTCTGTCCTCCCCTCCCATCTCCCTCTCTTATCCCTGGCTGGCAGCGATTTCGATCTTTCTTCTAGCACATCAGTGGTCTGACTGTCCACAGCCAGCTGCTTCAGAAACAGCTCCACATAAGTAACAAGCCAGCTCTCGTCTGCTAAAATATAATCAATTCCAGCTCAGTGCTCACCATGTCCAGAATCTTCCAACTTTTTTCTTGAAAAAGCATTCCTGTTGTATGTGCCTGAGGTTTCTGGGTAGTCTCTGGTCTCGCTCCTTCCTGACTTGGGCTCTCCAACACACTTTTCCCCATCCTCACCTGCTCCCACCTTTTTCCTGAAGCCCCTCGAGTCTTTCCAAGCACGTGTTGATTTCAGGGGGTTGAGGGAGAATGTCTTACCGAGTTGAGAATAGAATTTCTCTGCCCTCTCCATCTACTACAACCATTGGCGCGTAAAAGCCATCCCCCCCTACCCCAGGTGGGGTATTTCTCTTCTCCTCATCTAGCTGAGATAACCAGCCAACCCGGGGAGAGACTTTTTGGCGTTGCCTCAGGATTCATATTAGGCCCGACTCCACCAACTCCCAGCCTGCCTCTCTAAGGGCACCTGGAAGCCATCTTCTCTCCATTTACTCAGAATTGCCTTCTGCTTCCAGTTTTGTTTACAACAAGCTTTTCAAGATGGCCAATATGCAGCTCCTCCAGCCTTCTCTGTCTGCTTGGTGGTCTTTGCAAAAGGATCTCACATTTAGGTGATGGAGAGCCAAGTTTTGTCTCAAAATTGTCTCTCCTGCTAATGTCACCACAAAAGCATTAGCAGAAGGGGGGGGGGCACACAGCACTGAGGGCCATTTTCTCTCTTTCTTTGTTTCCCGGGTTGCCATGGTCAAATAATTTATCACCAAGCGACCGTTCCAGTGATAATGGTCTCGCCTCTCTATCCGAGGCTAAGTGGGCCCTCAGCAATCAGGGTCATCCTGGCGCTGGCACCATATCAAATCCACACTCCCTCCCGAGGCAGTGCCAGTCACAAAAAAGCCTGGCTCCTTTTGCTCCCCTAAGCTTTCTTCAGCAGCCTCAGGTCCCGAGTTCTTCCCTAAGATCTGCCCTTTCTCTCTGTGTGTCTGTGCACACGTGTATTGCATGGTGTGCCGTGTCATGTATATGCACACACATGTGTGTCGTGTGGGCACATGTGTACACCTATGTGTTACACTGTGTGAGTGTGTGTGTTTAAACTAGCCTTGGACATAGTTTGCTGGGGAAGACGGCCAAAAAGGCTCTAGTCACGAATGCAGGAGACATATAAACCAAGTTAAGTCGGTAAAAATAAAGCCATGTATCCTGGTCGGGCCTTGCCTTCAAAGTGTTAAAACGTTCTGTCTCCAGAAGGCCCTAATTAAAAAGCAAATATTTGACTGGGGAAGGGAAGAAGCCCAGTGAGCCATCAGCCTGTACTAGGCCATCAACATGGATTAATTGATCAGGCTTCCCCAAGCTCTCCCTGGCCATGGGGCTCATCTAAGCAGCTGGCAGCCTGCTTGGCGACAGGTCTTTTTCTGGCTGAAATGGATTTTGGCTCGAAACGGGGGTTTGGAATTGCTAAGTACCTCTGGTGCCCTTCTGTAAGCCAATGGGCAAGGAAGCAGCCAGGTGGATGAGCAAACCCGTCGCCCGCCCGCCTTCCCTCTCCCGGCCAAGAGAGCCCAGGTAGGCAGCTGTTGCTTCTTTGGAGAGTCAGCCCTTTGGGGATCCAGACTTCAGGCCTGGAGTCCTATGTCTATGTCCTTCCATCCTTGCTCCTCCCGCTCTCCATCCTCCTTACTTTCCAGGCCCACCCAGCACTGGACACAATGGTAGCCATGCTATATGTACTCAGTACATGCTCAGTGGTTAATTATCAATCTCGTACCCATGTCCCAAAGCTGGGGCATCATAACTGAGCCCCTGACGTAGGCTGAGCGCTGCCAATCAGCAAGCCGGAGTTTCATTCGGAGCAATCATCTGTGCTCACCACCTTGGGAGCCGAAAAGCTGGGCTTGGCAAGGCTTCTTTACCCGGGCATTCCCTCAGGCTCCAATATGTTTAACTGGGCACTCTGAAGGGGGCTGTTATTGGAAAGGGGCTTTTAAGAGAGGACTGAACCTGACTTGGACTTCTCTGAACGCATGTAGGCAGAAGAGATAGCCACTTTAGGGGAGAATTAGAGGGGCACTGGCAATGCCTCTCAATATTTGCCCTCTTACTCCCTTGCCATAGTAAGGGAGGGGGCTGTTCTACCAAAAAAGAATCATTTTCGAGGAGCCCTCTCTGACGGCCCCATTACCATCTGCATTCTCAGAACAACTCCCACAACACATGGGAGGGACCTTGCACAAAGCAGGCGGCTCACAGAGGGCCGGCAGAACCAATCTGGCGGTTAGCGTCTGCTATCTAGCAGAACCCAGAAAGTTCAGGATGTGGGACTCCTAAGTTTTGACTGCAGAAGGAGAGATGAAGAACAGACAGAACAGTAAGAAGCTTGAGGATGGGGACCTGTGCCTTTGTATACCCGGCACCTACCACAAGGCCTCACGCACAGTAGGTGCTTGGTGAACTGAAGGGGTCGACTACTGAGTCAAGAACAGTGAGGGTGACGAATGGCTCCCCATTGCTCTCGCATCAGGACCTCAAGCTGGCCTTCCCCAACGGGGACACATGGAAGCTCTACTTCCCTTGCCTAGAATTGCTGAAGGCTGACAGAGAGGGAAGGCTTTAGTAATCATGGCAGTCACTGTTCTTAGAGTTGGGCTTGACTGGAGGCTTTTCTCAGTTACTTCACAAGTATACTCAGTAGGTTCCCTCCCCCCACCCCACCCCCAGTGCTAAAAACCATTTGGGACACACTAAGGTATCTATGGGCTAAAAACTTAATCAAGTCAAACCAAGGGTTGGAATGGCAGGCTCCAAAAGGTCCACGAGCGTGGCAATCTCAGGAGCTCTATAAGCTCCTGGTAAGCAACCCAAAGGCAGTCATGGTCTCATTTTGGTTGGGGAAATTTCGAGCTAAAAGAAATAATCACACACAAGAAAAGACTTTTCTAAGCAGGAGTCTAGGATTGGCCAGAGTCAAGAAATGGAAGAACCAGGCAGATCAGTGGCTAGACAAGAAGTGGGCTGCCCATCCAGAAAGGCAGAGATCCAAAAGGAGAGGAGAGGATTTGCCTCTGGTGTGGCTTCTCCCACTGGTATATGGGGACTGAGGTATTTACTTGGCCAAGATACCGTAGAGTTTGGGCAGGAAGGAAAGCCCAAGGCCACCATTCTTTGGGGACCTGAGACTAGGGATCATCAGCAACTGCCTGGCCCACAGTAGGCACTCAATAAAGGTTGCTTGATTGCTTGAAGGAAAGCTGCTCACTTGGAGCAGAAAGAACACGGGAAATCCTTGCTCCTTGGGCAGCTAGGTAGAGCTGGCAATGTTGGCTGGGATTTCCCAATGGTTCAAATCGATTGAAGGCTCCCAATGCTCCCCTGTGGGCTAAGGGCAACATCTCCAAGCTGTAAGGGAGGCAGGTGAGCACAGGCAAACTAAAAAGTCACTGTGGACCTGGTCCATCTGAAGGCTCTGGGTTCAAGATTAATAACTTGAGGAAGGCCTATCACAGGCCTCTGAGTATACATGAACCTTGAGTAGAAGGCAGAGAGCATTCATCAAATGCCAAGTATACCTTCAGCAGGGGTGGGAGGACGGGAGAAGAAGGAGTTGCACAGACAGCTCTTGCCCATAGATGGGTCTCTCCCCGAGAACTCTTGGAGACCAGTTGGACTGCTATATTACCTGGGTCATTACCCATGGTGATTGGGCTCCTTGGAACCCAGAGAGCACTAATGGGGCCTGAGCTCCAGCCTGAGACTAGAGATTTCCCTGCTATTGGTGGAGCTGTGGACAGCACCAACAGATGTCTGGCAAATAGGCTCTGGTTACTCGACATGTTCTATGCAGTTCCTTCTGGGAGTCCTCCTTGTGAATAACAGTAACATGGTCACGGGTCAGCTTGTGCTCAGAATGGCCTCATGGGAAGAAGAACAAAGAAAGGGAAGTGGGACACAAGACCTGCTCCCAGAAAGGGCCATGGGAGATAAGGACAAGATCAAGTCCTTCAATTGTAAGGACAGTGGGATCTGAAAATAATCAGACGGTGTTACTGAGGACCAGCCTTAGCACAGCACTCAACTCCAGAGAGGCAGTTATACTTCAAGGGGACAAACAGCAAGAATGGAGGTTGGCTCATACGGCCGGATTGTCACTGATGCTTATCGAGGGCATACAAGGGGAAGACCTTTACCAAGGTTTCTAACTTGGCCCCAGACTAACTACCTCAAACCCAATTGAACCATCTAATGCACTGTTCCTGTGAAGCCCAAAACTGGTCACACCTGGTTTGCACACATCAGCTTTGGAGGGTCCAATCTGTGCATCTCCCCTTTCAGGGAAACACAATCTGAATGCAAAGCTGATCGATGGTACTTCCAAAAGGCTAGAAAGATAAAAGGTCAATGTCACGTTGTCCCATTGCTGGGAAAGTCCAGAGACCTTGTGGAGGTCATTCTGAGCTTCGGGTGACTGCACCTTTCCTCACCATTCCCCACCACCCCAGGCGAGAATCAACCAGGTGAACAATGGTGCTACAGCAGGGACCAATCTTTGAACAGATCATAGATTCAGAGTGGGAAAGGACCCCATCTAATCCCATTTCTCAACCTTGCCCCTTAGCAGGATCCCAAATAAGCATTGATTCAGCTTCTCCCTGGCTACAGGGGTTAAAAGTACTGAATTTGGTATCAGAGGATTTGAACTCTGACTCTGCTACTTGTTACCTATATGAACTTGGGTAAGACGTTACCCTTCCCTGGGCCTCAGTTTTCTCCCTTATAAAAATGAAGGGCCCAGATGGACTACACAGTCTTTCAGGTCCTCTCCAGCTCTAAATCAATGGTGCTAGGACTCCTAGTAGCAGGCAACTCATTTCCTTATTCAGGGACCAGTGGAGGTTGCCTCATTTTGGGTCTGAGTGAGAGCAGTGCCTTTGGTATCCCAGAATCCCTCTGGCTTGCCGGGCCTGGCCCCTTGATGCAAGCAGCGACTTGCCTTTAGCACCACTTTCGAAGAAAGGCTTCGTGGTGTGTTCTACCATAATTGCTTTTCTGGGAGATTTCCTACAGCCTGAAACACAGCATGAAATATGTTCTTGGTGCATTCAAGCTTCTCTTCTGTAAGAAGTTTGTTTGATCGGCCCGAGTGCCTTTCAGGTCCTCGGGCCAAGAACCAAGAGACCTGGTCCTGGAACACTTCAACAAATAACCTCACAATCTGTTCTTGGGCTCCCATGGCGGGGAGAAACCTAAACAGGAGATGATCTGAGCTTTATTATTTGTGCCCTAAGGCACCTGAGGCCTTTCATTCATAACTGGCCCTCTCTTCAGTCTGCCAGAGCTTAAGACTGAGTCCCTGGGAGACAAAGGGAACTTAAACTCTGTGGGTTCACCATTTCCGTCCATTCCCAACCCAGTTCTCCATGCTAGGGTTTTATACTGCTGCTCCCCCTCTGAGCCCAGGCTGGGGGGCTGGGTAGTAGGGTTTGGTCAAACAGCTTTTTCTCAGGGGCTGAGGCAGCCAGGCTTCCAAACTCTTGGGCCTGTGCACTTTCTACTGTCCCACAATCTTGCCCAGCTCTTACATATGTAACCTTGAGCTAATCGCTTCTCCTTCCCAAGCTTCAGTTTCTTCCTCTGTAAAATGAGGTGGGTTGGACAAGCTGGTGCTCAAGGCTTCTCCAGGCTCTAGATTTGGGATCAACTTCTCTAAGTGGGGAAGGAGCCTGAGCTATTCTGTCTTCAGTATTATTCTCCCTCCCTTGCCCTGCTCCATACCCTCTGGTCAAAGACAGAACTTTCTAGAACCTTCCAGATTCCAATATATGCATGGCCTTTCTGCCACACTAGTTTGTGCTCCCACCCTCCTCCTTTTGGCTAGCAGGAAGCTGTTCTAAATAACTAAATGCATCAGGTCCAGTACTGGCTGCCTCTTCACCAGCAGCCTGAAATAAGAGAATAGCCTGGAGCCTTAGGCCCTTACAACTGCCTCATCCCAGGACTGCTGAGAGTCCAATGAGGCAGGAGAGAAATCAAAGTTCTCAGCTGGTAGATGGGGGCAAAATGAGCCCTGGAGAGGAAGCATCTTTGTCACTAGAGTTGAACATAAAGTAGATGACTATATCTGGGATGTGATTGGATGAGCTTTGCTACTGTTCAAAATCACCTCTCCAACTGCTCTTTTTTAATGTCATAAACTTACCTCTTGGGGTCAAAGTATATTTTGAGAAGATTTATTACTTCAGCACCACTTGGCATCTAGATAAAAAGAGAACTCCTTTTTGCTTTTCTTTGTATCCTCAGTCCCTAGCACCATGCCCAGCACATAGTAGGTGCTTAATAAATGCTTATTGACTTAACTTGTGAGATTGTAAAGAAATGTTATTTGGGAGGTAGAAATTCATAACCAGCAGCAGCCATAAAGTCATTCTAATAATTTTGTTTATTCATTCCCTGGTGGAGAGTAAGGTCCTGAAAGAATGGGTTAGAGAAGTATAGGTGGGTTGGAATAAATGACCTCTAAGGTTCCTCCCAAATCTTAATCATCTATATCTATATCTATCTGTCATACCCAACTCCTTGTGACCCCATTTGGGATTTTCTCTCAAGAGGTACTGGAATGGATTGCCATTTCCTTCTCCAACTCATTTTACAGATGAGGAAAATGAGGCAAACAGGGTTAATTGACATTTCCACAGTCACTCAGCAAATAAGTATCCAAAGCTAAATCTGAATCAGGAAGATGAGACTTCCTGACTCCAGGCCCAGCACTCTATCCACTGCAGCACCACCTAGCTTTTCATCTACCTATATCTACAGCTAGCTATATTTATTTTTTTATTTTATTTTAAGCTTTTTATTTGTATAACATATGTATGGGTAGTTCCCCAACCTTGATCTTTACAAAGCTTTCCAATACAAATTTTACCCCCAGTCCCCTCCCCTCCCCTAGATGGCAGGAAGTCCACTACATGTTAATAATGTTGAAATGCTTGAGAAGTTATGCAAGAAAAATCCTATCTACAAGAAAAAAAAATAATCAGAGAAAGGCAATACAATGCAAGCAAATGTCAATAGAGATCATGAAAATGTTACGTTGTGGTCCATATTTCATGTCCCTCTTTCTGGGTGTATATGGTTTTCTTCAGTGAACAACTGGAACTGGTTTGAGACAATTCTTTATTGCAGAGAGCCATGTCCATCAGAATTGATCATCATGTAATACTGTTGTTGCTGTGCATGATGATCTCCTGGTTCTGCTCGTTTCACTCAGCATCAGTTCATGCATTTCCCTCCAGGCCTCTCTGAAATCGTCCTGCTGGTCGTTTCTTACAGAGCAATAATATTCCGTAACATTCATATACCATAATTTATTCAGCCACTCTCCAATTGATGGGCATCCCTTCAGTTTCCAGTTTCTAGACACTACAAAAAGGGCTGCCACAAACATTCTTGCACGTGCGGGTCCCTTTCCCTCCTCTAAGATCTCTTTGGGATATAGGCCCAGTAGAAACACTGCTAGCTATATTTATATATAGATCTATATAGATAGCTGTACAAAAAGATAGAAAGATATCCCTCAAGTCCTTGCTGATCTGAAACTTAAACTGTGACTAACAAGATGGTAGAGTAGTTGTTTTTTGTGATTTTCTCAAACTCCAGAAACTTCAAAAAACCCCAAACCCAGACATATACATGCCTGAAAAGTAGCAAAAAAAGAGAGTAAGAGACTAGAGGAGAAAGGATAAAAAGATGAGGGCAATACAGAGACAATTAGTGGGAAAGAGCTTCCATTCCTGAGAAAAAGGTAACTGGAAACCCAGCTGGGTCCATACTTCTCCCCCTCAGGCTGGATCTAATGAGAAGAGGCTAATAATATTCTGGGCTCTGAGCAACAGTGGAAAGGAGGGGAAAGAGAGATAAGAAAACCTTAATCAATTCTTAATTGATTGATAGGGAATACAAGAAGGAGCCTGAAGGATCCCCCCCCAAAACGTCTCAAAACCCAAACCCCCTAAAACTCTAATTCATAAGCAGATATATTAAATGCTCCTAAAATAGAAGGAAGAACGAGTAGAAATCAAAGAAAGGCTGAAACACTGTCATTGAAAAAAACAATCAAAATTCCATGATCAAAAAGAGAATTCTGAAACTTCCCCAGAGATTGTAGACTAGTAAGACATTCTAGAATGGTTCAAAGGAGAAATAAAACTATTAAAAGAAACATTCAAAATTAAGTCAGTTGGGAAACTAGAGCTTTTAACACAGAATTGGAAGAACCCACTAATGGAAGACAAAATGGAAGACAAAATGGAAGACAAAATGAACATTCTTTCCATAAGAAGCAGAGACTCTGAAAGAGAAAATGAAATAGTTGGAATATAAAAATATAGGAGTGGAAGAAAAGGGAGCATAAAAGAAGCAAAGGCAAAAAATTCCAATTCAATATATGCCAGCCAGTGAATGGCCTGAACGTAAGAGTAATATAAAGGACAAAGAGGGATTACAATAGAAGAAAAAAGACCTAAAGTTTAAAGATTTAAGGGGAATTTGAATAATCAGAAAAAGAAAAGAGGGTGGAAGAAAGGGATGATTTAATACTCCAATCACTGCATCCTGAAGCTTTGTTGAAATGAATCTGAATCTCTTATAAGAATGTCACAATGAGAAGTAATGCAAACAGGGAGCAAGGAAGTAAGAGTCAGAGGGAAGCTACAGATGCAACCCTATAAAATTGGTAGGTATTGAAGGTCTAAAAATTTCTTTATGCAGAGTTAAATTTTCTAACAAGAGTGTGGGTTTAAAAGCAATGGAGGGAAGGGATTAGATAAAAGAAGAAAATAAAATAATATCGGGTGGATAAAAACCAGTACAAAAGGAATATGAATCTGTAAAGATATATGGAGGCCCTGAGGCTGCAAATCCCAACTTGAAATGTGAATGGGTTAAATGATCTGATAGCCCCCAAATAGTTAACTGGATAAGAAAAAGAGCTCCACAAACTGTCATAGACAAGAACAACTGAAAATCTAAGATGGGCAAAATAGAAATGAGAGGCTGAAACAAAATTTCCCATGAATCAGGAGATTGGGGGGGGGGGGAGAAAAAAACCAGGACCATCGAAATGCTATCTATAGTATAGAGCAAAAAAAAAAACAAAACTTGATCCTCAACATTGAGAGAGTATGGGCACATACACCACACCTAAACAAAGCATAGATACTAGAATAATATCAACATTAAGTTCCATCCACTAATGGATATAGAGTAAATTCATAAAGGAAAACTTAAATGAATTGGAAAAAGTCAGTTATTATTACTACATCTCGGGGAGATTTTAATGTTCTTCCCGGAGCTAGATAAACTGAAATGAAAAAGAAAAATATAGAGCTGAACGAAGTGCTAGACAAGTTCATCAGAATCATTTATGGAATTTTCTAAGTGGGAGACAGATAAAGATGGACAGGAGTCAGAGGACTGGCCTTGAAATCAGGAAGACCCAAGTCCAAGTCTAAAACACTGGGTGTGAAGCCTTGGGAAAGTCACTGTAGTGTATAAACAGCTGAGATTGTCAGTGACAAAGGAGGTGGTCAACTTATATTGAGAGTTTCTTCAGCTGGGTGTTGCCTATATTTAAGAATGGGAATATTGAAGGACAGGCATATTTCTTATCATTTTACAAAAACATGTTACATACTTGGGTAAAGAGAAATGATAAAAAGATATTAAAAAGGAGAAATATACAGGCCATAATACAACAAAAATTACATTTAATATTAAAAACAGAAGCAAAAGATACAGACTGAAAAGGAGGCCCAATAATGACATTCTGAATAATGAGTCAAAGAATAGATCAGAGAAACAATTAATTACTGAAAGATAATCGTGAGACAACGTACCAAAATATATGGGATACAGCTAAAGTAGTCTTCAGAAGACAAATTGTTATCTCAGAAAACATTCAATAATAAAATAAAAGAGAGGATTAATGAACTAAGTATACATTTAGAAGGAACAACTAGGAAATAAATGACCACAAAATTAGCACGGAAGAGGAGATCTTGAAAATTAGAAGATAGATAACACTAAAAACAAGACTGTGGAATTGATAAACAAAATTAAAAGCTGGTTCTTTGAAAATACTAATGAGGTCGATAAACCTTTAGCTGACCCAATCAAAAAGAGGGAGGAAAATCTAATTACCCAAATAATAAATGGACAAGGCAAAATCACAACAGAGGAAAAAATGATTAGAACTCATTAAGCACAATTACAATCTAGCAGAAGAGAATTTTAAAGAAACACAAAAATATGAAATACCCAAATTAACAAAACATGAAGCAGAAATCATAAACAACCCAATTAGAAAATGAAATTAAACAGCCATAAAGGAACTACCAAAGGAAAAAAAAATCCCTGATTCAGATAGATTTACAGGGGAATTCTATTCAAGAACTATTAATAATTAAGTTACAAAAATGATCTTCAAAAATTGAGAGAGAAAACACTAACAAACTCCTTTAATGAGACAAATGTGGTTTTAATATGCAAACTAGGGAAATATAGAGAACTTAAACAAACAGTAACACAGAAATCCCATCGTTAGGTATATCCCTCAAGGAGATCAAAGACAGAAAATTCCAAAATATTCCTAGCAACACTTTTTGTGGTAACCAAGAATTGCAAACAAAGCTGGTGCCCATTGACTGGGAAGTGGCCAAGTCAACGGGGGTACATGAACATAATAGAATATGATCACATCTTCAAAAGAACTAATGAAGAATTCAAAGAAACATGGAAGACTTACAAACTGATGCAGAGTAAAATGAATAGAAGCAGGAACAATCACACAATGACTGCCTGATGTGGACAGAAAGAAGGATCAAAACCAAACAGAAAGCAGACACTGTGTAACTTGAATGGCCAACTTTGGCCCCAAAGAAGAGAAAAATACAACTTAAAAAATGTTTTTGAAGGTGTGAAGGACTAGGTATGGAATAGTCTTTGCAGAGGTAGGGAATGATAGGCATGGAACATTGCCCACACTATCAGACTGCTGGTATGTTGGTTGCTTTTGAAGAACTATTTTTCCCCCCTTTCTTTTTAAAAAATCATTTGAATGGGCTGATTCACTGGTTAGAAAGATTCTAACCTGGTACATCTGGGCTTCAGAAACACTTGCTGAGATGAGGTGATGATCAGCGGTGATGGACTTGGCTCTCCCCAGCAATGCGGTGAATTAAGACAAGTCCAATAGACTTGGAATACAAAATGCTAACCGCATTCAGAGAGAAGACTATGGAGATTGAATGTGGATCAAAGCATCGGATTTTCACCCCTTTTTGTTTGCTTTTTCTTTCTCCTGTTTTTTTTCCCTTTTGGTCTGATTTTTCTTGCACAATATGACAAATATGGAAATATGTGTAAAAGAATTGCACGTGTTTAACCTATATTGTATTGCTTGCTATCTTGGGGACGGGGAGGAAAGGAGGGAAGGAGAAAAATCTGGAACACAAAGTCTTACAAAAGTGAATGTTGGACACTATCTTTCCATGTATTTAGAAAACTACTATTAAGAAAAAAAGAAAGATACTTGGAGATTTCAAAATAAAATTAGGAGTAAAGCAAAAAAAAAAGAAGAAAAACTTGCCATCCCAGCCTTGCCTGGCATCGTTTGCTAGTCCATGCTGTGCCCCCTTCACAGAAAAGGGGGACATACAAAAGCCAACACCTCCCTGAAGGAGACAGTCTGGCTAGACAGGCTGGCAAAGGCCCTTCTCCATCAGGAGAACACAAGAGGCTTCCTTTACCGCACCCTGCCAGAGGGCCTGGGGCCCGGGACCCGGGCACACCTGGGAGAATAAATAAAGAGCGGCTCAGACATTCTGTTCAGGCATAGCAATCGCTAACCTCTTGACACAACATCATCATGGCCTCGCTCTTCAGAATTCTCCTTGGCCAAGGCCTCGGGCCACTTAAAGCACAGGCCGGTTCCCAGGAATAAAACACAACACTAGGGAGTGAAGACGTCCACCAAAGAGTGGGAAGAAGAGTTCACAATTCTATAGCACTTTAAGCCTTGCCTCATTTGATCCTCACAAAAATCCTAAAAGGTGGGTGCTACTATCATTATCTCTTGCAGTCTCTTAATGCTCTTTCCAATACAGTACCCTACAGCTAGAAGGGATCTTGGAGTTATCTAACTCAAGCCCCTCATTTTATACAGGAAGAAACCAAGTTCTACAGCAGAGAAGTGACCTATTTGCTCAAGGTCACTACAGGTTAGTGTGTCCCTTTTGCTTCCAGGAATCACTTTGCCTTTTGCCTTGGAGTAAAAAAGACTCGTGTTTGAAATCAGTGTCCGTTATATGCTCCCGCATGTAGGGACAAGGACACTGGTGTTACTCACCTCCCCTGCTTATGGTGAGGAAAGCACTCTCTAAAACTCTCCAAGTGGGTAGAAGAATGGAAATTCTCATAAGGGACCATGGCCTTGTAAGGCTCCATATTCTGCTACCCATTTTAGCTATCTGGGTCTAAGTCACCTTCCCAACTTGACTAGGCTGGCCGAGGGCAGAGCCTTTGCCTTCCTCAGCTCAGGCTCAAGCCTTGAACCTCCTTCCTCCTCTTCAGCACCTCCCAGTCCCTGGACAGCTCTACCAAAGCACAGGTCCTTTCTGGCAGTTTCTGGACAGCTCTTCAGACAGCTGGGCTCCCCTTTTGCACTCTGGCTCCTCTTTTCTTACAACTTGACCTCTTTTGCTCCAGTGATTTCCCAAAGAGGGGGCAGGCAACATGAGATTGTCCTGCCTAACAACTGTTGCTAAGCAGGATGTGACCAATGAATCAAGGTAAGGCTGGCTGGATGGGTTCCAAGCCAAGACTATTGTGTTTATGGGGAGGTAGACAGAGATGTGACAGCTCAAGTTTCAGAGAATCATCATTTCCCTCCACTTCTGATCTTGTGATTTATCCCACTACCTTCACAGAGTTTGTCTCCTGAGGAGTCTTCTCATTTTTAACCTATCTGTGCCTCAGTTTTAAGCCTCTTCCATAGAATGGGTATAAAAATACATGTGGTACTTATCTCCAATGAGGTAATTTCCTCCAATGGAGGAAAGTATTACTCTCAAAACTTCAAAAACTATCAAGTGCTATAGAAATGGAGACTCCCACCAGGGAGCATAGGAGATCTAGGCCATCCCCAGGATAATAATTCTGCTGACTGCTTGCTGCTCTCACCTGGTAGCCAGAAACTGGTTCTCACAATGAAAAATTCAACATTGAGTCAGTGGGATAGTCACACTTGGTAGGCAGTCTTCTCCAGGGCCTGAAATCCCACCATTGGAGACTCATTAATCTGAGTGTTATGTTGAAGGCCTCATTATATACAAAGAGAAACATTAATTTAATCTTGCTATTAACATACAGGTGCTACTTTCTTCCTCAGAATTATATCTGGAAGAACCCAAGTTCAGAGTTAGAGGGCAAGGGTTTGAATCTCAACTCCCAGGGGTGTTAACAGCTGGGTGACCTTCAGCAAGTCAGAGGGAGGAAAGGAGGGTGGAAATTGCCTAGCAAAGATGAATGAAATGACAGAAGGCCAAATTATTGGCATATGATTTTGCTTATGTTTTCTTTGCCACCTCAAATTCTCTGTGAGGTTGCCAGAGCTGGCAGATAGGTGGCCCAGGGGATTGATTTCTGGGTCTGGAGTCAAGAAGAACTGAATTCAAATCCTGCCTCAGGCACTTACTATTGTGTGGCTTTGGTCACTTAACTTCTGCCTGCCTCAGTTTCCTCAACTGTAAACTATGTAAGTGTCACAATAGCATCTACCTGCCAGAGTTGTGAGGATCAAAGGGCTTAGTACAGTGCAAGCACATAGTAGGTGCTAAGAAATGCTTGTCCCTTCCTTCTTTTCCTTCTTCTGACATCTCAAATTCTCCACCACTGTCAATAGCATCTCTCACCTTGGGAAACCTCTTCTGAGATTTCTGTCAACTCCCTGGGGGCATTTCCCTGTCCATTTGTAGACTCTCTCACCTAAGAGGGGAGGGAATGGCTACTGGAAAGGCCTCAGTAGTCTGGCCTCTTGCCAGCTGTCTGAAGGATCCCTAGGAGGCACAATGCCCCAGGTGCTTCACTTGTCCAAGCAGGTGAGGAGTAACTAAGCAGAGGTCTCCAAACCAGATGCCCTCTGGCAATCACCCAGAGGCATAGTGTCACCAAAAGGAATGGACCAACCAAGCTGCCAGTCCATAATCACTCCCAAGGGAGATTTTTAACCCTTCTCCTTCCCTCCAGACACATTTGACAGACATGGACAAGCTTTCTTAAAGCCCTATTACCAGGCTTCCTGCATGGGGACAGAAGGGAGGCCTGTGCCAGATGAGACGCAGATGTCTCACAGCCTTTGGGTCCCAAGGTGTGGCTGTGGCTGCTGCCACAGGGCTGGAGATGGCTAACAGAAGAGTTGGGCCCTACCCCATCCTCCTATTAGGGGCTGAGGAAATCATTCTAGAAATTGGAGGGGGGGGTCATGTGCCACATGTCCTACATCCCCTGTTCTGCATGCAATTCCGAGTCTTTATGGGGGAGGCAAAGCGAGCCAGATCTAGGGAGGGAGGAGAGAGACACAGAAATGCAGCGAGGAAAGATAGCAGGGCAAGGTGTGTGTGGGGGGGCAGAAGGGGCAATGTGAAAGGAGCATATAGCCAGAAGTACATTGGAGAGGGAAAGAATAAAAATAGATAGATAAAAAATGGGTCTAAAGCTGCGATTTCATCAGTCCAACAAGTTCCAGATCCATAAATGTTCTCTACCAAGGTAGGCCAGTACCTTCTTTATATATATGGTCTTGGACGGTCTCTGGGGCACCGAAAAATCAGGTGACCTGTCCAGGGTTACACAGCCAATCCACTGATCAGAGGTAGGCCTTGAATGGAGCCTTTTGGACTCCAAGACTGACTTGTTATCCACTATCCTCTAAGAGTTCCTATTCTATGGTACTTTCTGGCTCGCCTCCTGCCAATCCTGCAATAATAAGCATTCATGCACTTAGATGGCGCTTTAAGCTTTGCAAAGTGTTTTGTAAACATCTCATTTTGGCCTCAGAAGAACTGCCAGGGGCAGGTACTCCAGTTATCTCCATTTAGCAGAGAAGGAAATGGAGGGGCCTACAGAAACAGCTGGAAGGTTTTCCCAGGAGATTGGGCCAGTGCAATTGGTAGCCCAGGCTCAGATGTGGGGCTGCACAAGGAAGCAAAAACACCTCTAAAGGACCCCGGGTGATGACAACTGGGCCAGCCCAAGGCTACAGAGAAGCCATCTGGGCCAAAGGTGACATCTGTCTGGGCATCCAGGCACCAGAAAGGTAGCAAACACTTGAGATAAATCGCTGACCTTTGGATGACCCACAAAAGGCAACTGGGAAATAGCAATGGCTATTGACCCGTAGGCCTTTCCCCATCTTTATACACATTGCAGGCATCCCTATGAAGGTATGAGAAAGGAACAGATTTCTAAAGCTCAGTTAAATGGGGAAAGCCAACATTTATGCAGCACCTACTATGTGTCAGCCACCACACTAAATGCTTTTAAAAAGTTGTCCTTACCACAACCTGGAGAGGTGGTGCTAGTATGATTCCCATTTTGCAGTTGAGGAAACTGAGGCAAACATAGGTCAAGTGATTCACCCAGTGTTCCATGGCTATGTGTATCTGAGGCTGGATTTGAACTTGGGTGCTCCTAATTGCAGACCCAGTGATCCAAGCCACTACATCTGCCTCTCAAAAAAAGAAAAAGTGGAGAAGACACAAGATTTCATCACACGCAACCATTTGCCGATTAGGAACTGCCAATCCCAAAGACTTTCTAACCCTAAATCAGCTAAGAGGTTTGGGCCAGAGACACTGGTGTTGCTCAAGAAAGAGAAATTTAAAAATAGACTTAAGGCTTATGGGAACCACTGAGCTGACTAGCTGTTCTGTATTCCCAAAGCTTGTCTCCCAGAAGCAAGATTCTCCTTTTGCAGATGAAAAGCTTGTCAGAGCCAAGGCCCTGCGAACTGTCAGCCTCTCCTAAAGAGAGAAAAGCAGCCAAAGGTTTGGCCCAGTCTGAGGCTGAACATGTGACATTCCCTGGCCTCTAAGCTCAAAGACAAGGTGGAGCCCACTCCTTGCTCTCCTAAGCTTAAGAGGCTTTCGGCACCTAGGCCGAAGACTCCAGCCAAAGGCAGGAGATGGAAGCAGATGCTCCACAAGCTCATGTCCGGTGGAGCTGTGAGTGACAAACAGCCGTCACACCAGAGCAGCGGGGACCAAAACCTAGGAAGAAGAAACGCCACCCCCATGGCTGACGGGCTGGGAACGGGCCCAGCAGAAACAATCTAACGGCATCCTCAGAAGCTAGCGGTGGCCCTTCGGCAGCAGGGGTGTGAGCGACCCTCCACGTGTGCCCTATGGTGCTGCAGCAGATAGAGCACTGGGATGGCAGTCGGGAAGACTCCTCTTTCTGGGTACAAATCTGATCTGAGACATTAACTAGCTGTGTGACCCTGAGCAAGTCACTTCACTTGGTTGCCTCTGTTTCCTCATCTGTAAAATGAGCTGGAGAAGGAAATGGTAAAAAAGCATTTGGACAAGAAAACCCCAGAGAAGCAGACGGGACTCTACAACAACACGAGTCTGCGACAGTTGTGGGCCAGCATGCCCCAGGTATCACTACTTTTATTATGATGCCATTTTGTTGAATGTCTTTGGTTGGAAATAATGGTGGACTCTGACGGACCGGTCCAAGTAATCACAGTGGAGGAAATGGGTGAAGTACCTTGAACCTGAATCAGGGTGTCCCTGGCAAGTTGGGGGTTGCCTCTGGCTGCTTCAGTGATATTGGCAGGGAGGATCAAGCATGTGCAGTGATTTTAGGGAATCTGGGAGACACAGGGAGAGGCCGACTCTGGCCTGTTCCTGCCTTTCGGGACCTTGCAATAGCAGGTAAGGACCAACATGAAGAAAGATTTAGGACCACTCTAAGTAATAAATCCACACAAACCAAGGTGCAGACAGTCTCATGGCTCTTAAAAGAGTTGAGCCCCCAGAAGCCCATCATGTCCCCGAGGTCTGGAGATGCGATTATTCATTCCCCATTGCCTGAGTTCTGTATCCACTGTCCCTGAGCCCAAAGGGAAGGCCGCTCGGTCCCTGACGCAACTGAGGTGGACTGACAATGGAAGAGGGAGGAAATCGCCCTGCTGCCATCATCTAAGCCTTCATCCCAACCCCCTTTCCTTCAGAGCTCCGGGACAAATCCAGAGTTCTATTCATGTAACGTAGCGAGAGGGGGCTGAGATTTGGGGGAGGACCACATAGAGTCTGGATGGTCCAGGACGACATGGAGGCCCGGAACATCTGAGGGGGCAGAAAAGAAGGCAGCAAAGGGGAAAGGAGGGGCTCAGCACCCTCATTCTAACCGTTGTGTCATAGCCAGCTCCAACAAGTGGCTTCTGAGTATGCGGGAGCGGGGTGAGGAGGGAGACTCCTTGTCAGAGTGCGGAGGACAGGAAATCCAGCCCCACCTGGGAAAGGTGTCAGGGTGAGCGTCACATGACTCAGCACACGCGAGCCTAAGGGCCCCCTGCTATGGGGAGAAGCCACCTGAATTGTAGACACTAGAAGAAAAGGTGATCTGCATATGTTTGCATATTCTTCCTGCCAATGTTTTCCCCATTCATGCAAATTCTCATTACATGGCATTTCTTAGGAGCCCCAGCTGGGCCTCCTGAGTGCTGAGGTTGTGTTTGCCTGCGCTTCCTGGCACAGAGAGGAGCGGGACCCAGGAGCCTAATCCTCTAGTCCGTGGGGAGCTCGGAGGGAAGGAAACCTCCAATTCTGGAGCCTGGACATGCCCCATTCCTCTGGCAGGGTGGGTGATGAGAGGGAGGGGCAGGGGCACCAGACTCGGCAAAGAGAAAACAGGACGCCTAGGGCCGAATGAGCATCAGAGGGGTCCAGAGCCCAGGAAGGGGGTGCCCCCCCAAGCCCTCTCCCACTCTATGCTATTGTGACAACTCAGACTAAAGTCAAAGTTCCAGCATCTGCTCACTTCTGTATAAGGTCTTACAGCAGCAGCCTGATTCGTCCACAGCCCCCAAGCTGCCTAGAAGAGTAGTTCATTAAAGACAGGGCATGGCAGCTCTCTCTGTCTCTCTGTCTCTGTCTGTCTGTCTGTCTGTCTGTCTCTCTCCTTCTCTCTCTGTCTCTGTCTGTCTGTCTGTCTCCTCTCTGTCTCTGTCTCTCTCCTTCCCTCCCTCCCTTCTCTTTCTCTGTTTCTATCTCTGTCCCCTTCCCTTCCTCCCTTCTCTCTCTGTCTCTCTTTATATGTGTCTCTCTCTCCATCCATCCTCTTCCTCTTCCTCTTTCTCTCTCTCCCTCCCCCTCTCTCTCCTCTCCTCTCTGTCTCTTTCATGTATCTTTCTCTCTCCTTCCCTCACTCCCTGCTTTCTCTCTGTCTCCCTCCCTCCTCCCTCCCTTGTCCCTTTCCCTCTCCCTCCCTCCTCTCTCTGTTGCTGCCATCTCCACGAGATTAGACACTAGTCTATAAGCACAGAGAGCTTCCTTCCCACTAGCACACACACACAGCTCCCAGCCCACCCCCAAGGGAGGCAATTCCAAAGCGCATTTTACCCCAGTCATCTTGGGATTGATTTGGGGTCAAGATGGAGCTAATCTAGCTTCTCTGGTGCCCCTCTATTCCTACTCTTTCCCTTCCCCTTTGCACTTGTCCCACAGGAGGTGGGGGGAGGAAGGGGGAGGCAGAATTTTTCCCATCTAACCCCCAAACCGAAAGCCCAGAAACTGCTCTTATTTCCAAGCTGCATAAGAGAGGAGGATACTTACTGTTTGTCCCCTCTTCTAGCTGGGGCCCTGGGATGGGCACTTGACCCTTCTCCTCGGGCTCTGCCAGCAGCGGCGGCGGCGGCGGCAGCAGTGTCTGTGTATGAAGAGAAAGATCATGCTAAGTCTTCGAAAATTTAGCATCTGCTGTGACCAGAATCTTAAAGAAGGAGATGACTGGCTCAGCCCCAACGCTGGGGCTAGGGCAGAGGGAAGGTACATGCAGCAATTGCTTCTCTCTCTCTCCCTCTCCCTCTCTCTCTCTCTCCCTCTCTCTCTCTCTCTCTCTCTCTCTCTCTCCCTCTCTCTCTCCCTCCCTTCCTCTCTCTCTCTCTCTCTCTCTCTCTCTCTCTCTCTCTCTCTCTCTCTCTCTCTCTCTCCCTCCCTCCCTCCCTCCCTCCCTGTCTCCCTGTCTCCATCACCTAGGCCCTGGATCTCTCCCAAGAGCCCCAAACACCAACCCCCAGAGGGGAGTTCTTGCTACATACATGTCAAATTTTCAATATGGAAAATCAGTCTGCTATGGAATCAGTGAATCTGGGTTTGAGTTGCAGATGTAAGGGTTAAGAAGCAGGGATAATATCTGTCTCTTTGGGCTCACCCCCAACACGGAGCTGTCACATACTATTGTGGCCAGACGCATTCAAAGGAAAGCCTGGGAGCCAATGTCCAATGAACACAGGAGTTCCCCCAGACGGCTGACCCAGGTTCAAGGTACTCTGGGGGTTCCCGTCCGCTCAAAATCAGAGCTCACGATCCCCACTGTGTGTTTCTTTGTCCAAGTCAGCTAAGAATCCTAATTCTTCAACGCACAACTTAATCACCTTAGATTCTTCACTCTTGCTCCTGGCTCATGTGTGAGGATTCTACTTCCACGCTTTATGTCACATTGGTCGCCTCTCCAGTCACCCAACTGCCACCCTTGTGGACTATTCCTTCACTTCTCAAAGCCTCAGTCAGCTCATCTGTAAAATGGAGATGCTCTTCCTACCTCCTGCCTTCTGAGACTGTTCTGAGCCCTGCATACAAAGTACTTTGACCTTTATAAGTTGCAGGACACCAGAAAAAAACCCGAGGGCTGTTACTTCAGTTATACGGACACGACAGCTCGGTCTAAGATACGGTGTGCCAGACAGTAAAGGCAGGGGCATTTCAATTTGTTACAAGAAAATTGTGAGAGCTGGGGAAGCTGTAGAGGCTGGGGTGTCCCAGCCTCTCAGAAGTCCCAGGCAAACCTCTAAGATCAGGCGCAGGCAAAATGGCCATCCAGCTTTGTAGAGAAGGTGCCTTAGTACCTTGCACCGATGAAATTACAAAATAATAATGACAATGAAACGGAAAAAACCAGGAGCTGCTTTGGATTGGAAGAAATCTCAGTAGTTGTAGCATGAATGGCTGGTCATTTGGGTTTGGGGGCAGGGAAGGGGGTTGGAGGTAATCAGGAATAAGTGACTTGCCCAGGATCACACAGCTTAGATGCCCTTAAGTCAAATGACCCCATTTTATAGGGGGTCGGCCTATTGGCCTCTGAGGTCCCTTTCAGTTCCCTTCCCCTTCTTGGGCCTCAGTTTTCTCCGTTATAAAACTAGGGGGTGGGATTAGATGGCTTTCCTTCCAGGCCTCTTTCAGCATGAAATCTATGACCTTCCCTGGAGGAAATGGGAGGTATCCTTGCCTAGGCATTAAGCCCCTGGCTGGAAACCTAGCCCTGGCTCTGTGACTAACCCATTGTGTACGTCATCTAATCTTCCTAAGCCTCCTTTTGCTCCAATGGGGACAATAATCCTCCCTGCCCAACTACTGGGGCTGTTGGGAGGATCGAACAAGAGGATGGATGGCAAGGTGCCTTGAAAAGCATAAAGTCATGAAACCAACAGCAGTGATTTTTTTCTGACTCGGGAGCATCTCCCTCTTGCCCTGGAGACACAGCTTGGAAGAAATACTAACAGGGCACACTAGTGGCCGAGCTAATAACACAGGATTCAACTTTCAGGCTAGTTTATTTTTGCCTTTAATGGCTGCCCCACCCCAGCATGGCCAGCATGGCACATAGACAAACATACTAACCGATAGGCTCTCCCTCTACACTTCTAATGATGGATGGCTTCTCCCCCAAATCCTACTCTGAATGTGGGAAGCTGACCCCCAGTCCTTAGCAGTAGATGTGACCTCCAACTATCTGAGCAAAAACTGCTCTCTTCAAGGGGAATACCCTTCAAAGTTAGGGCTTTGGGACTTAGCCATCAACAATGACCAAAACAGCCCTGACCTGGGGCAGGGGGGCCCATCTCCCCAAAATGCCAAATGACCCTTCTTCTCTCCCACACCCCTGCCCTACCATTATGGGCATAACTTGGAGCTGGAAGGAGTCAAAAAGGGATGGAGAAGGGCAAGACCCACAGGCTATCCCAGTGGTCCATAGGCTGTAGCCTGGGAGGGTGAGGGTATAAAAAGGAAGCGGCACATGAGCTAAGTCTTTAAGAAACTAAAGCTTACAAGAGGCAGAAGTGAGCCGGGAGTGCATTCCAGACCACAGTTGATGTTCAGTTGTTTTTCAATCACTGTTAGTGACCCCATCGGGGGTTTTCTCCGCAGAGATACTCAAGTGGTTTGCCATTTCTTTCTCTACTTCATTTTACAGGTGAGGAAACTGAGGCAAACAAAGGGAAGTAACCTGCCCGGGATACATAACTAGTAAATGTCTGAGGCAGATTAGAACTCAAAATGATGAGACTTCCTAACCTGGAGCTCCGTCCACTGCAGCACTACCTAGTGGCCAGCTAGTCCAAGTCCCCTACTTCTGTTTTCCACAGCTTACACTGCATTGGGCACTTGCACTCAGCTTTCCAACTCACTGCCACAAGTTCACATGTGACATGATGACTGAATTACTGAGCTGCGTCCCCAGCAATGGAAGAGTTCTCAAGGTGGAGGCGTGAATATTCAGTATTAGCGATGTATGACGGTTTCCCTTAAGGGCCTAGGGTTTTAGAGCAGAAGACACCTTCCGAATCACCTAGTCAAAGGCCTTTGATGAGTGAAGAAAATGAAGTTCAGACAAGTCAGTTCCTATTGAGTAGGGATTAGTTAACTATCCAGATCCATATCATGGGTGCCTAGCATAGTGCCTGGCACACAGTAAGCACTTAATAAACACTTTTTTGATCAAGTGATTGACTGACTTGTCCAAAGTCACGTAACTGCCAAGCAGAGGACCTCGGGCGTACACGGCTTCCGGCGTACCTCCCTCTTTATGATAAGGCTCTGCTCGTTCCTTACGGTAAAGTCCTGAAAGCCAAGTTGTAACCCCCAAACCGCAAACTTGAATTCTAAGAATTCTGGGTGCAAGCCTCGGATCTACCAGTTGGGTGATCTTGGGCAAACTCTTTCACCTTCTCCATCTATAAAATGGCACAGAGATAGATCTGAGGCATCTTCACCCCTTACCTGAGTTCTCTGGGCTGGGACCAGGTCTACACAAGCCTTCTGCCCTGCTATTTGCAACTCCAAGAGCATCGATTTCAAATGGCAAATGAGGAGGTGGGAGGAGGCGGCCTCTCCGAGGTCCTTTCAACTCTGTGCTTTAAGGCTGCTCAAATCGTGGCGAGGGGGAGGAAGGCCAAGCCAAAGCAGAACGCGCTGTGATTCCCCGGGCCCCGAGTGTATTAACTTGCAGGTGTTTGTAAAATCTTGCTTTATAATATTTGGGCTTTGCTTTTTGTGTGTCTATCTTTCCTGCTGCTTCTACTTTCTCACCACCCACTCCCGCTCTCCTTAACTCGACAAGAAGAATGCTTTGGGTTTGTACAGTGTTTTGTGCCTTTTCCTAATGCTCTGAACTAAACCGACGCCAGCTTGCTTCCTCCCCACAATAGCGCCTTAGGAAGCAGGGCGGGTATCTACCCCAGGGTGGGAGGGCTGCTGCTGTGCCCAAGGTCAGTGGCAGATGGAAGGTGAGAACATCTACTCCAAATGGCACCAACACTTGGGGTTTCCCTGAAACAGTGCCCCCTCTGGCCAAATCTGCAAAGGGCAAAGGTGCTGGTTCTTTTAGGCCCTTACCTCATGTGGCAAAGTTGACAGACTTCTGGGTTTAGATCTGATTTTTACACAGTGCCTGGCACATAGTAGGTGCCTCATGAATGCTTACCGATTGGCTGAATGATTTTCCAAAGATGATGGGGAGGGCCAGGGAGCATTTGCCAGAATGAAAGAGTCCTGGCATTGGAAGCCTTGGTTCAAATCGGTCCTGCTGGTCAGTAATGCTGGCAAATCTCGAATTTAATCCCTTTGGAGAACAAGATATCTCTGTCTGTACAGTGAGAGCTGGAGGGACGATGGCTTTCCAGTTTGACTCAATAACCCTACTTAGCTAGCACAAGTGCCTGGCCCAGAGAACGTCCCCAATAAATGCTTGCTGATTGAGAGAGCCTGTGACCCCCAAATGGAAGATTCTGACAGTCTCCCTCCCATTTTCCTATTCAAGGCCAGGCAAAAGCTAGCTCAGTTCAGTTCAATTCAGCAAGGGATTATTCAATTCTGACTCTGCAACCTACTGGGCAAGGCTGCTAGACCTGTAACCCTTCCCCTCAAGAAGCTGATATTCTATGGAGGACAAACAGGAACATGGAAAATTCAATTCAGAACATACGTAAGGGGATTGACTAACCCCAGAGAATCCCTCTAATCCAAATGAAAGGGGCACTAGCGTGTAGGACCTCAGGCCCGTCTAAATCAATCCCTGCACTTTACAGTCAAGCAACCTGACGTCCTGGCAATTAAGGGGATTCACCTAGGAGTGAAGAACCACGTCAGAGACTATCTAGCCCAAACCTCTCATTTTACAGAGGAGGAAACTGAGGCCCAAGGTCAAATATAAGTAATAAATTCCAGGTGTAATTGGACTCCAGATCCTCTGAGGTCATTCCTAGGTAGTGGGTCTCCTACACTGGAGGCTTCCAAGCAAAAGCTGAATAACCACATGTACGAGATATTCAGAATCTGATGGCCACTGGATGCCTTCCAAACTGGAAATTTTGTGATCTTTTTTTAGGGGCTGCAATAATCCAAATGCTCTCCCCTCCCCTCTGCTCAAGTCCTTTTCCATTAGGTCTTTTGCAGGCTGAGGCCCCCCTTTTCCGGTTTGCGAGGCATTTTACATAGAATTATCACACGGTGGTGTAGCTATTGTTATCCCCATTTTTCAGATGATGAAAATTGAAGTAGCATTGTCAAATGACTTGCCCAGGGTCACAACAGCTAGCGAGCACAGGAGGCAAGATTAAAACTGCACTCTTCCTGATTTCAAGTCCCAAGCTCTCTTCATGATGCCATTTAATTGCCTTTCTGAGGCCAAGTGAGACTGTCAGAAAAGCCTGGCAGATTCTTTCTAAGCAACTCTGGGGTCTCAGGAGAGCAAGCGCTTCCTGCCCAAAGCTGGAGCTATGCCACAAAATGATCGAATCACTGGCCCTCTCTCCAGTTCTGCGAGCCCCCACCCCAAGTCTCAGGGTCTGCCAGGAGACAAAGGTAAAATCCCAAGAACCTCTGGAAGGCTAACGCCAAGCCCCGCCCCCCACACGTATGTCCACATGCTGCCACTACACAGCTGCTGCCCATTTTCTTGCTTGGGGGGCCCATGTGGGATTTGCCAAGCTGCAAATTAACCTCCGAGTGAACAGATTAACGGTATTCGTGGTAACTTACATGCCAAGTTTCATAGCAAGAGACTCCGAACAGTCCAATTGCATAATAATTGAAGGATTTTCAAGTTCCTGGCAGTAATTAACCTGATAAGCTTAGGCAAATTGGCCCCAATTTCACACTGTCACTGCAGACTAGGAGATCCACTGTATTTGCCCAGAGGTGCCTCTTCCCATCCATATACTGGCTTGAGATAGCAAGGATGACAGATGTCAGTCTCCATTTATTTATGCAAATGAGGCCCCAGTGGAAGAAATCAGCATTAGGCCAGGAAAGGGAATGGACAGTTACAAATAGTCCACCTGCCAGTTAACTGAAACTGAGGCAGAGTGGGATGGACCAGCTTTTTCTGAAAAGGACGGAAAATTGTGGAATGGGCCTTGGGAGACCTTCATCCTAGCTTAACCAAAGATTGTGGGAACTTGGACAAGTCCTTTGCCAGATCTGGGCCTAAATGTCCACATTTAGAAAATCAAGGGGTTGCCAGCAGCACCAGATCTCAGCCTACTCAACAAAGCAACAATTAGCAAAACAATTTGCCACTGCTTTTAAAAAGCAAGGGCTTCATCCGTGGTTAAATATACAAGACACCTAAGCAAAGGAACCAGTAGCCTAGCGTTCAATATCCCAAAGGACTCTAGCTAGCGGGTTAAGAACTCACTATTGCCAAAAATCTCTGATAAAAATGGACATTAGTCCGGCAGAAAGTGGAGTCAGACAAACACTTCACGCTATATAGCCAAATAAACTCCAAGTGAATACATGATCTAGACACAAAAGGTTCAAATTAGAGGTGCAAGAAAGAAATTTTCTTTCACCTCTGTAGGTTGAGAAGTTTATGACCCCACCCAAGGGATAGACAGGATTACACAAGATAAAATCAATAATAATGAGTGTATGAAATTTAAAAGATCTTCTGCAGACGATTTCAGAGAGGCCTGGAGAGACTTGCATGAACTGATGCTGAGTGAAACGAGCAGAACCAGGAGATCATCATACACAGCAACAACAGTATTACATGATGATCAATTCTGATGGACATGGCTCTCTGCAACAAAGAATTGTCTCAAACCAGTTCCAGTTGTTCACTGAAGAAAACCATATACACCCAGAGAGAGGGAAATGAAATATGGACCACAACGTAACATTTTCATGATCTCTATTGACATTTGCTTGCATTGTGTTGCCTTTCTCTGATTCTTTTTTTTTTCTTGTAGATAGGATTTTTCTTGCATAACTTCTCAAGCATTTCAACATTATTAACATGTCATGGACTTCCTGCCATTTAGGGGAGGGGAGAGGACTGGGGGTAAAATTTGTAATGGAAAGCTTTGTAAAGATCAATGCTGGGGAACTACCCATACATATGTTACACAAATAAAAAGCTTTAAGAAAAAAAACAAAAAAAACAAAAACAAAACAAAACAAAACAAAACAAAAAAATCTTCTGCAGCTCCAAATCAACGCAGTTAAGAGAAGGGAACAGTTAAAAACTGGAGGGGGGAGGGAAGAGAAATCCTTACAGCAAATTTCTCTGCTAAAGGCTTCATTTCCAAGATCTCTAAGGTACTGAATCAAATTTTCTAATAAGAGCCATTCCCCAGTTTACACGTGGTTACATCACATGAACAGGTGGTTCTCAAGGAAGAAATCCAAGCAATCTCTATCTCTATGAAAAAAAATGTTCCAACTCACTGGTAATTAGAAAAATGTAAACTAAGGCAATTCTTTGGCTTCATCTCACAAGCATTAGGGTGGAGAGGATGCTTGAAACTTCCGCTATTTCTCTGCAACACCTCTCTTGAGTTTATCTCCTGGGCATCCTTCAGTTAATTCCATTAAATTCAACAAACACCTATTAATTGCCTGGTACAGCTGGGCTACAGAAAAACTTGCCGTCCCAGCCTTGCCTGGCATCGTTTGCTAGTCCATGCTGTGCCCCCTTCACAGAAAAAGGGGATATACAAAAGCCAACACCTCCCTGGAGGAGACAGTCTGGCTAGACAGGCTGGCAAAGGCCCCTTCTCCATCAGGAGAACACAAGAGGCTTCCTTTACCGCACCCTGCCAGAGGGCCTGGGGCCCAGGACCCGGGCACACCTGGGAGAATAAATAAAGAGCGGCTCAGACATTCTGTTCAGGCATAGCAATCGCTAACCTCTTGACACAACATCATCATGGCCTCGCTCTTCAGAATTCTCCTTGGCCAAGGCCTCGGGCCACTTAAAGCACAGGCCGGTGCGAAAACGCATTTCCAGACACACCAACAAAAAAAAGTGGACGCTAAATGAGGGCACCTCATCAATTGAGGAATGATGGGAAAAATTACGGTACTAGAATGTGATGAAATGTCATTAAACCACAGGAAATGATGAAAAAGAAGAATTCAGAGAAGCTTGGGAAAACTTTCATGAACTGATGCAAAATCATGATAAGCATATACAATAATTTCCACAACAGGGATGGGATGAGCAACAACAAAATAGAAACTTACAGATAGTGGGGATTCTCTTCTGGCGTGGGTTGGACTAGATGGCTGCTGAGATTCTGAAATTCTTCCAACACTGAAATTTTGTGATTCTGTGAAATAAATAGAGCAAACAAACAATGAGTGCAATAATAGAAACAGAAACCACAACGGCAACAGCAAAAACCTGAAATCGAATGCTATTTAATCCTAATTACTAAGAAATTTGATCCCAAGAGAAAATGTACCTTCACCCCACCCCACCTCACAGAGATGGGGGTATATGGGTATAAAATACCGCATACATCGTCAGATTCGATATTTTTTGTTATAAGGAAGGGGGAGCTTATGTTGGGTAACGCACAAACAAAATAAATCAGTCAGTGCTCTTTAAAAAAAATGAAGTAGGTGTGCCATCTCAGTGTTTCTCAAAGAGAACTGAGGTCACTTTAGCTTAAATCCCACTTCCTTCCAAGAACAGACTGAGGCTATATACATGAGGAAGGGCTCATTGCCTAACCCTGCCTAGTAGACCAGTAGGCCAAAAGAAAGCTGAGGAAATCTGGGCTTCGGTGATGGTACAGATGGGTTCTAGAACCACTTTCTAGAACTCAGATTTCTGAGGAACAAATACTATTTTCTCTATTCACTTTTATGATAAAAGCAGAACCTTTTTTTCTGTGAAAAATCCTGGCCTTGAGATACAACTTCTGAACACAATTTAAAAACACGCTTGAAGAATATACATTTAAAGGCAAAAAAAATGCCAATCTTCTGATAAAATGGCTTATGAAATCTGAATGCAAAATGGCTACCCTGGGTCATTTTGATGTTTGGCCTAAAAGAAAAACAATCATGGCTCCACCACGCAGAACACCTTGGGCTTCCATGAAATCACCTTTGAGATCTTTTCTTCCTCCTTCCTTTCCCCGCCAAACTCCTGTTCTTTGTCTGCTTAGTCTGTTTCTAAGGAATCAGTGGAAATTGCTGGAAAACCACACACACACACACACACACACACACACACACACACACCCCAAAGAACTCAACAGGTAAGGAAAGACAAAAAGCACAGAGTCATTGATTCAAAATCCAATAGTTTTCTCAGCCTATGGATTGCAGGAATATGAAGTTAGAAGTAAAAGTGATCTCAGACTCATCCAGTCCAACCCGGAATTTTTCAGAGTAGGAAACTGAGGCTGAGGGACGATTTGTTCAAGGTCTCCCATAAGGTGACAGCTAGCTAGAAGGGCTCTCAAAGGCCATCAAATTCAACTCCCTCATTTCACAGATGAGGAAACTGAGGTCCAAGGAACTAGTAAATGGCAGAGGTGAGATTCAAATTCTGGGCCTCCAAATGTGATGTTCTCTTCACTAAATCATATTGTTAGGTTAGTTTGAACAAGGGGCCCTCTGTAAGGAGCCTGAGTTCAAATGTGACCTCAGTCACATGACTCCGAGCAAGTCACTGAACCTCTCAGCCTTAGTTTTGCAACCTCGTGAAGATCAAATGAGATTATCTAAACCAAATCCATCACAACGTAGTTGTTGCTGTTCAGTTGTTTCAGTTGTGTATGACTCTGTGGCCCCATTTGGAGTTTTCTTGGTAGAGATACTGGAATGGTTCACCATTTCCTTCTCCAGTTCATTTGACAGATGAGGAAACTGAGACAAACAAGGGCGAGTGACCTCCTCAGGATACTCAACTAGAGAGTGTCTCAGGCCAAATTTGAACTTGTATCTTCCTGACTCCAAGATGGGCAATCTATCCATGGCACCTAGCTGCCCCTGGAGAACACTGACTTGCTGGCTAATAGCAACTATTACCTCAATAGCATCATATGCTCTGGGGGAGTGGAGGACCAGTGTATCATCTCCTACAGCAGGAGGCTGTCCAGTAGGACAATGCCTCCAAGCCTCCATAACCTACCCTCCTGAATCAGATTGCCACAGGAGCAGTTGTCATCTCTATACCTACCCCTCAGTGCCATCAATCCCACTCAGCAGGCTGCTGAAAAGCCCAGGGAACAAGAGACTGTTGATCTTGGTCCAGGACCTTTTTGGCTTTGCATCCTGAGCCTCTGAATAAACCAGAGAGTTCTACTAGAAGCAGGAATCTGGACTCTTGACCATAAGGAGACACAGATATCGCTCCTCTCAACATTTTCCCCTTGAAACCAAACAGATCCATTCAATCATTCGATCGACAAGCATTTATTAAATGCCTCTAAGTGCCAGGTACTGACCAAGTGTTCCTATTTGGAGCTTCATATCAAAACTATTGCATTTGTAAGTGAGTTAACCCCAGTGGATCTCAAGGCCAAATACTCATTTGGGGATAAAAAAATTTCTAAGCATCCCCCCCCAATGCATATGCTTTTATTCCATATTAAGACAAGGGTAATAAAAACAAGAGGCAGTTTAAGATAGTGAATTGATCCAGAGAGCTAGCCACAGAGTAAGGAAGACCTAAGTTGGAGATGAGCCCCTGATATACTTGCCTGTACAACCTTGGGCAATGCACCTCAGGCTACTTTCTAAAGACTAAAAAGTGCACAGGTGCATATCTGCATTAGTAAAGGGAGTTTGTTCCTTGGGCGTTCCCAATACCACTGGAACCATAAACTTGGTCCAATAAACAACCAAAAGTTAACTTAAAAAAAATCAATGCAAGTCTCTTTTATAACTAATTTTATCTCAAAGTTTTTAATCAAGTGATCTGGTAGAGTACTCAGAGAATGAAAGAGGACCCGTGGGTTTGAAACAGGGCTGCTTTTTTTTAGAGGAAGAAAACAGAGTCTGTAAATTACCAGTCACTGACTTGGAGCTTCAATGATGGACAAAATTCTCCAACTTATTACTAAAGGGATGACTAGTGAACATCTAGAAAAGGAAATAAGGCAGCCAGTCTGGCTTCGTCAGAAGCAGGTCATGCCAGACTCGCCTCATTTCCTTTTTTGACAAGGTTACTAAACTGGTAGAATGGAGGAAATGTGGTAGATATAGGTTACCTACATTTCTTAGAAATATGACATCATGTCTCATATTTTTCTTGTGGAAACAAGTACCAGGACAAAAAATAGGCCCACAAAACATGGGCTTTTCTGTATGTAGCAACAGCTAGCATTTAAATCAAGCTATAGTTATCCTCATTTCACAAATGAAGAAACTGAGGCTAAGAGAGGTAAAAGTGACTTGCCCAGGATTATACAGCTAAGTAAGTGTCCGAGATAGGATTTTAAACCGGGGTCTTCCAGATTCCAAGTCTAGCATTCTAGTCACCACACCATTTAACTGCCTTTACGTTACTATCAAAACCCAGCAGGAAAAATTAGAAAAAGGACTGCAATTCAAAAGCACTGCAAAATATATTAAAAAAAAAAAAAACATCTAGGAGTCCACTTAGCAAGACATACTCAGGACACCGCACAGAAACAAAACAAGACTGAAATAACCAGAGATATTCATTGTTCATGTGTAGGCTCTGCTACTATAATCAAAATGACACCACTATCTAAAACTAATTTACAGATTTAGTGCCATACTAAAGTACCACCGGGTTACTTTACAGAACTAGATAAAACAACAATTCTGGTGGGAGCAAAAAGGTTAAGAATCTTCAGGAAAATAAGAGAAGGATAATGAGAAATAAAAGGGGTCTGTAAGTACTACATCTCCAATAATAACAGTAATCATAAAAACTCTTTGGTATTGATTTTAAAAAAGAAAAGTTAATCAATAGAACAGATTAGATAAGCAAGACCGGAAACAAGTGAACATGGTAGCATAGTGTTCGGTATACCAACTACTGGGGTTAGGGGTCCCTTTCAATAAAAACAGGTGGAAAAACTGCATGGGATTTTGGCAGAAATTAGGTTTAAAGCAACACCTCATACCACACACCAGGACAACCTCCACGTGGATATACGGCCTAGACACGAACGGACATGTCATAACAAGAAAGAAAATACCTTTCAGATCTCTGAAGAGATGGAAAATTCTTAACACTGGTTACAAATCATCATCCAAGAGAAAATAGACCATCCCAATCCCATAAAATCGAAAAGCTTTTCTACAAGCAAAATCAATGCAGTCAGAATTAGAAGGCAGGGAACTGGGAAACATTTTTGCAGAAAAATTACCTGATAAAGGGCTGAGATCCAAGACATATGGGGAATTAATTCAAATACATGAAGAGCAAGCTCTAGTCTCCAACAGATAAGTGGTCAAAGGATATTAACAGGAAATTTTCAAAAGGAATAAGCAATATCTAATCAAGAACTCCCAGGTAAGCCATAAAGTGAAGTTCGTCATTTGGGGGGGGGGGTCTTTTTGCTCCCACGTGCCGATAGCCCAGTGCCCTGCAAAAGGAGTCCTCGGCCTGGAAGCCAAGGAATGATGCTGAAGATGGCGCTAGCAAACACCTTGGGAGACTAGTAGGTGGACATATTTGGGGCTGTGAGTCTTTTGTAAGTGTCTTCGAACCCCTTCTCCCTCCTGTGGTTGCCTGCCTCTGGCTCTGATGAATTTGATGGCTATAATGGCTGAAAGCATTTAAGTGAATGCTTTGGGTCTTTTTGGAAATGGCACCCAGGGAAATCTGAGGTCCTTCTCCCAGCAAGGGCCCTGACTCACATGCAGGCTCCCCTTTTTATGCTTCTCTGAATGGTATGAACCCCTGCCAGCCAGCCAGCTAACTGCCTAAATGCTCATTCCATCATTCACAAGGCACCAGTCAGCATTTAGCTGCAGTTCAACTGCAGCCACAGGAGACAAGGGAGGGCACGAGGTGGCAGCTGCCAATTCTGGTTTTTCTAAGCCTGGAGAGAGGCAGATCATGAGCCTGTCAAGTCTCCTGAGGCTCCATGGAGCAAATGAGTGATGCTCAACGGGAAGACCAGGACGCTAGACAGAGTCAAAGTAGCCTCGGCGCCCTACTGAAAGAAACCTTCCCAAACAGTAGCACATTTCAAGCCTCAGGGAGGGCAACAAGCTGGGGCAGAGTTGAACAATCTCAAACTTGTTCTTAACCTTTTCCGTGTCATCGGCCTGTTGCCTTCCCACCTGGCTATTCCAGTGAAGGTTGGACATCCCTGCTGAGAGCGTTTTCAAACTTTATACGTATATATACCCCTGCCACACACACACACACACACACACACACACACACACACACAGACTGCACACATATGCACACACATGCACATTCACACCCACACACACAGGGGTGTTGTTTTTTGTTTTAAAGAAACAACTTCCCAGACCCCAGGTAAAGAGCCCCAGCCCTAAAGCAAGGGCCAAGAGGCCCACTTTGTGGATCTGCTCATCAACCTGCAGCGTGACCTCAGCCACACCACTGGCCTCCTTTGATTTTCAGCTTCCTCAGCTATAAAAGAAGGCCAATAATCCCTACCATTGCTAAACTGGTGACCCCACGATCACATGGCTACCAAGCATCTGAGCTGGAATTCAAATCTAGGTCTTCTTGACTCAACTCCGGTCCAGCCCTCTCTCTCCACTGGGCTGATGGGGCCTCAGGAGACAAAAGAGGGTAGAAGGCAGGGACGTGACTCTACATCCACGCTGGCTGCTCCCAGGGAGGGCCTGGACACATGGCATCTGTCTCCCCGTTGGCAGGACTCGGGAAGTTTGCTGGCAGCTTGGAAATGAAGCCGTCAGCTCAGGGCCGGGCCCTCCCAGGCCGAGAGCCACCCACCCTTTGGCTAGCCTGGGAATAGACACCTCAGCCATGCAATGCAGCAGAAGTGCTGAGAGCAGCCCTCTGCAGAGGAGGGTTTGGGCTTCCCTGGAGTCTCAGGGAGCCGCTGCGGGCTTCATTTGCATCTTCTCTCTCTTGGCAAGGCTCAGACTGATGTCCACATGAATCATCGAGGAGTCTAATCCCGACAGGAGGACAGAGAAAGCCAAGGAGATAGCGAGAGGGCCTGCAGGATTCAAGGGGGCAAATTGGCTGGCGTGCCACCGAAGCTGGCCACGAGGGATTCTCTGGGAGCTAGCTATCTAGTGAACCCCTAGAAGCCATGTCTTCTAACTCCTTTCTCCAGTCCTTCTCCGCAGCCCCAGCCTGGGGCATATTGCTAAGGCACAGTCCAGAGCATAGCCTGCTCTAAAAATGGCAGTCACAATGAGTGAGGGGGAAACTGAAGCCCAGGGAAGTGAAATGACTGAAGTGTGAAAGGTCACACATAGAGGAAGCACCAAAGTACGGATCTGAACCCAGTACTTTTTCTCCAAGTCCACACCACTGCTGTAAATGGCTAAAGCTTTTTCTCCAGCAGTAGGAAGAGAACCTATAATTTTATGGTGCCTTATCAAAGATCCAGTCAGAGGAATTAATTAGGAAGTATTTATTAAGCACCTACAATATGCCAGACTCTGTACCAGGCCCTGGGTTATGGGAACAAATTTACTCTCAGGGAAGTGGCGCTCTAACGAGTAAGGGCAGAGCCAGACCCGAGGTGGGAAGGGCAGAGGGGGCCACACCAGCAGCCCCCACCCCAATCCATTTGTTGCTGCAGGAACAGAAGAGAAGCCATGGGGAAGAGCAAGGCCGGAGGTTCCAGCCAGTGCCCTTGAATCCCAGAGCAAGCATAACATTTGGGCATTAGCTAATCAACATCCCTTTGCCTGGGATTTCTCGGAAGCTTGACAAAAAGCTGGGCCAGGATTTGGCACTGAAGCCCCTTGGCGGGCATGGCCACAGTAGATATTGTCCTCATGCATAAAATCCCTCGTTTCTCATTAACTGGCTCCGCTTTTCCAGAACTCTCCAAAGAGCGGATTGCTCCTGGCCTCTCCTATGCTGGGCCACAGCTCTTGCTACCTTACTTACACCAGGGTCTGTCTGGCTCCCCTCTCTGGCTCTCCCCCCCCAGTCTCTTTTATCTTTGTCTCTGTCTCTCTCCATCTCTGTCATCTTTTGTTTCTCTCTTTCTGTGACTGTTTCTCTCCTCCCGGCCTTGTCGGTCTGTTTCTGTCTCTTTTTCTCTTTGTCTCTCTCTCTGTGTGTCTCTTTCTGTCTTTGTCTCTTTCATCTCTCTGTTTCTCTCCCCATCTCTTTCTCCCTCTCCTCTCCTGTCCCTCTGTCTCTTTCTATGTTTCTCTGTTTCTCTCCTGTGTTTCTTTCTCTGTCTCCCTCTTTGTCTCTTTCATCTCTCTCTCTCCCCATCCCTTTCTCTATGTCTTTCTCTTTCTATGTCTCTCCTCTGTTTCTTTCTTCTCTCTCTCCTCTCTTTCTCTTGTCTCTTGGTCTCTTTCTATGTTTCTGTTTCTCTCCTCTGTTTCTTTATCTTTGTCCCCCTTTGTCTCTTTCATCTCTCTCTCTCCCCATCTCTTTCCCTATGTCTCTGCTTCTCTCTTCTTTCTCTCTCTGTCTCTTTCTGTTTCTCCCCTCTCTCTGTTTCTTCCTCTCTGACTCTTCCATCTCTGTCTCTCTCCCCCTCTCTTTCTCTATGTCTCTGTCTCTCCTCTCTCTGTGTCTCTGTTTCTTTCTTTCTGTCCCTCTCTGTCTCTTTCATCTCTCTGTCTCTCTCCCCATCTCTTTCCCTATGTCTCTCTTTCTCTGTCTTTGTCTCTTTCTGTTTCTCTCCTCTCTGTTTCTTCCTCTCTGACTATTCCATCTCTGTCTCTCTCCCCCTCTTTTTCTCTGTTTCTGTCTCTCTTCTCTCTGTTTCTCTCCTCTCTCTGTGTCATCTTTCTGTCTCTTCCCCCCTCTCATGTGGCCTCACTTCATTCTCTCACCACAAACAGCAGGCCCCCAAAGGCCCTGATACCAGAGGATTAGGAGCCAGAAGGCAGCAGCCCCAGGAGACACTGGCTACATTGCGTCCCATCCACTGCCACTGGCCCACACCCAAGAAAAGGAAGGCCTGAGCAGAGCACATCACCCTAGATGACCACGCTGGCCTCAGGTAACCTGGGAACATTGGCCAAATTGACCTTGGAATGGGGTGAGAAGGACTTTTCCAAACACACACACACACACACACACACACACACACACACACACACCAGTGCATCCCAACTATGGTTAGTGCCTAATAAGCTTTGTGGTTTAACAACTCAAATCTCCCAGGAAGTCCACCCCACACAAGGGATGTCTGGTGCAGCTGCACTGCTAGCTCCCACCGGGCTGCCCACTCCCAAGGCCAGCTTCCCCAGTCCAATCAAAAGGTTTCCTGAACCAGCAGCCTCCTTCAGAGGAAGTTAAACCATCCACTCAGAAGCACCAGAAGGAGGCTCAGCTCAGGGGGTCAGGGCCTTGCTTTTCCATTATCCACAGGCAGCAGAAAGGACACTTGGCCACTTAGCAACTCTGTGACCTTGGGACCTCCTTACTTGTGGGTGTCCCCCAAATCCCTGGGCCCTCTTCTCTCCCCTTCTCTATACTATCTTGCTTGGTGACCTCATCATTTTCCATGGGCTCAGTGGGCATTTGGGGAAATGACTCCCAGATCTACATATCCAGCCCTCCCCATACCAGCAGCCGTTGGACACGTCCAAGTGGATATCCTGGAGCCATGTCCAAGACAACCCATCCTAAGCAGAACTTAGCTTTCCCCCCACTTTCCCCCTTTTCAACATCCCTAGTTTTATTGGGGGCATCCTTACAGCTGCCTACGTTCATAGTCCTCAGTGTCATCCCTGATTCTCACCTCCCACCTATGACTGCTCCTCTCCACTCACACGGCCACCAAGAGTTCGGGTCCTTATCACCTTTCTAATGAGAATAATAGCCAGTATTTCTCTAGAGTGCACTGTGTGTCAGGCACTGTGCTAAGCACTTTATAATTATTATCTCATTTTCTTCTTACAATAACCATGGGAGGTAGGTGCTGCATTATTCCCAATTTACAGAAGAGGAGTTTAAGGTACACAGGGGTTAAGTGACTTGCCCAGAGTCACAGAGCTAGTAAGTGTCAGAGGCCATTTAGAATTCAGATCTTCCTGACTCTAGGCCTGGTGTTCTACCCATTGCACCACCTAGCCAGTCTCATTGCCTAGAGCCTCACTTCTCCATCCAAGTGATTTTTCTTAAAGCGTAAGGTCCGCCCATGTCCCAACCATCTGATAAATTCCAGCAGCTCTGTATCACTCACAGTATCCAATATAAGCTCCTGTGTTTGGCCTTTCAAATCCTTTTGAATCTGGACCAATGGACATGTTGTCCATCGCTCCCCTCCATACGTGATGCAGTCTAGTCCCACTGGCTTGAGGTTCCCTCCTTCAGGGTGCTGCATCTGCAGCCTTGGCTCTTCCTCAGACCCCTCAAATTTCCGGCAAGGCTCAGTTCTCCTCGAGGCCTCTGCATGAAAGATTTCCTTATTCCCCAGACGCTGGTACCTTCCTACCAAAATCATAGACTCATCCAATTTAGACCTGAAATGGACCCAGTAGGCCATCTAATCCCTCCCCCCTTTATTTTTACTGAGGCCCAGGGAAGAGTCATGTCTTGGCCAAGATCACATATGGGATCACAGATCTAGAACTACCTAGTCTACCTAGTCTAACCCTCTTTATTTTACAGAAGAGAAAACAGAAAAGCCTAGCACAGTGTGGGGCACATAGCAAGAGCTCAGCCCATATGTTGATTCATTGATATACTCTCTGCCACTTCTGCATAATTCTTCGTTTGTAATATGCTAGAGCCTCTTCATATTTGTGTGCCTCCATTTACCCTCCTGGTGACCTCCAACTTTAATTCCCATGATGTTGTTTTACATCACCCAATGCAGGACCCGTTCTATAAGGGTTATATATGGTCGATGCACTCAGTACTTCCCTGATCCAAGGTTTTCCCAGGGCCCTTATTTCCAAATCAAAGGCTTAGAATTAAAAGTCTCCTAGGAGCATCACTCACTGCACATCACTTTTCTTAAGTTTCATACTAATTTTTGTCAAACGTGCTCAGCAAAGCGATCGAGCAAATGCTAACAAACATATAAAGTAGGATGCAATCATGACGCGTGAAGCATACACCAACAATTAGCGGACGAAAGGACAGACAACAGCAACGCACTCAACACCACATGCAATTAGGCAACAGTGTAATCAATAGCACATAATTGCAAGTGGTGATGATTAACAGCACTCGTGGAAGAGAAGGGAAGGAAATGAGAGAGATCATGGAGGCAGAATTGACAAGACTTGCCAACTGGCTGGATGTGGAGGGGGATGGAGGGGGAAGGAGGATGGGCAAGTTTGGAGTTCGGATGGGTCTGGGAGGGGTGAAGATGACGAATTCTCATTTTGGAACAGAATTCAACAGAACGGTGTCATGTTGAAACATGCATGGGATCTCCGGGTGGAGCTGTCCAGCAGGCAGTAGAAGAAACGTGAGAGCTGAATATACCAACTTAAGAGTCTTCTTCAAAAAGATGAAATTGAAATCATGGGAGCTGATGAGATCACCAAAGGAGAAGGAGTAGAAAGAAAAGGGAAGAGGCCTCGCTCAGGACAGAGCCTTGAGGGGAAGAAAACTTAAAAGGCATAGATGATGAAAACATCATCTACAACAGAGGAGACAATAATGGTCTGACGGAAGGAGAATTGGGAAAGAATGGGGTCTCTAAAACTGAGGGATGAGAGAGGATCCAAGAAGAGGTGACAGTCAACAGTGTCAAAGGGTAAAAAAAAAGGTCAAGAAAAGGGGGCTAAGATGTAACACTTAAAAAAAATCATTGAAAGCCTTAGAGAGAACAACTTAGTTTGGGTGATCAAGCTGGTGGTCAGACTGAATGAAACGAAGAGGGAAGGGGGCAGGGTATGAAGAAGTAGAGGCTTGCAGTTTGGCTTTCAAGGGAGGAAAAAGGGTAACAGCCTAGGGTGAAGGGCAAATGAAGATTCTCTAAGCATGAAATAAACCTGGGCATGTGTGTAGGCAACAGGGAAGGAAGTGAAGAGACTGGAGATGGACAATGGGCTAACCCTAACTCAGACGAGGCAAGTTCCTGGTCCAGAGGGATGGGCTCACTGGAGATGTTAAAGAGGCTAGACAGGAATGTGGCCTAACACTGCTTCCCCTCTCCCTCCCCACCCCACTACTTCCTCAACCCCCCCTTTGAAATGGCAGCCATGTTCCCAGAGGGTGCCTGCTATTGATCCACCTCAGAGGGGATGCTGATGTGGTTCACCTTTCATTAAGTGAAGCAGAGCTGTGCAAAGCCACCAGTCTCACTCTCTTCCAGGGTCATTAGAGTCCAGTGGCAATACACAGGTCAAAAAAACTGTCAATGACCCTAGATGCTATACTAGAAAAAAAGGTGATTCCTGCTCAAGTCCACCATTTATTTTCCTTTCTATTCTGGACAGCCTGGCCTTCTCCAAAGAAATGTGCAAGACTTGCTTCCTCTTAGTATTTTTTTCATTTGACTACAAACTAACTACCCCACTCTTCTGCTCAGGAATATACTTCCTGATTTTATAGAATGCCAACAAATTTTGAATTCACGTGCTATTTGGTTATATTGACGTGTTCTTTAATCATTTCTTTTCTGGGGCCTGTTTTCTTAAATAAACTATAAATTCCTCAAGGATAGGACCCATTTTTTCTCCTAGCTTATCCTGTGATTTTTAGGAGCAGCAAAAAGTACTTAAGTATAAAATGGCCTCCCCTGGGTCACCAAGCCGGAGATCTTCACGTGAGTTCCTCCTTTTGTTTAAGGAGGCACTGCCTCCAGAAAATTCCAGTGAAAAATACAACTATCCTGGGAAGGTCAACTGAGTCACAGGATCAGCTAAATAGATAAATTGTCACCAAGGAAAAGACAGAGGGAGTGCTGAAGGAATGAGGATCCAGGACAAATCTATCTTTATCTAGGTGGGGAGGAGAGGGAGCATTCTGAACATACATCTAGAATTAGGGGAAAAAAACTAGAAGTCATTAATTTTACAGGAGGAAACTGAGGCCCAGGGAGGGAAAGAGATTTGTCCAATATCACACCGAAGGTCCTAGATCTAAAGCTGGAAAGGACCTCAAAGGCTAGCTAGTCCAACCACTTTATTTTTCAGGAGGAAACTGAGACCAAGAATAGAGCTCACTGGGAAGGAAGAAGAAGAAGAAGGAATTCTGTCAGACAGAAGAGACGTGGCATGGTAAGTTTGGAGAGTCTAAAATGGTGAGTCTGAACTTCATACAAATCAAAGAAACTAACTGCAATGATTATGCTTCAAGTAAAGTAGCAGGATACAAAAGAAAGCCACAAAAATCAGCAGTATTTCTACCCAGTGCTAACAAAAATCCAAGACAAAGCAATCATAAGAGAAATATCATTCGTTTCTACAAATCAACAAAATTCATAAAATATCTGTTAGTTAACCTACTGAGATGCACTGAGCTACCTGTATGACCACAAAGCACCTTATACATAAAGGGAGACTTAAATAATTAGATATGCAGTACTCATGATCAGACCACAGCAGTATAATAAAAATAAATGAACAGACTCAGTGCTATGCCAAACTAGCAAGAGCACATTTTAGAACACTTAGAAGATAGAATAACAAAATTCATTAGAGGAATGAGTCTAACATCTCAAGGGGAAAATGGGGGAAAAGGTAGAATGAAAGGGCATTAATATTACAAGATCTCAAACTATAAGGTAATAATTATTTAACATGGGAGCATAATCCAGTGTTTTTTATAAACATAAGAATATAAAATACTGGGGAAGTAATTGCTATTCCATCAACCTACGAAGAAAAATGGAAAGAAATATGGCAGACAATATTTTAACATAATTAACATGTAGTGGATATCCTGCCATCTAGGGGAGGGGTGGGGAGTTGGGGGGAAAATTTGTAACAGAAAGCTATGTAAGGATTATTGTTGAAGAATTACCCACACATATGTTATGCAAATAAAATTAAAAAAAAGAAATTGGAGTAAGACCACCATCTTATACCATATGCTACCAAAAACTTCAAAGGAATATAGAACCTCCATATAAAAAGTCACTTCATTAAAGAAATTAGAAGAGCAAGAAGAAAGTATCTTCCATGGGTATGGTTATGTGGAAAGATCTTCACCAAAGAAAAGTTAGAGAAGATTACAAAATAGTAATTTTGATTACATAAAATTTATAATTTTCTATACAAAAATATAGGAGAAACTGTTGAGGGTAGAAAAAAAATTTGTTATCAAATACCACTGATATGCAACATATAGGGGAAAACATGAATATGAGTTTACCGATAGGTAAGTGGTTAAAGGACATGAACAGTGTTTAAAGGAAGCACTATTGCAAGCAAACAACCCACAACTCTACTGATTAGACAACTTCAAATTAAAACAATTCTGCAGTTTTGCCTCACACCACACAAGTTGGCAAAGATAACCAAAAATAAATGAACACAGTCAGCATTGGAAGGGTGGTGGGTAGACTGGCACAGTAATTCCAGCACTGGTAGGGCAGTGAATTGATCCAACCAGTCTGGAAAACAATTTAGAATTATCCAAAAATAGACACTTAACTTCATCCTTTTTAATGCAGTAGTCCTACTGCTGGATTGTATACTTGGAGAATACTCCAAGGTGGTCAGATAGAAAGAGCTTAGAGACATCAAAATTGATAGCAACACTTAAAAGTGCTGTATCAATATATTTATTTTATGCATATATTTTATTAATATTTTGCCACATTTTAAAATAAATTTTTATTAATCTCTTTTTTTTAAAAAAAAAAGCATCGTCCAATTTCTCTCCATATCCAGTACTCTCCGTTGTAGCAAAGAACTAAAAACAAAGATGTCTATTGATTGAGGAATAGTTGAACAGATAATCTGACCTTTATGGGTCTAAGGCAACAAGGCAAGACAAAGATGTCTGTATGCACAATTTTCATCTTTCTCCTGAGTTCCACTCCCACAATTGCCCACTTGGTGGTATTGGACATCTCTACCCAGGTGTTCCAAAGGCATCTCAAACTTAACATGTCTAAAAGAGAAATCTTTTTCTGTTGTTTTTCCTTTTTCTGATTCTTTCCTTTTTTGTAACAGTGCCCGGTATATGTTAGGCTTGTTTGATCAACTGATTGACAGATCACTATCCTGACAGTGACCAGATTTGCCATCTCAGAATCACCTCAGACTTTTCTTTGTCCTTCAATTCCCCTTCTCACACCCACATCCAATCAATTAAAAATCGGCCGCCCTACTTACATCATATTTCTGGAATTTGTCCCTTTCCAATGCTAGATCTTACTATTCTATGATCTTAGAAGGATGAGAACTGAGAAAAGATCACATAACTTGGAAATGAGCAGATTGTTGATGACAATGGGGAAAATAAAACAGTACTGAGACAATGAAAATAATGGAAGATCAAGAGAACACAACTGTTATTTTGCTTCTCTTTTATCTTCCGAGGAAAATTATCTTAGGACTGGAAAGGACAGAACTTAAGCAGCTAATAGGAAGATGACACCCAAGATAAATAAGGAGAGATTAAGTGAAAACCCAGCTGCCTGTGATGCTTCAAAGCACCTCGTCAAATGAACTACATCAGTAGATATGGACAACAGGAAAACAACCCAAAGAGTGGAGAAGGTCAAATATGCCCATTTTCCAAAAAGGATAGAGAATGAAGTCTGCAAACAATGGGCCACCTCAGCTTGAATTAATGTATTAGATAATAAAGAAATAAGCACTTATTAAGCACTTTCTATGCACTTTACAAATATTATGTTGACAACCCTGAAAGCTAAGTGCTATTATTATTCCCATTTTACAAATGGAGAAACTGAGGAGATTTAAGTGAATACACATAGACTGCAATTATATAAGGAAAATGGTGTGGAAATGAATGAACAAAGAATCCTGTGGGGAACTTCGAAGCAGAGACTTATATTCTGTGCAAAACTTAACTTATTTGCACTCCTATTCAATGCTGTTTCTGATAAAACTTAAATTTTCTTAAAAAAAAAAGTAGTTCACAAAAAGCACCAGGAAGGTTTTATCAAAAACAGGTCATAGCAGACTGAGTTTATTTCCTTTTATGATGGGGTGACTTAACCGAGAGATCAGACTCTGCCATAGATAGAATTTACCTAGATTTTAGCAAAGTAGCTGACAAATTTTCTCTCATACTCTTATTCTAAGGACAAAATTCAACTTGAGTCTAGCCCGCCAACTGAATGAGTTTAGACCTTGCTGAATGGCTAGTCTGAAAGAATATCCACTAATATTTGGACATGAAATTGGCATGGGGTCTTCAGAGGCATGCTGCAGAGATCTGCCAGACTCTGAATATCTAATATTTTTATTGGTGACTTTGCCTAGCTGTAACATACGTTAACATAAAGGATTTTGTTTCTGGTTTCTTCAGCAGGGAGAATGAGATTTGGGCTGAAAAGGAGAGAACTAAAATGGAAGCAGAACCAGTGCAACCAAGCAACTAAATGATGAGTGTGAGGAATACAACAAAAATCTGGAAAGGCCTTTTATGAAGTACAAAGCAAAACCAGAAGTACTGAGTAAACATTAACTAGGAGAAATACGAATGAATATGAATGGGCAAATAAAGGATCCAGATAAGAACTGAGAGAGAGTGCCTGTAAAAATGGTGATTCTTTTCAATGTTGAAAATAATTTAAATGTAAATGATTACTAAACAAGTTCAATGTTAAGTTTTTAATAAAATATTTAGCTTAAAAAAACAAGGTGGCAAAACATGTCCAACAGCAATCCTCTTTAAAAAGACCCAAGATCTTAGTGGCCTTTGGGAAGCTCAATAAGTCAACAGGGTGATGTGGCAACTCAGGAGCTGAGAGGTATTGTGCCCAAGGGACTAGAGAGGTGATAACGCTGCTTTGGTCAAACTACAGGTCTAAAGTATTGTGCTCGATTCAATTCTGGACATCACATTTTAGTTAGGACATTGATTAAATGTCAAGTTTAGAGCAAGGTAACCAGGATAGTTAAGGGCCCTGAGTACAAACCATATAAAGATTGGATGAAGGAACTGAGAACCTTGAATCTGGAGAAGGCCTGGAGTCGGGTAGAGGGGGTGGACTTCATGACTGTCTTCAGGCATATGATGGGTTGTCGTGGGAAAGAAGGATTAGATTGGTTCTGATTGACCCCAGGACAGAACTAAAAAGGACAAGTGAAAGTTGCAAAACCTCATTTAGATGTAACAGCAAGAAAAATGGGGTGTCTTAGGATAGCCTGAGGTCCCTTCCAGGTCTAAGAGTCTCTAATTCCACTTCTCTGATACCAAAATGTCCTACGGGTAGGCAAGTGGCAAGATGGGGCTTGAATGAGAGGTCAATCCAGTCTTCCCTTTCCCAGCAATAACCCCAAATTAATTTCCCATCAAGTGTGACAAATTATATGTCGTTCCAAGCAAGAAAACGTCTTGAAGACTGGCGACAAGACAAGCAGCCCCAACATCCAATTCCAATTTGGACTCTGCAGGTGACAGACGCTAAACTCTGTGGTGGTGAGAGACTGATTGTGGGACTGTTTTCGGCTCCCCCTCATTCTTCGGTATGTCAAGAGGAACTTTTCTAACAAATGAGAAATAGTTGATTGACTGTAAGGAGGGGAAAACCCAATAGCGTCCAGCGATTGAACAGTAGCTGCATTCTCAACAATGTGGTCAGCCCTCAGCTAGGCCCAGAAAAGGGCAAATTCAAGGCCCTGGGAAGGGATAGCTAGAACCTTAATTTCTTCAGTGGGCCTTATCTTCTCCAATTATCAAATGGGGGAAGATTTGAGCTGTCTTTGACTGGATTAGAATGAGAGAAGGCCCAGATTAAAGAGAAATTCAGTAGGCTGCTTAAAAAGCCACAGTAATCATTGGTAATTAACAGGCTGCTGATAACCAACTGTTCAAAATGATCTAAGAATTCCAGGTAACAATAGAATAGTGATAGAATGGTATAACAAAGAAGAAAAGGCAGGCTCCGCTCTTTACTTTGCTTGCTCTCTCTAGGCAGGAAAGGACCAAACTAAAATGGCCAATAGGGAGATGATGCTCAGAGATCAGTAATGGAATCTTTATGGGGCTGCTTGGTATCAGTGTTGGGCACAGAGAACAGAAATGGTGGAACTGGTTATCAGAAGATCTGGCTTTAAGTCCCATGGGCAAATCACTGGGTGTTACCTCTCTGCGGCTCATTTATAAAATGAAAAGTGTTTCATAAATCTAAAAGCATTATATAAATATGACGTGCCATTATTGTTATTGATAGTAGCCACCTTTATCAATGGGATATGCTTTGTTCTACCCCACCATTTCAAGAGAATTTTCAAGAAAGGGTCCAAAATCACTCACATTTGTTCTAGTGATTCACAAAATAGGATTTTGGGGTTTTTCTCTCTCTCCCCTTCTCACTTTCCTTCCTTCTCTCTCCCCCTTTTCTCTGTATTTCCCTCCCTCCTTCTTTCACCTCTCCTTCTCCTCCTCCTTCTCTGTCTGTCTCTCTTTCTCTCTCTCTCTCTCCCCCTTCTCACTTTCCTTCCTTCTTCTTTCTCCCCCATTTCTCTCCATTTCCCTCCCTCCTTCTTTCACTTCTTCTCCTCCTTCTCTGTCTGTCTCTGTCTGTGTGTCTTTCTTTCTCTATCCTCTTCTCACTTTGCTCCCTTCTTCTCTCTCTCCCTTTTCTCTCTATTTCCCTCCCTCCTTCTTTCACCTCTCCTCCTCCTCCTCCTCCTTCTCTGTCTGTCTGTCTCCTTTTCTTTCTCTCTCTCTCTCCCCCTTTCTCACTTTCCTTCCTTCTTCTTTTCCCCCCATTTCTCTCTATTTCCCTCCCTCCTTCTTTCACCTCTCCTTCTCCTCCTTCTCTGTCTGTCTCTGTCTGTGTC
>JAJPUD010001425.1:302039-340699 GCA_023553655.1 Myrmecobius fasciatus | reverse complement strand
AGAGAGAGAGAGAGAGAGAGAGAGAGAGAGAGAGAGAGAGAGAGAGACTGCCTCACTAATGCAGGAGTGGCCCTTGGAAGGAGATGTGGCAAGACGCCAGGAAGAAGGGAGAAGATGGGGCCAGGAGAGGATGGATTTGCAGCTTCAGACAAAGGGTGGCTATTCCTTAGTGTCACAGTCACCCTAAAGGGACAGCTAGCGCCAGCAGGCCTGCTCAGGGTTTCAAGGTTTGAAAGCTGCCTTCCTTCCTTTCCGGGGGCCGGGGCTTCTCACAGGAACTGCTTGCCGCCCTAGGATCTAATTGCAATGTTTTCTCACAGCTCTCCCCATGCCCCGCGGCCCCTTCTAGATCTGGGATCCTATGTAAATGATGCCCAAGACAACTTGGAGGGCCCTGTCCCGGACCACGGAACTGAACCCCAGGGCCGGGGCTTGCTCCTTCCTCCCCACAGCTGGGAAGCAGCAAAGGGAGCTGGCCAGCAGCTTGGGCCAGCCTGCACACCCTCTCCATGAAATGCCTCCTTTCAAGGGTTTCTTAAAGAGAAAGGCTGGAAAGTCCTTGCATTTGGTGAAAAACAACTGGCCGCCAAAGAACAAACAAACAAACAACGAACATGAAAGGAGTCAACAACTGAGCGCCTGCTGGATGCTGACCCAATTATTCACCTAGACCCATGCAGGGTCCGGCACATGTTACCACATACGATCTAGCATGTTACCGCACACGATCCAGCACATGTTACCGCACACAGTTTGGCATATGTTACCACACACGGTCTAGCACGTTACCACATACAGTCCAGCATGTTACCACACACAGTCCGGCACATGTTACCACATACAGTCCAACATGTTACCACACACGGTGTGGCACATGTTGCCACACATGGTATGGTACATGTTACCATACACGGTATGGCACATGTTACCACACACAGTCCACAACATGTTGCCACACACAATCCAGCAATGTTACCACACATGGTCCGGCACATGTTACCACACACAATCCAGCACATGTTACCACACATGGTCCGGCACATGTTACCACACATGGTCTGGCGCATGTTACCACACACGTGCCCACACCGAGGGAAAGACCCTCACATATCCTGCCCCACACACTCACAGACTGAATAGGCTCAAAGAGAAATGTCAAGGCAGAGAATGAGTCAGACTTCATTTCTAAGCCCTTCACATCAGGGAAGTGAGGAGCAGACCTCTCAGGTCTCAGGGGATGAGGGGGAGCAGCTGCCCAGGATGGATAAGGTCACTAGGAGGCAGGCAGCTCAGTCACAAGCTGGTGCAGGGATCCTCTAGGGAAAAGCCAGATAGAAGGTGGAGCCCCTGCTGCCTCTGGCACCTCCTGCGCCACTTTGGAGGCTGCAGGAGTTAGGCAGCCTTCCTTATATTAATAACCCACCAACAAGTCAGAGAGAGGGAATTATTGTAATAAGGGAAACCAATGCATTTTGCCCCGAGCAGGTGCCAAGGTTTCAGCCTACCTAGCCGCTCTACTACAAGGCACAGTGGAGAAGCAAGGGAGACATGGGAGGAGGTGGACATTTGGCCCACATGGTGCCAGTCAGCTTGCCTCGCAAAAACTGCCTGTTTCCTAATTATCTGCTAGTCTTTCAGTAAACAAATTCCCTTTAGTTCGGATCAGAGCTAACTTGCTATTTCCATGAACTTCTGGGCAAGTCAGTCCCTGGGCCTCCCTTTCCTCCTCTGTCAAACGAAAGGGTCCGATTCGATGGCCTCTAAGGCCCCTGGTCTTCTGTCACCAAACCAATGTGAATATGCAACTCCTTAACAAGTGCCCTCTCATACACGATAAGTGGAAATTCTTGAGAACGAGGACCCTTCTTCCCCTGTCTGCTCTGAGATAGTCAGGACCTGGAAAGTATAATGTCTGCTACATACTATGTATTTAACACTTCCACACAACCCCAGCTCTCTTTCCAGCATCTCCCCTCTGGGGCAACCCCAAGATCTCTTACTGTTACCATAGATGGAGCTGCCCGGAGGTGTCCACTCCTAAGACTAATGCTCACAGGTCCCTCCCAACAACCAATGGGTATTTACATTCAGTGCTCACCCAACTGACAAATGGCTCACAGCAAAGGTTTTACTGAAAGGGGAGAGCATTGACGGCAGTAGCGAAGCATTTCCCCATCCACCTAAGGCGCACCCTCCCACAAACACCCATGGCAGCGACAAGAGTGGCCACCCACATGGGGTAACATAGAATTCATCAGAAGACAAGGCTCTCATGTGGGGGACACATGGGGCTAAGGCAACTCACCCCTGTGAAGCTGCAAGGCCCCGATGTCCTATTCCTTCTGGTGCTCTCCTCACGCTGCTCTCCCCTGGGCATGCCATCTCTGCTGGGCAGGCCCTCGGCTGGGCTCCCAGGTTCTGCTCCTCTCCACAGCTCAGCTCTCCCTTCCTACCTTCTTGACTTCTTGCCGATTCACTTGACGCAAAGATGAGATTCTTGATCCAATGGAGGCTGCCAGAGAGGGGAGAAAGAAATCCCCTCTCCTCCTGCCAAACTCTTCCCGAACAGCTTCTCTATTGACTGGCTTCTTGGAAAGTCTGTTCAAACTGCAGAGCTAGCTGCCTCTTTATAGGCCACCAGAGGTGGGGCTAATCATTAATCAGCCAATGGTTTCACAGCCTTGTAATGCTGGCAAATTGATAAAGTTTCTTCTTAATTCTTTCTTTCTTTCTTTTATTATTATTGTTATTATTATTATTATTAGCTGAGGCAATTGGGCATAAGTGACTTGTCCAGGGTCACACAGTTAGGAAGTGTTAAGTGTCTGAGGTGAGATTTGAACTCAGGTCCTCCTGACTTCAGGGCTGGGGCTCTAGCCACCGAAGCACATCTTTCACAAGTTGTGACTGGCTCACTGCCAGTTCACTTTACAATCTACAAACAGGTTACTCAGAGTATAACCACCCACTCCTTACAAAGTGCTCAAAATCTGAAAGGAGGGCAATTGTTCACAATGTGCAGATTCAACTCCCTTAATACTACATGGCCACTCCAGTCTGTCTTCTCAAGCAAGTGGGGGAGAGTAAATGTTGTGGGGGTACTCTGATCAGCCTCCAGTCATTTCAAATTGGGGGAGGGCCCCATGGGATAGGATTTCGTGACAAATGAATTTCCACAAGTATTGTCTAGATGTCACTTTCCAATTGAAATTATTAAAATGAAAATAAGAAAAATGGTGTGGGAGGATTATGGCATGGCTTCCCAACCCGGAGTCTGCATATCCCTAGGGGTATAAAAAACTTGTACAGGGGCCTGAGGAATATTGGGTATATAGCCATATTTTTCCTGTTGAAATATTCCAAAAATAATGTCAGGGAGGAAAACATCATATACCAAATGAAGTTTTCTATGAAAAACTCATTAATCACTTATTTTATTTCTTCTGAGTACACACATAATGAACTCTAAATTGTATTTCCTTTTTATTGAAGATGGGAGGGAGAAAGGTTTACCGAAAACCAAAGGGGACCAAAAAGGTTGGGAATGCTTACGCACTAGAAACCTCTTACTAAGGAAATTGGCAATTCCCTAGGGAGTTGGGGATGTCACCTCTCCTCCAACATAGAACTTGGACTTAAGCGAATCAGGGAATGCTCATCCCTTTCCCAATAGCACGGAGGAAGGAGAAGTGAAGGGAGGGGGTCAAGCCATCGATTGATCTTACTTTTCTGAATGAATTTGTATTTTTAAAAAATTTTGGTGGTTTTTTTTTATTTTATTTTTTCCCAGTTACATGTGAAAACAATTTTTAACATTTGTTTTTAAAACGTTGAGCTGCAGGTTCTCTCCTTTTCTCCCTCCTTACCTCCATCCCCATTGAGAAGATGAGCCATTCGATATAGGTGATACATGTATAGCAATGCAAAACATTTCCATAATGGTCATATTATCAAAGAAAACATAGACTCCCCCGCCCGGAAAAAAAATCCTCAAGGAAAATAAAGTTTAAAAAAGGATGCTTCAATCTGTATTAAGACACCATCAGTTTTTTTTCCCCTGGGTAGAGATAGTGTTTTTTATCCTAAGTCCTTCAGAGTGGATCATTGCATTGCTGAGAATAGCAAAGTTGTTCACAACTGATAATGTTACAATAGCGCGGTTACTTTGTACCCACTTGGGATCACACTTTGTTTCACTTTGCATCAGCTCCTGGGAGTTTTTCTGAGAGCATCCTGCTCATCATTTCTTACAGCATGATAGTATCCCTTCATAACCCCACAGCACAATTTGTTCAGCCCTTGCCCAGCTGATAGTGGGATAGGATGATCTTTGAAGTTCCTTCCAGCTCTAACATTCCCTTGAACAGAGACTGGCTTTTTTTTGGTTTGTTTGTTTGTTTGTTTGTTTTGTTTTGTTTTTGTTTTTGTTTTTTTTCTTTTTATTTGCAAAACATATGTATAGGTAATTCTTCAACATTAACCCTTACAAAGCTTTCTGTTACAAATTTTTCCCCCCTACTCCCCACCCCTCCCCTAGGTGCAAATAAAAAGCTTTAATAAAAAAATTAAAAAAGCAGCCCGGGGAAGCCAATGGATTCCTTCTCAAAATCATATTTTAAGCATAAAATAAAATACATGGGATTTCAAAAGAGATCAATGATATTAAAATACAATTCTCAAAATCTTTTTAAAAACAAGGTATCAGATCCCAAACTAAATGAACTGCTTTCTCTAAAGAGATGTCTCAACTACACACCAAAACTGAAGGGAGTCCTGGGAGTCTTGGTATAGGCCGATGGTGACTGTCATCTAAGCGTTGTGTAATATTGGACATCTTAGGCCAAAAAGTAGTCACTGTTCAGAATCCATGTAAGTGAATTGCATCTTAGGATACGACTTATCTTGTGCAAAGGACACTTATGTTGATTTAGTTCCGTTTCTCTATGGTCTATACTAGAATGTATCGATCAATCAATAAACATTTAATCAGTGTATTCCATGGGCCAGATACTATATTGTATTGAGAGTATGTTTCCAAGTATCAAGTCATAAATAGTAACTTTTGCACTTGAAGTACAAACTACAATTGATTCCCTCCAGCTCCAGGATTCTATGAAACAGATCCCAGAGAAAGTAAAGGATTTGCCTAAGGTTACAGGGAAAAGGCTCATGAGAGATTTCTTGTCCATAGATCATTTATCGAAGGGCACCAGGAAGGAGACTACTTTCCAGCTTATCCCTGGTCCCCCAAGTCAACCTACTATGGTCAAATAGACCATTCTCCTAGTCCCATGTCTCACTTAGCCAAAGCTAGGGCCAAGCCTCCAGCCCTACCCCAGAGACCAGGCCAGAATTCAGTTCTTTTTGAAAATAGGAGCTTCCTTGGTGAGTCACGAAATCCTCATCAATGGAAGTATTCAGGCATGGGGGCAGATGGCCACTTCTCAGAGATATTGTCATTGAGTCATTTTTCAGTTATGTTCGACTTTTTGTGACCCCATTTGGGGTTTTCCATTTCTTTCTCCAGCTTATTTTGATGAACTGTAGGCAACTGAGGCAAACAGGATGAAGTGACTTGCCCAGAGTCACACAGTTAGCAAATGTCTGAGGCTGATTTTGAACTCAGGAAGATGAGTCTTCCTGACTGCAGGCTCAGTGCTCAATCCCCTGCAGTGTCACCCAGCTGCCCGCTTCTGAGAGACACAGTACAGAAGATTCTTAGATGAAGTAAGAGGTTGGATTAGATGACCTCTGAGGTTCCTACTCATATTTTTCTGATACCATTTTCTCTGGATTGTTCCTTCACCCCCATCGTTACCTTACTTGTATTTACTTATGCCTTGTATATACCTATATGAATAAGTGAAAAAAACATTTATTAAATACTGGGGATACAGATAGTAAAGGAGTTCAATCCCAGCTTTCAAGGAGTTCACATTATTATTAAGGGGCAACACAAAGGAGCCCCCGAGTATAACATCTATTTCTTGACGGTAAAAGCTGTTTTCCATTTCTGTTTTCCTATTACCAAGGCCTACCGCAATGCCTATCCAAAGAAGCACGTGACCAATGTTTGTCGAATTGAATTATATGCCTTAACCCAGTGGTTCCCATCTTGAGAGCTGTAAAACTCCCAAAGGGATCCCTGAGTCTATATTCAAATCCATAAAGAAGAAAGCGCACCTTCTATAGACTGGGAAAATGCTAGGTCTCCCACACCTATGGATTACTGATTTTCAAATCTATTCTGAGAGTGTTGTGCTTAGCAAAATCTAAGTCCACTTAAAGGTGGAGCTAAATTCCTAAGGGTTTTTTGCCATCATAATTTTTCTCCACTAACAGATATTAAGTGAAAAGAGTATGTCTGGGGACTCCACGTTCCCATAATCCTTGAGGACAAGAGTCTCACTCACTGAGAAGATTTTAGCTGACTCCATTTCTTTTTTTTTTATTTTATACATAGAACAGTTTTATTTACACGGACACGGAAAGGATTCTCACCTGAGTCAATAGAGAGACAAGGGAATATCCCATCTCTGGAGGGGCTGGCCTTCACATAGGCATCTGTCTAGTTCCTGTGATTTATGGGTAGGTGTGTGCTGAAGTCAGCCCATGCCAGTTTATGTGAGCTGATTATTACATTTTCAGTGTGGATATTTGAACCTTGGGAAGTGACAAATGCTTAATTTATTGTTGTTAGTTGTCTGAACTTAAAAAAAAGGGATGGAGAAAATATCCAAAATGCAAATTAAACTGAAAAGTTTATTGTGTGTATATCTTTTTTTTTTCAGGAGAACTGATTGTTAAATATTATCAGCACACTGCTGCTTATAGTTGTACCCTGGGTGAGGTCACAGTATGGGTGACAGCCAAGTTTCACTACTCTAAGTAGGTATTCTGTACTTCTTTGCTTTTCTGCTTGAGACTTAACGTTCATTTGGGGCTCCCTGCTACATTTTCCCCAAATCTCTCTCTGAGCTTACCTTATGATGAAGGGACCCGGCATCGATTCTGATTTCATGAAGGAGGTTCTCAGCATGGGAACTTTTTAAAAAGCTGACACTCTTATAAAAGGGGCTAGCACAAGTGGCAGAGGTCAGTAAAGAACGAGACCCATGGCAAACTTGGCAATGCCCTCTCTCTATGGAACAAAAGACAAACTATCCAGTTTGGACTTGCATGTTCCAGAACTCCAGCATCCCTAGGTCAACTGTTCTCAAAGATTCAATAATATAATTAACCAGAGTATGTACATAGCAGAATTTGTGGAAAGTCTTTTGAGTACTAATTGGCCAGGACACACGTGCCTAGTTTGGGAAGTTTTTTCTACATTCACGATCAGTTGTCAGGAGGCTTGGTCTTGACACATGCTTGACAAGAGCCTCATCAACCCTAGATGGGCACCTGCTGTTAAGGGGAACCCTCATGATGAGCTGGTTTTCATAATTAATTTAAGACGATATGCAGTCAGTGACATCGTTGTCTCATTTCACTTCCCCCGATCGTCTTTCCCCATCATCCCTGTCTTACATGAAAAGATGACCCTTCTCCCCATCAAATCCTGTCTCCTTCAGTAGATTGTCCCCTCTGGCATTCTCATTCTCTTACTCCAATCTCTCCCTGTCCACTTGCTGCTTTCGTGCTGTCTACCAACACGCTCAGGTCACCCCCCTCCTCAAAAATCACTCTATTTGTTCATCCCCACTGTTTCTCCTCGCCTTTCTGGCTTAGCTCCTTGAGAAGCCCCATCCAGACTAGGTGCCTTCACTTCCTTGCTTCTCTCTCTCTCCTAAACCCCTGGCAATCTGGTAAAACACATTGTGGATCTGGTACTTGACACAAGCTTTGAGGGGGGAAAGCTGGTATTCTAAGAGGTGAAGGTGAGAAGGGGTCGTATTCCAGGAAGTGGAAAAAGCCTGTGCCGAAGCATGAAGGTCAGAAATGAAGTACAGGGTATAAAGAAGTCTGGTTTAGTTGGACCCCACTGAATGCGGGAGTAATGTTCAGCATTACCAGAAGGCTGGAACCAGCAAGGCTGGGAAGGTGGGATGGGACCAGTCTACGAAATGGTTTTAAAATTTCAATTCCCTGGAGGTAACAGGGAGCCACTGGAGATTATTGAGTGGGGCAGGGGTGATATAGACAGAGTTTACACTTTAGAAAAATTATCATAACAGCTGAGGAGAGGATGGATTAGGGTGAGGAGAAAGTTGAAACAGGGAAACCAACTATTGTTATCATAATAGCAAATGTTCAGGGGAGAAGCTATAAGGGACTGAACTAAGGTGGCGGTTATGACAATCCAGAGGAGACTTCTACTAGAGATGGAGCGGAGAAACAACCAGATTTGGCAACAAGTGGTTTCTGTGGGGTGAATGCTAAGGAGGAGCTGAGCAGGAGACCCAGGTAGCTGGCTTGGGTGATTGGGAAGGTGGTGGCGCCCTTGACAATTACAGGAAAATTGAGAAGAATGGAGGGGGGGAAGGTACTGAGTTCAGTTCTGAAAGTGTTGGCTTTGAGATGACTAGAGAACCTCTCATTCCAGATGTCCAAGATAAAATCGATCATGGGAAACCTAGGACTGGTTATCCAGACCTAGAACTTAATAATGTAAAAACCCTAATAGTGTAGGGTTTTAGACAAATTAAACCCATGGGAGCTGAGGAGGTCATCAAGACAGAAAGCAGAGAAAGAGAGCCAAGGATAGCACCTCGAGGGACACTAACTATGGGGGTCACATATATGGAGATCCAGCAAAGACAATGGAGAATGGATGATCGGGCAGGCAGGTAGGAGGAGAACAAGGAGAAAGTAACATCCTGAGAACCCAGAGAGGTTTTAAAGAGAACACTGTACTCAGCATCATCCACCACTAAAGACAGAGAGATCAGAGTATTGAGGACTGAGAGCAGGTGATTAGATTGGACAATGAAGAAATCACTGATAACTGTGAAGAGGACAGCTTCAGATCAAAGATAAGAGTCAGCCTGGTGGAGGGGCAGTTGAGAGGCAGAAATACTTTCTCCAGGAGTTTAGCTGTGCAAAGAGAGAGACATCAAGGCCGGCGCTTTGAGGATCTGGGGGGACCCAATGAAATTTCTTGAAAGTGGGGAGATATGGACACATTTGTAGATGGCAGAAAAGAAACTGGCAAAAAGGCAAGATTGAAGAGAGCTGATTGGATAAGACTCGCTGGGGTGGGTGGGATCAAGAACCTAAGTAGAAGAGTTAGCTGGGGCAGAGAGGAGGCTAACATACAGAGCACTATGGAGTGATGTAGGAAAAGGCAGTCTGCTCGCCTTAGGAAAAACAACTTTGGCTTTAGATTGGGGGGAATTGTTTTTGCTAAAGTTACAAGAAAACTGACGAACTTTTGGCATGCATGTCCACAAGGCTACAGGGAAGTGGAAATTGGGCGGGCCGTGCTTCAAAGAAAATAATTAACCCGTAACATGCTTTCCTAAAAGGTCACAATGTCATCTTTCCAAATAAGATAGGGAGTTTCATCATCATCATCATCATTATCATCATCATCACCACCACCATTATCATATCCATCTTTATCGTCACCACCGCCACTATCACCGCTACCATCAGCGCCACCATCACTGCCACCGCCACCATCATCACCATCATGTCTTGATCCATCATTTAGCCTCATTCTGACAGGTAGAAATTCATATATCAATCATACATCAAACTGTGAGGTGAGTCACAGCAGTCAAAAGAAAGCATTGATTGGCTAATAAAAAAAAAAAAAATACCAGGCCACTGAGGACAAGAGTACAAAGCTTTATTCATATGGTGTCATTTAAACCTCATTTTGTCACTGTGAAGTGGTCTTATTTTTAATCTTCATTTGTGGATGGAGAAACTGAGACCAAGAGTGGCTATAAGTGACTTGCCCAGGGTCATATGGCTAAGCAGTTGGCTGAAATAGGATTCTAGTGCAGATTTTTCAGACTTCAAATGCAGTCATGTTGCTGGTATACTAGATGGAGGGTGTGGTGGAGGGAGTAGAACTGAGTTTAAGTCCAAGTATAGTCAGTGTGTGACTTTGGATAAGTTACTTTTCCTTCTTGGAAGGAAATGAAGGGGTTGGACTAGATGGTCCAGTTCTGGATTCTGGATCCTGTGTCTTCCTTTGGTCAGGTTACTTCCTCTCCTTGAGCTTCAGTTTTCCCCTCTGTAAAATGAAGAGGTTGGACTAGGTGATCTCCAAGGGCCCTTCCATCTCTAGATTTTGGATCCTGTGTGTGACCTTGGGCAAGTCCCTTTCCCTCTCTGAGCCTGTTTCCCCCCTCTGTAAAATGAGGGTGTTGGACTAAGTGGTGTCTGAGGACTCTTCCAGCTCTAGATCTCTGAGCCTTTGAACTCAAGGGAACTGGAAGCTTTCGTGTCACACCATCTGCCCTGGCAATGTCTAGGGCTAGCTCCTATGAAGCAGATTAAGGAGCTCTGCCACACAAGTGTGCTCTCCCAGTTTCCTTTTCTTCCTTTTCTTTCACTGTCATTCACCTGGTGACAAAAAAAAAAACAATCCAAAGGCCTTGCAAGGCCAAGCTGTTGGGGTTTTGTGACTCACTGAGGTGCCCGATTTCCCCAGGAAGTTAGGGGCTGGGAATTTGAGCATGGAACTGTCACTAACTTATGTGATAGGGAGTACGTTGTTCCACCTCTTTGGAGCCCAGTGCTCTCCTCTCTTCAATATGGGCAGACTCAGCAGCTTCACGGCAAGGAGCGGAAGCTGGAGACTGATTAAGAAGCGTGAAGAAGCACGTCACAGATATTCCCCAATGCTTCCATTCTTTGCCTCAAAAACCATGGCTGGGACACAGAGATGGGAAGCCTTCCCTAAGGTGCTTCGTGCAAAAAGCAGTTCTCTGGCACTGAAAGAAGCGCCTAATTAGAGAAGGCTTAATTATAGTGCTTTCCCCTCATATGCCTTGCTTTGTCATTAAAACTAAAAGACATTGCCAGGGCATCTGCCTCAACTTACCCATGGCTCCCCCAAACACCAGGTTCAAGGTTCTCTGGATCTGCATGCCCTCAAAAACTGTCGAGCCCCCACAGATGTGTTTACTTTTATTAGTCAGCCAGAAGGCACAATTAATTTAAATCAAAAGCATTGAATGACATTGGACAGTAAGGAAAATAAGGATCCAATTTGCCCATAAACCTGAGGCACATCCTTTTCTTCAGCTATACATGCCATCATTGGGAGGAATGAATTCTTGGAGGGAAGAGAAACGGAGAGGCTCAGCTATTGGTAAGGTGTGTGACCGTGCCACATATGTGGGAAGGAACACGCATAAGAAATCTGACACTAAGAGATTCCTGCAGAGGAGCACATACATGTAGACATGGGGTTCCTGAAGAAGGGTGCACATAGAAAGCACCGTGGCCAGGGTGATCATGCAGAGGCACATGGGAAGGAAACACTTGTTGCCATCGTGCTCATGCAGAGGACACGTAGGAAGCACATATGATTGGGCAGTACATGGATAAAGACACATGCAGAAAGATTACCTGCATAGGGTGCATGTGCAGAATATGCACACAGAAGACATGTAGCTGGAATGGCCAGGCCACACGCAGAGGGACACAGACAGGAAGATATGTAGCCAGGGCAGCACATGCAGGGACATACATGAAGGGAGCGTACATAGAGCTGAGGACATATGCAGAGGGTGAGGTGCCCAAAAAAGAGAATATGTGTTCAGGATGCTCACGCAGAGGAACACATAGGGAGCACACGTGACTGTCGTGATCATACACGGCAGCAAAGTGGTTAGGGTGTATATTCAGAGAAGCACACACAGAAACAGCTCACAGGATCAGGGTAAGAACCTAAAAGAGTACACAGAGAAGGAGCTTATGTGGCAAGGAATATATGCTGAGGAAAACACATGTGGCTGCGGTTCATCAGCAGAGGGGGACGAAAGCAGGGAACACTTTCAGTATGTTGTGCATGTGGAGGCAGAGACACATAAGGGGAAAACGTGGCCAGGCTTCCTATAGAAAGAGGTACATGTGAAGTGAGTGCCTGTGGCTTTGGCCCATAGGTAAAGAGGTACATGTGGAGAGCTCCCCATTGTGAGCAAATCAAAGCCATTTTAACTGGCATAATCTGGGACCCTGATGAATATTTGCTAAGGCTCATTAACCTGAGAGAACGTGATCCCAACTGCTCTATGGGTCACCCAGTTGGAGGGAAGTTCCCAGTGTGCCTGCCTCTCATTCTCTCCTTATTGGATAGCTTCAAAAATGCCTTCTTTTAACTGCTTAGTGCCATCTCCTATGGATTCTAGAGCAGTTTCCTCTTGGTGCCAGCAGGATCCATGTCAAAAACTCTCTATCCCAAGGGATCCAGAGCTTCCCAAAAGTGTGGGGAAAGGCACTGCCAAAGCCCATGTCCAAGGGAAATGGCCAAGGGAAATAGAGGCCTCCCACCAAGACTCTACGGCCATCCGCTCTTCTCCCACCCTTCAAATAGTAACAAAATGTTGATAACTGCTCTGTGTGGGTGGGTGTGCCTGTATGTGTCTATGTCTGTCTCTGTGTGTGACTCTGCTGCTTTTCAATGGAAATCTTAGGCACAAAATTCATTTTGTTGTCCAGTCGCTTAATTGTGTGGGACTCTTTCTGATCCCACGGGCCATAGCATATCAGACCCTTCTATCCTCCATTATCTCCCAAAGTCTGTCCAAGGTCATGTTTGCTGCTGCCACGGCCCAGGCTATCCATCTCCTCTTCTGCCATCCCCTTTTCCCTTTGCCTTCAATCTTTTCCAAAATCAGGGTCTCTTCCAATGAGTCCCATCTACTGGTTACATGGTCAAAGTATTTCATCTTCAGCTTCAGTTATTTGACCTTCCAGGGAATGGCCTGAATTAATGTCTTTAAATATTGACTGATTTGACCTCCTTGCTGTCCAAGAGACTCTTAAAAGTCTCCACACTTCTCCAGCACCACAATTCAAAAATGCCCATTTTGCAGCCCTCAGCTTTCCTTATGATCCAACACTGCTACTGGAAAAGCCCTAACTTAGACTCCATGGGCCTTTATCAACACGGTGATATCTCTCCTTTTTAATATGCTGCCCAGATTTGCCGAAACTCTCCTTCTAAGGAGCAAGTATATTTTAATTTCATGGCTGCAGTTGCAGTGATCTTTGAGCCCAAGAATAGAAAATCTCACACTGCTTCCATTTCTTCTCTCTCTATTTGCCAGGAAGTGATGGGACCAGTTGCCAAGATCTTCCTTTTTAATGTTAAGCTTAAAGCTAGCTTTTGCACTCTCCTCTTCTACCCTCATCAAGAGACTTCTTAATTCTTCTCCATTTTGGGCCATCAGAGTGGGATCAACCTTTTGTTGATGTTTCTCCTGGCAACCTCAATTCCAGTTTTTGATTCCTCCAGTCTGGTATTTTGCATGAGGTGCTCTGCATATAAATTACATAAATAAGGTGACAATATACATCCCCGTCATACTCCTTTTCCAATCTTAAACCAATCACTTGTTCCGTGTTCAATTCGCACTGTTGTTGCTTGATCTGCATACGATCTATATGCAGGAGACAAATCAGGTGAGCTGGAACTCCCATCTCTTTGAGGACTTGCCACATTTTGGTGTGATCCACCACGTCAATGTGTGTGGTCGATGAAGCAAAATGATGTTTTTCTGGAACTCCCTCACTTTCTTTATAATTCAGTGAAGGCTGTCAATTTGGTCTCTAGTTCTTTTGACTCTTGAAAGACCAACCTGCTCTCCTGGTAAGTCTTGGTTCACACATTGCTGAAGCTTAGCGGCCGAATCTTAAGTATATCCTCGCTGGCCTGTGAAATGAGCATAGTCGTTTGGCAATTTGAACGTCCTTTATCATTGCCCCTCTTTAGGACTGAGACACAAACCGATATCTTCCGATCCAATGGCCACTGTTGAGTTTTCCAAATTTTCTGACACGTTGAGTGGAACCCTTTGACAATCTCACCTTTTAGGCTTTTGAATAGCTCGGCTAGAATTCTATCACTTCCATTAGCCTTATGTTTAGCAATCCTACCTAAAGCCCGCTTGGCTTCGTTCCCCAAGATGTCCGTTTCATGATCAGTAACCACACCATCGTGGTTATTGGTGATGTTAAGATCTGTCTCGTATAGTCCTAGTCCTTCTCTATATTCTTGCCGCTTAATCTCTTCTATTTCTCTTAAGTCCTTACCATTTTTGTCTTTTCTCATGCCCATTTTGCATGAAATGTTCCTCTGAGATCTATAATTTTCTTGAAGAGATCTCTTGACTTTTCTACTTTAATAGTTTTCTTCTATTTCTTTGCATAGTTCATTTAAGAAGATTTTCTTCTCTCTCCTCTCCTTTCTGTTCTCTGCAATTCGGCATTCAGTTGGGGCTATCTTTCCCTTTCTACCTTTCCTTTCTCTTTCCTTCTTTCCTCAGTTATTTTTTTCTTTTTTCTTTTTAATTTTTTTTTTTGCTGAGGCTATTGGGGTTAAGTCACACAGCTAGGACTAAGTGTTAAGATTTGAACTGAGGTCTTCCTGACTTCAGGACTGGTGTTCTATCCCCGGTGCCACTAGCTGCCCCCTTCCTCAGCTCTTTGGATAGCCTAATCATACAGCCATTTTGCTTTCTTGTTTTTCTTTTTCTTTGGGATGTTTTTTGGTTGCTGCTTCCTATAAAATGTTGTGAACCTTGTCCAGAGTACTTCAGGCTTTTTCTCTCCCAGATCTAATGTCTGAAATCTATTCCTCACTTCCACTTCACATTCATCAGGGATGTGATGTAGGTGTCCAAAACACTCCCGGGAAAGAGCAGAGAACAATTACAAGTAGCTCGGGGACTAATGAAGCATCTGGGCCAAAGCCAAAAGAAAACTCAGCTGCAGATGTGGCTGGTGACAAAAGGAAAGTCCAGTGCTGTAAAGCTCACTATTGCTCAGGGGCCTGGAATATAAGATCCAAGGTAAGCTGACTGTAATCAAACAGGAGATGGAAAGATTAAACATCGTTATCTTGGGACGGTGAAATTAACTGGATGGGAAGGGGTGAGTTTAGTTGAAGTGATCACTACATATGCTAGGGTGGGCAAGAATTTCTTAGAAGAGATGTAATAGCCCTCCTAGCCAATAAAATGGTAAGAAAATTAGTCCTGGTCAAAAAGGGCCAAATGATATCTGTTCAAATCCAAGGCAAACTGTTCAACATCACAATAACGCAAATCTATGTTCCGGTCGCTGATGCCAAAGTTGCTCACTTCTATGAAAACCTACAATTTCTTCTAGAAATAACAGCTGAAAAAAGATGTCACATTCATCCGAGGCAAATGCTAAAATAGGAGATCGAAAGATAATTGGAATAAGAGGCAGGTTTGGCCTTGGAGCACGGAATGAAGCAGGGCAGCGCCTAATGGGGTTTTGTCCAGGCTAGACACTCTTTTTCAACAGTGCAAAAGGCAAATGTATACATGGACATCACCAGGCGGTCGAGATTGAAATCAGATTGATTATATACGATGCAATCTGAAGCGGAGAAGCTCCCGACTAGGGTAGGGAACATTCGATCCATGGGTCATATAAGGTCCATGAAATCTTTTGCTAAGACAACCACAGATGAGGATGATGATGAAGTGAAAGGGAAGTATGACAACTTCCCGCTGCTTGAGTTTTTAAGTTGATGATTTTGTTTGGCCCAGGAATGATGTTACAAATATTCAAATGGCCCTTGGCAAAAAAAAAAAATCTTCCTTACCCCTGCTCCATACAGTCAGTTCAAACAAGACCTGGATGGAGCTCATTCTAGCTCAGACCATGAGTTTCTTATTGCAAAATTTAGACTTAAATTGAGGAAAGTAGGGAAAATCATCAGGTCATATAGGTATGGCCACACTCATGCAGAAGGATAAGAAGACAAACTAATGGGAAATACATGCGGCCAGGATTCACGCTGAGAAGGACACACATATCTGGAGCGCACGTGTCTGCCGAAGAATCCACGCAAGAAGGACATGGAGCCAGGGTCAGTCTACCAATGAGTCACAAATAGGGAGCACTTCTGTCTGGGATTTGCCTGGAGAGGAGCAGGGAAATGGGATGTATATGTGGGCAGGGTATACAGTGAAAAGAACGCACAAACACACAAAAGCCGTTCTGTTGCTCTTTGCTTCATTGTGCTTCTCATACATGGTGTCGAAGGCTTGTGGCAACCCTGCCATTTTCCAACAGCATGAGCTCACATTGTGTCTCTGTGTCACAGTCTTTCAAATTTCTTTCCTTATTATTATACCTTTTATGGTGATCTGTGATCAGTGAATTTTGATGTTACTATTGTAATTGTTTTGGGGTGCCACAAACTGTACCCATATAAGACAATGAACTTAATCAATTATTGTTGTGTGTTCTGACTGCTCTACCAACCAGCAATTTCCATGTCTCTCCCTCCCTCTGCTCAGTGCTCCTTAGTCCTTGGGACACAACAGTACTGAAAAATATTATATAAACTTAGTCGATAAAGTAGCAGCAGGGTTCGAGAAAATTGACTTCAATTTGAAAAGAAGTTCTACTGTGGGTAAAACACCACCAAACAGCATCACATGCTGGAGAAATCTTTCAGGAAAGGAAGAGTCATTCGATGTGGCAAACTTCACTGTGGTCTTATTTTAAGAAATTGCCACAGCCACCCCAACTTTCAGCAGCCACCACCGCGATCTAGCAGCAGCCATCAACACCAAGGCAAAATCCTCCACCAGGAAAAAGGATTCCAACTGACTAAGGCTCCGATGATGGGTAGCATTTGCAATAAAGTATGTTTAATTAAGGCATATACATTGGCTTTTTAGACATAATTGTATTGCACAAGTAATAGACTATAGTATAGTAGAAACATAACTTTTATATGCACCGGGAAACCAAAAAGTTAGTATAATTTGCTTTATTGCAATATTCATTTTATGGTAGTGGTCCGGAACCCAAACCCAGAAAATCTTCAAGGTACGCCTGTATGAGATGTAGCACATGTGGACGCAGTTTGCCTGCAGAGGTTCACACAGAGGTCCCATGTGTCCAGAAGGTGCTCCAGAAGGGTCCAAAAATAGGAATCATTTCTGTCCAGAGTAAACACATCAAGAGCACACGTGACTACGATTGTATACAGAGGGACCACATGTATCCAAGGTGTGCATAGGAGGAACACATAAACAGGAAGTCCATATGTCCAGAGCACATACTAAGATAAGAACACATCTGGCCAGAGTTTGTCAACAGAAGGGTCAGACATTTAACAAATACATGTGCTTGTGATACTCAGAAGAAATCAAGTCAAGTCACCAAGCAATTAGATGCCTACTGTGTGCCGGATCCTATACTAAACACTGGGGGTACAAAGGAAGACAAAAACCAGTCCCTGCCCTCAAAGAGTTGCCAATCTGATGGAGGAGATAACAGGCAAATAATCATGTACCAACAAGCTATGGATGGGATCAATAGGAAATTGTGAACAGAAAGAAGGCACTGAAATTGAGGAGTCAGGAAAGGGTCTGCACCAGAACTGGGACACTCAGAGGAAACAGGGGATGTGTTGGAGAGATGGTATAAAGGATTTGGCAACCGGTTGCACATGGCAGGGGAGGGGTGAGAGATAGACAGACAGACAGACAGAGACAGAGACAGACAGAGACATTGAGGGCAACATATAGGTTATGAGCCTGAGTGACTGGGATAATGGGTGGTACCATCCACAAGTAATGAGAGTAGAGAGACTTTGAAGGGAAAGGCAATGCCTAACAGGCAGTTGGAGATGGGAGACTGGAGGCCAATGGAGAGGCTGGGGCAGGCTAAGAAGGTTTGAGAATCATGGGCAAAGAGATGGCCGTTGATTCCTTTGGAGCCAATGAGATCAAGTCAAATAGAATAGAAGTCAAGAGAGCCCAGCGCAGAGCCTTGTGGGATACCCCCCAGTTAGCGGGTGTGACTTGGCTGAAGATCTAGCAAAGGAGGCTGAGAAGGGGCAGGCAAACAGGTAGGGGGAGAGCCAGGAGAGAAGAAAATATCAAGGAGAAAAAGAATGATTATGGATGTCAGATGCTCACAGAGAGCTCACAAAGGATAAAGACTGAGAAAAGGCCATTAGATTGGCAAGTAAGAGATCCCTCGTAATTTGGGAAAGAACAATTTTTGTGGAAGGATGAGATCAGAAGTCAGACTACGGAGAATTAAGAAGGGAATGAGAAGAAAGAGGGTGGAGGCTGAGGTTACTTTACCCTAATATTCTGGGATTCTCTATTGTTTTTTTACTTCCCACTCATCCTCCCCAACCTCATCCCCACTAAAATCTTCTATTATAAGAAAAAAAAAATTAAGCAAAACCAATTGGCAAAACAGCTATATCTGACAGCATATGCCACATTAGGAGCCCATAGGCTACCACCTCACTCCTGTAAACTAACACATATACATGGAAGCATATTTAGCCATATAGTCACAGTCTTGTGACTGGGTGTTCACCAAGAGATGCAGATGTAAGGATGCCATGTGGTTGGCATTTGTGAAAAGAAAGCTCACTTCCCAGATATGTGCAGTGGGGTACACACTTGGGGTGCGCATATGGACAGGGTATGTCCATAGAAGAACATACAATGCTGCTTACTGCCTCCATGACTTTGGGAAAATCTATGCCCCTCAAAAGGGCCCCACGTGCAAAAATGTTTGTGGCAGCCCTTTTTGTAGTGGCAAGAAACTGGAAATTGAAAGGATGCCCATCAATTGGAGAATGGCTGAATAAATTATAGTATATGAATGTTATGGAATATTATTGTTCTGTAAGAAACGACCAGCAGGATGATTTCAGAGAGGCCTGGAGAGACTTGCATGAACTGATGCTGAGTGAAATGAGCAGAACCAGGAGAACATTATACACAGCAACAAGACTATACGATGATCAATTTTGATGGACATGGTTCTCTTCAACAATGATGTGATTCAAACCAGTTCCTATTGTTCAGCGATGAAGATAGTCATATACATCCAGAGAGAGGCCTGTGGGAACTGAGTGTGAACCACAAGACAGCATTTTAACGCTTTCTGTGAATATTTCCATGCATTTTGTTTTCCTTCTTAGGTTGTTTTTTTTTTCTCTTCTTCTCTTTCTAGATCTGATGTTTCTTGTGCAGTAAGATAACTGTATAGATATGTATACATGTATTGGATTTGTCATATAATTTATCCTATTTAGCATGTTTTGGATTACCTGTCATCTGGGGGTGGGGGTGGGGGGAAGAAGGGGAAAAGCTTGGGAAAAAAAGTTTTTGCAAAGGTCAATGTAGAAAAATCACTCATATGTTTTGTAAATAAAAAGCTTTATAAAAAAAAAGAAAATCTATGCCCCTCCCTGAGCCTCAGTTTCCCCCTCTCTAAAATGAGGAGGTTGGACTAGTTGGTCTCAGAGCTCCCTTCCAGCTCTCATTTCTACACCCTGATTAGATAGCTACTGGTTGCAAGTTGGAGGGGCAACTTAGTGGAGTAAGTCCTGAACCTGCTAGGAGGACCTGGGTTCAAGACATACCTCTGACACATTTTAGCTGTATGGTCACACTTCCTGAGCAAATCATTTAATTTCCCACTGCTCCAGGCAGTTCCCTAAGACTAAAGCTGCTACAAGTAGCTATTATCATACCAGGAGAGTTGATTGCTAAATTTTCAGGGTAATTATTCTCAGAGATCAGGAAATGCTACAAATTAACCCTTGATTTATTGTATCATCAGTTTCTGTACCTAAGAAAGTGATGGATGGCTAAGATGACAGAAAAAGATAATGACAAATGTTGGAGGGGATGTGGGAAAACTGGGACACTGATACATTGTTGGTGGAACTGTGAACGGATCCAACCATTCTGGAGAGCAATTTGGAGCTATGCTCAAAGAGTTATCAAACTGTGCATACCCTTTGACCCAGCAGTGTTTCTACTGGGCCTATATCCCAAAGAAATCATAAAGGAAGGAATGGGCCCCACATGTGCAAGAATGTTTTTGGCAGCCCTTTTTGTAGTGGCAAGAAACTGGAAAGTGAGTGGCTGCCCATCAGCTGGAGAATGGCTGAATAAGTTACGGCATATGAATGCTATGGAATATTATTGTTCTATAAGAAATGACCAGCCAGACGATTTCAGAGAGGCCTGGACAGACTTGCGTGAACTGATGCTGAGTGAAATGAGCAGAAGCAGGAGATCATTATACATGGCAATAATAAGACTACGGTGATAAATTCTGATGGACGTGGCTCTATTCAACAATGAGATGATTCAGACCAGTTCAAATGATCTTGTGACAAAGAGAGCCCGCTATACCCAGAGAGAGGATTGTGGGAACTGAGTGAGGATCACAACAGAGCATTTTCACTTCTTTTGTTATTGTTTGCTTGAATTTTATTTTCTTTCTCATTTTTCTTCCTTTTTGATCTGATTTTTCTTGTGCACCAAGACAATTGTATAAATATGTATACTTACATTCGATTAACATATTTTTTTTACCATGTTTAACATATATTGGATTACTTGCCATCTAGGGGAGGGAGTGGGAGGAAGGGGGGAATTGGAACAAAAGGTTTTGCAAGGATCAATGTTGGAAAATTATCCTTGCATATGTTTTTGAAAATAAAAAGCTTCAGTTAAAAAAAAGTGATGGAGAAAATGTGAATAGAGTGGATTAAACTGAAAAGTGTGTCAGTATATATTTTTGCACTCAGAGTCACATGTATGGAGAGCACCTGATGTCAGGTTGTGCACGTAGATGGACACACACACACACACACACACACACAGAAAACACATTTGGTCATGGTATATGTATGGAAAAAGTGCTCATGCAGAGAGATAAAAATGGTGAACGCTTATGATCATGATACAAATGTGGAGGAGAAAAGATTAGGAGCCCTCGTGACCAGAGTGTGCATGCAGAGTACCATAGATATAGAGTGTGTAAGTGGCCGGGGTGGGCACACACAGAGGAAGCGCATATTGCCAAAGTGAGAATCCAGAGGAGCATATTTGTGGAGAGCATATGCGAAGAGGGAACAGATGTTGAGGGGTACAGAGAGGAGGAGAAGCTAGATGGCGCTGTAGTGGATAGGGCACCTGGCCTGTACTTAGGAAGACTCTTTTTCCTGAGTTCAAATCTGGCCTCAAGACACTTCCCAGCTGTGTGACCCTGGGCAAGTCACTTCACCCTCTTTGCTTCAGTTTCCTCATCTATAAAATGAACTGGAGAAGGAAATGGCCAACCCACTCCAGCCTTTTTGTCAAGAAAATCTTAAATAGGATCACAAAGAGTCAGATGTGACTGAAAAGCAACTGAAAACACAGAGAGGAAGATCACGTGATGAATATATGCATGAAGAATTGCACAAATATAAGATCAACATATGCCCAAGATATGCAAACAGAGAGAAAGCCACATGGGTAACTGGGAAGTGTAACTAGGAAGCACATGGAGGGAGTGTATGAGTAGGGTGTGCATGTAGTGGGGAACAAATGTAAAAAGCATATTTGGCTGGGGCGTGCGTTCAGAGGGGCCCACAGAGAGGAAGGACATACACAAAGAACAGTCTTATTTTATTGCCTGCATTTCCTGTTAGAGGATCAAAGCGGTCAGGAGTCTGTCAAAAAGTCCATGTAACTTGCTTGTTTAGTTTGCACTTGCCCAAAGCCAGCATCCCTTTCCGCACTACTTTTGTAGTAAAATACCAAGGACCCTCAGGGCCCAGGGTCCAAGAGCTTTCTCAATTCCAAAGCCCTTTGGTTTTTCAGTGCAGAGGAGGGAAAAGGAGAAAAGACAGGAACAAAATGAAGCCCAAGTTCAAGGTCACTCTTTTCTTCCCCACCCAAGCCACATTCAGACTTTTATTATGTATATGGGGCTGGCAACTGATGTACCCTTACATTAGGAAATCAGATCTTGGTTTCAGAAGCTTTCAGCTCCTCCCAAGCTGCAGTATCATTTATTTCCAACTGAGTTTGTCTGCGGAGCTCAGCAATGTTCCCTTGGTCTGGAATAAGCCCACTTGACCGAAGAGCATTGCTGACAGCATCTGGCATTTGGCCCCAGGCCGGGCCGTCTTTCAGGATGCTGGACTTGTCCGCTCAGCCAGGATGCCATCTTTTGCAGGGAAAATGAGTGCCAAGTTCCTTTTTCCAACAAGGCCTCATCAACTCTAAGAGCTTTGGCAAAAGTTTGTGGCCATTGCCTTGAGGACAAAAGCTTCATTCATTCAACTAACATCTATTCCAGTTCAAACGCTGTCTCTGCTGCTTCCCACCTCTGTGACCTTGAGAAAATCTATTCCCTTCCCTGAGCCTCAGTTTCCCCCTCCGTAAAATGAGGAGGTTGGGCTAGCTGGTCTCAGAATTCCCTTCCAGCTCTAGTTTCTCTATCCTGGAGAGTTAGAGAGGCCAGCTTAGTGGAGTGAGGCCTGAACTGCTAGGAGGACCTGGGTTCAAGGCCTATCTCTGACACATTTTAGCTGTGGGGTCACACTTCCTGAACAAATCACTTGGCTTCCCAGTGCTCCAAGCAACTCCCTAAGACTAAAGTAGTTGTCTACTGGCCCTGGAAGAGGGAGTTTCCTTACTGGGTATTCCCTACACCAGTGAAATCAGAAATGGTGGGAGATGGGGAATCCCTATCACACAGAGTTGTTGTCAGGAGCAGAGGGTGCCAGTTTTTGTGAATGTGCTCAGCAGACGCCCATAAGGTTTCATCATCCTTATTATTATGAAGATACAGGCTTTATTAATGTCTATTTAACATAATGTCTACACGCTCCTCTCCTACAAAGCCCTGGAAAGAGAGGGTGAACAATATAGCATTCTCACTTTCTCTGTTGATGTTTGCTTGAATTATGTTTCCCTTCTCAGGTTTTTTTTTCTTATAGATCCGATTTTTCTTGTACAGCAAAATAAGTGTATAAATATGTATACATATATTCAATTAGTCTCATATTTAACCTAATTAACATGTATTGGACTTCCTGCCATCTAGGGGAGGGGTGGGGGGGAAGGAGGGAAAAATTTGGAACAGAAAGCTTTGCAAGGGTCAGTGTTGAAAAATTACCCATGCAGATGTTGTGCAAATAAAAAGCTTTAATTAAAAAAAAATGTTAAAGGAAAGAGAGGGTGAATGTGCTTTGCCTTCACTCCTTCAAAGCCACCCATGTACCCTCCCCTCTGCCATCTTTACTATAGGAAAGCTAGAGGGCAAAATTGCATATTATGGTGTTGATGTTTGAGGTTCCATCCCAATTCGTCCATTGCCTTCTTTCTCCCCATCCAATGCTTCCAGGTCCCTGGGACTGCCTTATTCCTCCAAACCAATAGCCAAAACCAATCTGCTTCTAATTTGCCATCAATAGGTCATAGGCCAAGCCCCATTTGGTCATTATTTGGGTCCTGATTGACTCAGATTGAATGTAAATAGCAGTCATTTCTGCTTTGGCCAGAAACCCTGCCCTCCCAGATTCATTCATTCATTTATTTCAGATGTTTTTTGGACTAGCTGAAAGAGGAAATTCTTGGCCTCCATGCTACCTAGCCTTAATCATTGAATGGGTGTTGCCTCAGTCAAACTGAGACCTGTTGAAGACCTTAACGGGTCTTCTTCCCATTTCATTCAGGGCCATCTCTAGTTATCCTGAGCTACATCTGGCCACTGGACCCAGATGGCTCTGGAGGGGAAAGTGAAGCAGGTGACTTTGCCCAGCCCTCCCTCACTTAGCATATCATGACATCGGTCCTCTTCCAGGAGGAAGAACAAACAACCCAGCACATTGGATCTTTCTCTGGATTCTCCCACGTCTCAATGAAAACCCATACTCCCAACTTGGATCGAAGACAGATGAGTTGCTTATCTTCCTAGGAAGAAGGCATTTCCACAATGGGAGTTCCCCTTCACTGAAGAAGTTACAGGTTTGAATGCTCTTCCTGACCAAAATCTCTGTCGTGAGCATCGCTCTCAGATCTCATCCTTTGGAAACGAGCCTTGAAAATCCATTCACATTGAAGTGTTTATATCAAAACTGTAAGACTTTGGTTATCATTAGGTAAGTCTTAACAGAGTTGCCTGAGACTCAGGAAGAGCTTAAGTGACTTAACCAGATCTCCTCATAGAGAATGGGTCTGAGTGGGAATCCTCACAAGTCTTCTGGACTAACCCTTTCTTTTCTATTCTTCTCTTTTTTCACTAAAGAGGCAATGAAAAATAATCCCAGATTAACATTGCTGTTCCTCCCAGGAGCTAGCATTTTAGCTGAGACTGAAGTCTCATAAACATAAAGATTCTCAGGGCTCCTCAAATTTCACCCCTGAATCTGGTATCTAGTCCACTCGCATCCAAGTCCTTCTGAAAATCTAGAGATCGTTTATCTTGATGTAAGGTGAGCAGAAGAGTCACTTTCTGATTTAGGATCTGTGTCCCACCCCTACTGCCTCTTTTAAAGCAAGCCTAATTTTTTTACTTCACCCCATCCCTCTATCTGCAATCCCAGTAATTCTTCTTTGTTCTTTAAATCTGGAATAGATGCTTAAGAGTCGGGAGCCATGGGGAGCCGGCTGTCCCGGAGGGCTAGCAAGGGGCTAGGACCCACTTTGAACATATCTGCTGGTGTTGGATCCTTTCAGCCATTGCCTACTCTTCCTGACCCCATTAGGGGTTTTCTTGGAAAATTTACTGGAGTCGTTTGGCATTTCCTTCTCCTTTTGCAGATAAGGAAACTGAAGCAAACAGAGTAAAGTGACTTGCCCAGGATCACACAGCTAGCAAGTGTCTGAAGCCGGATTTGATTTCAATCCCCAAAAAAGTCTGGCTACTGACAAAACAAAACAAAACAAAAATTTATCGATCAAAGAACAAAAGAGCAGAAATCTAGCACTTTCGTCACTGGAATAAGCAAACTTTCACTTGAAGAAGAAAGGAGAAAATATACCTGAGATTCTCTTCTACGGAAAATTGTGGACACTGTCAAATTCAGTTGTGTTGAGTGGTTTTACTGAATCGATTTTTCTCTTTCCTTTTAAATCTTTGTTGTAAAGAATGATTGATGGGGAAGGGGAGGTATATAATCAGAAATGAATGTAAAGATTTAACCACAAAAAGTAGCAATTAAAGTAAAAAAAAAAAGGGTGGGAAGCCCCTCGCCTAACCTGTGTCACACTTCCTTGATGTGGTTGTTGTTGAATCATTTTCAGTCTTGTCACATTCTTCATGACCCCACTTGGGGTTTTCTTGACAAAGATAGTAGAGTACTTTGCCATTTTCTTCTCCAGCTCATTTTATAGATAAGGAAACTGAAGCAAACAGGGTGGAGTGACTTGCCCAAGGTCACACAGCTAGTCAGTATCTGAGGTCAAATTTGAACTCAGGGAGAGACATCTTCCTGACTCCAGGTCAGGTGCTCTATCCGCTTTAGCACCACCTAGCTGCCTCACCCCTATATCCACCTCTCCTTTACAGGGTGCACCATAGTACAGTGGAAAGAACACTGAGTTTGGATTCAGAGAACCAGCCTTCAAACCCCACCTCTGAAGCCCACCTTGGACTAGTTATTTTTGTGGCTTGTTTGAGTCTACTATCAAGCTCATTGAATAGGGCTATTTCTGTTATATTTTCCAGAAAATATTGAATGATTTTATATTTGGATGGGAAACATGGTATTTTCTTGTCTGGAAGCAAATCCTTTTCATAATCAATGAATATATACTACAGTATTTTATATTCTCTACATTTTCAGTTAATCATAAACTAGTCACAAGGTATAGTCGATAGAATGAAATAATAATAAACAGATACAAAACAAATATTTCAGCATTAAAATAAAAAGCTTCAGGTCTTCCCTCTGTGTCAGTCTCCTCAACTGTAAAATGAGGGAAATGGATTATATGGACTTGGAGGTTTCATCTAGCTCTGAACCTATGTGGACCTCCAGGCAAGTGATGTTCCCTTCCTGTGCAATCTGTAAAGTGAGAGTATTGGAACTACCTGGAAGTTCACATGACACTTTGCCTCTCAAGAAAATCACTTGATTATGTAGATACAGAAAATCCTACAATATTAATAATTTTTAAAAAAAATTATGTAAAAAACAATAACAACTAAAAAATCAGGAATGGAGGAACGTGGTCTTAACATGAAAAAAATTTCAAAAATCATGTGTGACTGTGTGGTTTTGATCCAGCAATACCACCACTAGGTCTATATCCCAAAGAGATCATAAAAAAGGGGAAAGGACCTTCATGTCCAAAAATATTTATAGCAGCAGCTCTCTGTGGTGGTAAAGAAGTGGAAATCGAGAGGATGCCCATTCATTGGGAAATGGTTGTGATACATGATTGTAATGGAATACTATTGTGCTATAAGAAATTGGAGTAGGTGAATTTTAGAAAAACCTGAAATGATTCAAATGAACTGATGCAAGGTGAAGTGAACAAAACCAGGAGAACTTTGTATACAATTACAGCCATATTGTGCGATGAGCAACTATGATTGATTTGGCTCTTCTCAGCAATACAATGATCCAAGACAATTCCAAAGGACTCGTGATGAGAAATGCTATCCGCATCCAGAGAAAGAACTGATGGAGTCTGAATGCAGATCAAAGTATACTATTTTTATTGTTTTTTTCTTCCTTTTGTTCTGTTTCTTCTTTCACATGACCAATATGGAAATATGTTTTGTACGATTGTGCCTAGGTAATCTATCTCAAATTGCTTATTATCTTATGGAAGAGGAAGAGAGAAGGAAGGAAAAAAATTTGGAACTTAAAATATTATTTTAAAATGTTAAAAATTGTCTTTACACATAATTAGAAAAAATAAAATACTACTTAAAAGGAAAAAAATTGTAATGGAGAAATAAAGGAAGCTTTCCTATCACAGTTGAAGCAAGGATGCATATTGTCCCCATCATCAGTTGATATGATTCTAGAAATATTAGCTATAATTATTATGCAAGAAAAAACTCACAAGAATAAACATTTGTTAGAGAAAGCAAAAGATATACAACATATGTAATATATTTCTAAATGACAAAATGGTTTCCTTAGAAAACTGAATAGAATTTTTAAAAATCGGGATAACAAATAACTTCAACAAAATAACAAAATACAAAATAAATCCATAAGATAATCAGCATTTCTACACATACACACACACACAAAATTAATAAAACCCAGAAAAAATTAGGAAAAGTACTATTTAAAATGACTAAAAAAATTGTTTAAATAGCAGGGGATTATCCTATTGAGACGTGCAAAAGACTTAAGCAAATATAATTACAAAACGATTTCTTCAAAGATAAAGGAAAATCTCAATAATCTGATACATAGCCAATGTCTAGGCAGAATTAATATGGTAATCATAATAATTATAATATAATATATAATAATGATCAAAGTCATATAATTACCACCCAAATTAATCTATGGATTTGACACTCTATCAACCACAATAAATATGGAAGAATTAGACAAAATAAGAACAAAATTCACGTAGAAAAAACAAATGACTGAGAATATCGAGGGAAGTCATGACAAAAAAAGTGGAAAAGAAAGGACGATGCCAAAGCCAGAGCTTGAACTATAGGGCACCTAGGAGGCATAGTGACACAATATACAGAGCACCAGACCTTGAAGCAGAAAGACCCGAGGCAGCCTCAGATACTTGTTAGTTGTGTAACTCTGGGCAAGTCACTTTACCTCTGTCTGCCTCAGCTTCCTCATCTGTAAAACGAGAATAATAATAGCCTTTACCTCCCAGGATTGTCGTGGGGATCAAATGAGATAATAATTTATAAAGTGGCTAGCACAGTGCCTGGCACATGGGGGTATTTTATAAATGTTAGTTATTATTATTTTACAAAATAGAAAGGAATTGCCAAAACTGTTTGGTACTAGATTAAAAATACCAAAAGTGATCAGTGGTTTAGATTATCCAAGACCTAGAAATGAATGCATACTTGTCTAGTTCTTGATAACCTCAAGAACACAAACTACTGAGGAAAGTGTAGGAAGGGGAAAAGGAAAAGAGGGGAGGGAATGAACATTTAAATGTCTACTATGTCTACTATGTCTCTCTCTCTCTCTTTTTTTTTTATTCTCACAATAACCCTGGAAGATAGATGCTGTTATTTATAGATGAAGAAACTGAAGATAAAAGTTAAGTGATTTACTCAGGGTCACACCGGTAGCAAATATCTGAGGTAAAATTTGAATTCAGGTCTTCCTGACTTCAGACCCAGGGATCTATCCACTATGCCACTTAGCTGCCTAAAGGATAACTCATAAGATTTTTGGGAAAGCTGAAAAATGAATTCCCAGCAACTTACACCATATTTACAAATCAATTTGTTGTTGTTGTTTAGTCATTTTCAGCTATGTCCCTCTCTTCATGACACCTTTTGGGGTTTTCATGGCAGAAATGCTGGAGTGGCTTGTCATTTCCTTTTCTAGTTCATTTTACAGATAAGAAAATTGAGGCAGGGTGAAGTAACTTGACCAGGATCACACAGCGAGCAAGTGTCTAAAGTCAAATTTGAAGTCAGGTCTTCCAGACTCCAGACCCAGAACTCTCTCCACTGTGTCATCTAGCTGGATCCCAAAAAATCAATTACAAATGCATAAATCTTTTAAACTGCTATTTTATAATTACTTGAAAATCAAAGCAGACTGGAGGAATATGTCCTTTACAGTTATAGTTGTAGGAAATTTCTTTTTAATTTAAATTTTGTAGTTATTTTGAACTTATCAAACATAAACATAAACATTTCCATATATGCAAAGAAGGGGGGGCAGGATTATCCACAAAGCCATAAATGTCAGTGAATAGAGCTGGGTTTGTTTTTTCAAGGATACACTCCATTCAGCATATTCTTTCCAAAGCAGTCTTGCTCATCTGTATTCCCTTCTGAACCTCCTTCTTATCTCTTCTGTGCATGTTCTTTTTTGTGGGTGAGCATCTTCTTTAAATGCTTCATTGATTCTCGTTTTTTTCTTCCTTTGTTTGTATCACTATCACCCTTCTCCCTACTCATTCTCTCCCCCAACCAAAAAGAAACAAACTCTCTTGTAACAAATTAGCATAAACAGACACAACCCCCCCTCCCATTCATTGGGCATGTCTCATTCTGTACCCCTGGTCCATCCCCTCTCTGCCAGGAGATGAAATGCAAGCTTCATCATAGATGCTCTTGAGTAAGCCATTGCAGTGCCCAAAGTTCTTATGTCTTCCAAGTTATTTTCCCTTTACAATGCTTTTTTTTTTTATTGCATGATCATTCACTTAGTTCTGCTTATTTTGGTCTATATACAGGTCCTTCGATTTTGCTCAAAATCCTTTCCTTTTGGAACTTCTTATAGATCAATTCTGTTCCATTACATACATACTGTTATTAGATTATAAGCTCCCTGAGGGCAGGGATTGCCTTTCCCCTCTTTTTCTATCCCCCATCCCCCCATGTACAGTGCCGAGAACAGAGTAGGTATTTAGTAAATGTTTATTGATTGATATACCATAATTTGTTCAGCCATTCCCCAATTGGGCCCCGCCTTTATTTCCAGTTTTTTGCTGCAACGAAAAGTGCTACCATACATATGGCTCCTTTCCTTCTTTGGGGATATATGCCTAGTAGCAATATCATAGTTTAGTGACTTGTTAGGTATTGTTCTGAATTGCTTTTCATGATGGAAAATTATACCTTAAAAACAATTAAATGGGAATTGAAGGAAGGCGGTATCCTGCACAATTATGGCTAGAAGGAGAATTATTAAAGAAAGTGATAGAGGTGATAAAAATTAAGTGGATAATTTCAGTCGCATAAAATGAAAAAGTTTTGTGTGACCAAAATCAATGCAGCTAGAATAAAGAGAAGCTTTTGGTGAGAAAATAAATCTTTGCATTAAATAGCTCTGACAAAGATCAGATACCTGAGATATATAAGGAATTGATTAAAAAATATATAGGAAAAATATCCCAGAATATATATAAGAAGAAAATTATATATAAGAACAGGAACCACTTCCTACAGTGGTCAAAGGAGATGAACAGGGTTTTTGAAAGGAGAAACGCCAGCCATCAACAACCATATGTAAAAATGCTTAAGCTCACTACTTAGAAAAGAAATGCAAATTAAGTCAGTTCTGAGGTTTCCTCTTATACCCATCAGATAAATGTTGGATGAATTGTAAAAAAGACTGGCACACTAATACATTCTTGGTGGGACTGAATTATTGTTCCAACCATTTTGTAAAACACTCGAAAAGTCATTAAGTTGTACGTATCCTTTGACACAGCAATACCCTTACTAAGGATATTTGGAGTATTCAGTGAGGACTAGCATATCTGACATGAGGGCTTGCTGAGCACTTTTCAGTTCTGCTCCTTCACTTTTGGTGTCTACTTCTCATTCAACTCTCACCTGTGGTTCTAAGAAGCTGTAGTATGCACAGTGGCCACCTTCTGGTAAAAACCATCTTGATAGATGGGTTAAACCAGGCTGAGAACAACCAACAGGCCTCAAACCCAGTGCTGAGTTTGGGGGGATGTCTATCCCAAGCAAGTAAAGACTTCCCCCGGAAGAAGGGATAGACGAGATCAATTTATTCCAGTGGCCATGAACACAGCTGAAGCTGGTGTTGTAGAGAGCTTAAAACCTGATCAGACATCAAAGACTCTAGGGGCAATCACTGTATCCTGAGCTATCACCAGTCATCTTGACTTTGGTTCTGCCGCTGGAATCCACTGACTCTGAAAAAGGCTGGGGACTTTGTGCAACTTTGCCTCACTTAAATCCAATTCACTCAGAAGTCAAGACATCACCCCATGATATCATTGGTTCTCTTCAAAAACAAATGACAAACAACAATCACTGGTAGGCATATACATCAAGGTCAAGGACAGAGTGAAAGGGAGGTGAGTCATTGGTAAGTGATAGTAATGTAAGAAAGAAAAAAATCATCAATAAAACATTTGTTTAAATCAAACAAATAGGAATTCTCAATCAGCTTCAAGGAATTATAAAAGGCAAAAATATATGATTCAAATTATTTTTAAAACCTTTTGTTCGAATAAAACAATACAATCAGAATAAGAAGGAAAGCTACGTCTGGGGAAAATTCTTAAACATTAAATACCTCTGATAAAAGATATTTTATTTAAAAAAAAATAGGGAAATGACCCAAATCTATAATATTAAGGGTCATTCTCTAGGAAGTGCCCCAAAAATATGAACATGCATTTTTTGAAATAAGAAACACAAACTATCAAAAAAATCTTTTAAAAAATTTAAATTGGTATTAATTTTAAAAATGAAAATCAAAGGAATATTTCAGAATGACTTACACTTACCATACTGGCAAAGATGACAAAGGGTAAAAAAATTCAAGTTGGTGAAGCTGGGGGAAAAGAGGTGTGCTAAGTCACTGCTGGGGTAAAGGTAGTCTGGTAGAGAACGCATTGTGCAAACATTCAATGAGTTTTGAAATGTTCATATCCTTTGTCCCAGTGATTCCATTATTACATTCATATCATAGGGAGGTTATTGAGCAGAAGAAAAATCCTATCTATACAAACATATTCATAGCAATTATAATAGCAAAAGATTGCGGGGGGAACCACAATTGTGGTATCTGAATGTAATGGAATATTATTGCTCTTTAAGAATTCAAAGAAATATTGGAGTTACAGAGTGAAGAAAGTTGACCAAAAGAAATAATCTGTTTCATAAATACCACATGTCTCAGCATCCCCTACTTCCACTGAACTTTTCATTTCATTTTACTGTTTGTTTGACACTTCTTCAAGGATCCATGATTTCATTATAACAGTAACTTCCTCCAGCCACACGTGAGCTATTGTTCCCCAGAATTCATTATTTGGCAAATCCATCGGCGGTATTCCATTACTGAACCCCATGGCCTAAATCCCACTTGAGGCACTGAAAGGTACAAGTGGAGAAGTCTAGAGAGTCAGAAATATATCCAAGAGACAAATAAAGTATTATCAGACCTGACCTATCCCCAAAATGAAGGCCCCTGAAAGAAACTCATCAATGGGAGAAAGAGGCTGGCACTGTGGAGGGATGCTCCAGGTGAGCAGTCATCTGAGTCACGATAGGGGAATCTAAAGAGTCAAAAACCTGGCTGGGATGGTGATAGAGATTGGTTAGGCTGGGCTAGTCCCCAGACCCAAGGTCCCTGGAAAGAAATCATTAGGAGAAGAAGGCCAGTAGTGTGTTAGAACTGAATCAGGAAAATTGATTGCTAAATTTTTAGTGTGAACATTTATACCTCAGAAATAGGCAAGCGCTACAATAAGTACTTAATTTATCATTTTATTGTCTAGACCTAAAAAAGTGGTGGAGAACTTATTAATGATGTCTAATAAACTTAAAAGTATATTAAGAGGGAATTATGGGAAGATGGAATAAGACAGAAAATTACCTGGCTCTACCAAATTCTTTCACAAATAACTTCAAATAATGCCTCAAAGTGAATTGTAGAGCAGCAGAAATAATTAAAATCGGGGTAAAGCCTAAGACAACTTGGGAGGATGTGAGGGAAGACTTGACCTATTGGGTGGTGGTCTGGCTTGATGGAAGTACATATTCCTCTGGGCAGATACCGGGGAGTTAACAAACACAAACCTTGGAGGCAGTCTCAGCTTTGGGAGCTTTCACCTCATGGATTATGAAGTGGATGAGTGTGGGGGGGGTCCTTATTCACTGGTACCTAGACATACAGACCAGGCTATAGGGGCAGGTAAAGAAGAAATAGCACGTACCATGAGTGCGTTTACAGAAGAGTTGGGCCCTGCTGGCTGCAGTCACTCAAAAGGGCCGCAGAGTCCTTGGGTGCTGCAACTCTGATTAGGTTCAGAGGCAAAGAAGAGTACCTGAGGTCACTTATAGACCAAGGCACGAGCCAGGGAGCAGGGACCACATTTGGCCTTGGATTGTCAAATATTGGAAGAACCAAGAAGACAAAGAGCCCTTAGCTAGAACTCAGAAAACAACAGCCCAAAAAACCTGAAGCCTGAGACATTATCCCCTATACCAAGGAGTAGAGCCCAGCCCTCATATAAAGTTAGCAGCCAATAAATAGGCTTTTTAAAAAATGACTAAAAAAAAAAAAAAAAAAAAGAATTCTACCATAGATATCACTATGGTGATAGAGAAGATCAGGGTTCAAATGCAAAAGAAGAGAAAACAACTTCTTGTAAAATTTGAAAGAAAAATAAAAAATGATTACAAGCTCAAAAAAAAATTCTTGGAAGAACTTTAAAAGGAATTTTAAAATCAAATAAGAGCAGTTGAGGAAAAACTGAGAAAAAATAAGAGTAATGCAATTCTGAAAAGAAATTCAACCAATTGGATAAAGAGATCCAAAACTCATCGAAGAAAATAACTCCTTAAAATTAGAATTGGGCAAGGTGAAATGAATAACTTCTTAAGACATAAAGAAATAAAACAAAATCAAAAGGATGAAAAAATAGAACTGAATGTGAAACATCTCATTAAAAAATAACAACCATTCTAAAAACAGATGGAGGAGAGACAATTCTTATATTAGAATTGTTAGACTACCTGAAACTTAAGATTTTAAAAAGAGTTTAGACGCTACACCTCAAGAAATGATTTAGGAAAATAGCTGTGAAGTTCAAAACTAGAGGGTAAAATATAAATTGGGAAAGTCTATTGATTACCACCAGAAAGATGGACCAAAAGAAAAATCACAAAATATTACAGCTAAGTTTCAAAGTTCCCAGGTCCAGGAGGGGGAAAGCAACTAGAAAGAAACAATTTAAAAATTATGGAGCTACAGTCAGGATAACACAAGCTTTAATAGTTTTTACATTAAAAGATCAAAGGCTTAATATTTCAAATGAATATAATATTCCAAAGAGCAAAGGATATGGGTTTGCAACCAAGAATTACCTACCCAGCAAAGCTGAATATAATTCTTCGAGGGAAAAAAAACTGATATTTAATGAACTAAAGGACTTTTAGATATTCTTGAGGAAGAGACTAGAATTGAATAGCAAATTTTACTTACAAGAATCAGGAGAAACATCAAAAAGTAAACAAGAACAGTTAATTATAAGGGATTTAATAAGGTTAAACTGTTTATTTCTAATATAAGAAAATAATATTTGTATAATAGTATTTTCCCCAGAAATATTACAAGAAAATGTTTAGCATTCATTTTAACAATATTTTGAGTTCCAAATTTTTTAGGAAAAAAATTTGTAACTCTTAAGAATATGATCACTCTAGGGGAGTTTGAAAGAACATATATAGATAGAAGGCTTAGGGTTGACTTGATTATGATGGGATGATCCTAAAAATAAAATTGAGTAGAGAGAGGCAAAATGGAGCAAATCTTCTTGTGTGAATGGAAGAACTGTCATAGTAGAGGGAGGCTAGGGTTGAAGGCAGGTAGCTACAGGGAACTTATTCTCATTGGAACTGGATTAAGGAGGAAATTATATATTTAGTAGAGTATAAAAGTTTTCTTAACCTGTAGAGAAATGTGAGTGCGAGGGATAGGATAAGGGAGGGACTTTTAGAAACACACACACACACACACACACACACACACACACGCTATATGTATGTATGTATGTATGTGTGTTGGGTATACAATTTTTTCTACTCTGGAGATCTAGATGTTAAATATTTATCAGTACCCTCCTGAATCGATGTTCCAAGGTGAGAAGGTGCTGAGGGAATTTCCCAGGTAAAAAGATAATGTGTCCGGTCTTATTTAACAGGAAACTGATGGTGAAGGCTAGTGCTAAAAGATGAACTTTGTAATGGGTACAATCATCCCTGACTTTCCCTCATGTTTTTCTGGAACATGATCTGTCAATTACTTGAGCATCTGAGGGCAGCATAGTGTAATATTTGGCCACCACATGGCATTTCTGCTACCAATTAGAAGCCTGCCACTACTTTACACACCTGCCTCCCAGGCCACTGGTACCTCTCATGGGCATGGTAGGGAAGTCTGGAGGGTTAGAAATATAGTCAGAGAGGAGAATGAAGCATGACCCCAGGTTCAATGGAACTCTAATGATCTGATCTGTAATATATTCTGAATTCTCCCCAGTACCATATCTCTTCAATTCATTTAGTCTTCATCCCCAAAGGCAGTATTTATCCCTCTCAATCATGATTCCAGGGAGGAAAAAGAACTCATAAGGAAGAACAGAAAAGCAGGGTAGCTTTGAAAACTGCATGTGGTATTTATTATGCAGGGTTTTTGGGAAGCAAATAGTTGGAAATATAGAGCCATGGTTTCATAGTGAATCCTCTTTCTGTGTTGTGCTGTGTACATGGAAAATTTTTGTCTTTTTGTATTTAAGTTCAAACAGAATTTTAAAATCTGAACTTAAAAAAAAATCGTGACCCTATCCCCAGACTCCCAAGATACAATTCACTGTTAATAGCCTTGAAATTTATTAACTTGATCAAATAGCATAGAAAATTCAAGCACACAGTAAAACAGTATTTCCATCACTGAGACTGCCATATCACAACTTAGGGTGAATTCTATTCAGCTTTTCTCTCATAAAGGTGGGTTTGGGGAGATAGGGGACAGGGAAGACAGGAAAGATTTGAATGGGTTTGAAAACTAGCAGGAACTTCTTTCTTTGGGAAGCATTCTGGGGAAGCTAGGGAGAAAGAAACAAGGGACTGAAATTTAATCTGATCTCACCTCCCCATGATGGCAAGTACTCTCAGCTGTGTCCCAGGAGGCTGCTATAGATTCATGATCTAGCCTGAATCATTCATTTTCCCTCTACCTACTTGACCTCCACTACCTCCAGGATGTTCTACCTCTAGCTCCCAAAGTTATGAATGGCCTCACAAAAAGATCATAATTTTCAAAGCCTTTTAATGAGGAGAAAAACCAATATTCAGTGAAAGGGGAACAGGTATAAAAGAAGGAGTCAATAGATCCAGAGGGAAGAATAATTCTGGGTTCCAGGGTTCATGTAGAATTAGAGTCTGACTATATGATGATCAATTCTTTTTTTTTTAATTTTATTTTATTTGCATAACATATGTGTGGGTAATTCTTCAACAATAACCCTTACATAGCTTTCCGTTACAAATTTTTCCCCCCAACTTCCCCACCCCTCCCCTAGATGGCAGGATATCCACTACATGTTAATTATGTTAAAATATTGGCAAATCGAATATATGTATACATATTTCCAAACTTATATGATGATCAATTCTGATGGACATGGCTCTCTTCAACAATAAAATGTTTCAAACCAGTTCCAATTTTTCAGTGAAGAAAGCCATATACACCCAGAGAGAGGGATATAAAATGTGGACCACAACATAACATTTTCGTGCTTTCTGTTGATGTTTGCTTGCATTTTGTTTTCCTTCTCAGGTTTTTGTTTTTTTGTTTTGTTTTGTTTCTAGATTCGATTTTTCTTGTGCAGCAAGATAACTGTATAAATGTGTATACATATATTGGATTTATCATGTATTTTAACATAATTAACATGTAGTGGATTTCCTGCCATCTAGGGGAGGGGTGGGGAGTTGGGGGGAAAATTTGTAACAGAAAGCTTTGCAAGGGTCAATGTTGAAGGATTACCCATACATGTTTTGCAAATAAAAAGCTTTAATTAAAAAAAAAGATGATGGACACACACACACACACACACACACACAAAATAGAATTAGAGTCTGAGATCTCCCTCCCCATGGAAATTATTCCAAACCTTCCCAATTCTCCAACACCTCTCCTCATCTCCCCTCACCCCTGTCCCAACTCTCTCAGGTAAGAACACCCCCTCCTATTTGGCTAAGAAAATCGAGGCCATTAGAGATGAGCTTCTTTCTCCCTCTTTTCCTCCATCTCCCACTCCTCAAGATCACCTCCCCCACCTCCACCATGCTCTCCTTTTCCTTAATCTCCAATAATGAGGTGGCCCTTCTCCCGGCCAAGGCCAATTCCTCTGAGTGTCCTCGATTCCATCACCTCCCAACTTCTCCAACAGATTGAAGCCTCAATAATTTCTTTATCTTCAGGCTCTCCTTATCTACTGGTTCCTTCTCCATTGCCTTCAGAAAGTGCCCAAGTGTCTCCCATCCTTAAAAAAAAAAACTAACTACCCTACCACCCTCTCAAGCTATTCTCCTATATCTCTCCCTTCTCTTCTCACTCCAAGTTCTTTGCTATCTGACTTCCATCCCATTACTAAATTGACAGTGTTCTCAAAGGTTATCAATGATCTTTCTTTTATTTTATGTGTATTTATAAATTATAATTGTGTATTTATAAATTATATGGTTATAAGTTCAGTTTATTTCAATATTTGAGTTTTTCTTTTTTCCCACTGATCTCTTAACTACCAAATCTGACGGCCTTTTCTCAGTCCTCATGCTTCTTGGCCTATCTGCTGCATTTTTTACTGTTGATCACCCTCTCTTCCTGGATAGTCTCTCCTCATTTGATGGCACTGCTCTCTGCTGATCCACCTCTGACCTGTCTGTTAGCTCCTTCTCTGTCTCCTTTGTTGGCTCATCTTTCATGTCAGGCCCTCTTACGGGGGAAGGGAGAGTGTGCCCAAGGTTCCTTCCCATTATCCCTCTCTACTGTCTTTCTCGGTAACCTCAAGCATCTCGTCTTTTCAATGTCTCTGATGTATTATCTCAGCACCATCCTAGACTCGTCACTCATCTTCATACCATATATTGAACCAGTTGCAAATTCGTGCTGTTTCTAGCTCTGCAACATCTCCCACATCCAACCCCTTCTCTGCTCACACAACTACTAGCTTAATTCAAGGCTTTATCACCTCCTGCTTAGATTATTGCAGCAGCTTCCTAATTGGTGTGCCCACTTCTCTCACCACTCCAACCCATCCTACGCACTGTTCCAGGGTAATTTTCCTTAAGCACAGATGGGACCATGTGACTCCCCTACTCAACTAACCCCAAAGGCCTCCCTTGCCCCTAGGAAAAGTATAAAATCTTCCATTTAGCTTTTCAAATCCTACTCAACCTGGCCCCAATCAATCTTTCTTATCTCTTTGGACACATCCCCCTTCCTGTATTCTGTGTTCAGCCAAAGTAACTTCTTTCCCTCCTCCATTTCCCTCCTCTGTACCTTTGCAGGGGCCATCATCCCCCAAACCCAGAATGAACTTCACAGAGTCTCTCTCTTTCTCTAAGATGCAGCTCAGGCACCATATTCTGAAGTCTCTCCTGATTTCCCTCAATTGCAACTACCTTGTATATAGCAATTTTGTATTTTTTGCATTTATTCATTTTCATTTAAGCTGTATATATTTTAAAATATCTATATGTTGTCTCCTTCATTACAGTAAGCTCCTTGTTAGAAGGGATTGTCTCATTCTTTGTACTTGTATTCCCAGTGCCTGGCACTTAGGTACTTAACAAGAGCTTGTTTCATTGATTAAAGCAGGCAAATTTAACTTCCTAACAGTTCGAGTTGTACCAAAAGTCAAAGGTCTGCTCTGGGAGATAGTGGGCTTCCCTCCAAGGGAAGTCTCCAAGTCCCCTCCAAGGGAAGTCTCCAAGTCTCCTCCAAGGGAAGTCTCCAAGTCCCCTCCAAGGGAAGTCTCCAAGTC
>JAJPUD010001425.1:286313-296930 GCA_023553655.1 Myrmecobius fasciatus | reverse complement strand
GAAGGAAGGAAGGAAGGAAGGAAGGAAGGAAGGAAGGAAGGAAGGAAAAAGGCAGAATATGGTAAACCAGCAAATATCCAGGTGGCAAATAAAAAGTGAACGAATCAAAAGACAACCGGTGTCCATGCAAGGCTGAAGCAGGTGGGGTGACACTTTCTTTTTTTGTCCAAGGATAATCTCTTAAATTCTGGGTACAAACAATGCACTATAACTCTTGTGGTTGCTATGCCAACCCAGCTCCCATTTCTCTGATGTCAGGCCGCCCTCCCTCTCTCCTTGGGAATTCAGGCTGCTAGTTTGCTCCCCACAATGAATAATGCTGTGTTCCTCATTGCAAGGACCTGGGGCTGGCTTTCTCAGCCAATAACAAGCCCCTCACTCTCCCAGGCTGTTGGTTTCAAGCCCCCCAAGAGATTGCCTTCTTTTGGTGAAATAAAGTCACAGGCAAGGAGACACCTGGTCAAGGACAGCCACATGGACAGGCAGACAGGCAGACAGACCGACAGGCCAGAGAGGATGGAGGGAAGTCCACATGGAATTAGGCAAAGGCTCCATTCCCCCTACCTTGGAGACCAGTCCTCTCACTTCTCTCCAGCTCTCATCCCACTTCCTTCCATCATGGTTAAGTCTTTGAGAATCTGCCATGCTAATCCAGGCAATGGCACAGACTCAATAGGGAACCTTGAAGAGAGCTGGGAGATAGGGCTGGGCTAGCAAGCATAAGATCTTAATTCTAAAGCTGGAAACCGTCTAGTCCAGTACTTTCATCTTACAGAGAAGGAAATTGAGTCCCAGGGAGGGGAAGTAACTTGCCCAGGGTCACACATTGGGTCATGGGATAATAGTTCTAAAGCTGGAAGAGACCTCGAGGACATCTTTACATGGAAGGAAATTAAGTCTCAATTAAATGACTTCCAGGTTGTTATTGTCTTATTCCTGGTCTCAGGGAGTGACCTAGGGTTAGCATGCAGGCATGGAGGCTCACAAGGGCAGAAAATTAGTGATGTGACTTTACTCTATTCCTCTGTCAAGAAGAAGCTATTAACAGAGAACTGCCAGGCGATCTAAGAAGTAACTCTTTAGCAAGCCCCATTGTCCATCCCCCAGTCTCTGGGTATCTTCAAACAAGCTTTTGAGATATTGATTAGCATAAATTTAGACAGGTCTGAAAACTAGTCTGCCAGGTGTATTCAGTCTGACTCGATTCCCCCACCTTTGAGCTCCCTGGCACTCCTTCTCCTCCTTGATTACCCCCTCCCTCCTGAGTTCCTGCCTTTGCTCCTGAGAAATCCCAAAGTTAGATTTCCCCTATAAAATCTCTGCTTATGATAAAGAACTTATTCTTTTCAGGACTAAGCCCACTAGGACGTCCTCTCTCCCCCTCACAGTGCCTTCCCTCTAATGATGTCTTTCTCCTTACTCTGGCTAACTCTGGTCAGTCTAACCTGACAGTCGATGGCTCACTCCCACGCTCCACAGTAGTTCTTTTCTCCTAGTTAATTGTGAGTTCCCCTGGAGAACTTGTCTTTTCCCTTAGCCTAATTACATGCTCTTCCAACTCGGTTTCATATTTACCACTCCTGGTGCCGATTTTATCGCTTCTTTTGGTCTGTAATCTCTTCTCTTAAACAAACCTTCCTTTTGGCAAAGACAGTGGCCATTGTGAATTTGTCACATATTTATTTGGAACTAGATCTTGCTATCTCAATCTCATCATTAGGAGGACTACTGTGACAGCGTAGAAGATGCAAACAGTTCAGAGCCATCCCAGGTCCAGTTGGGCATTTCTTCCCCTGAGTCTCAGAGCAGGAAGAACTCAATTCAAATCCTGCCCCTGATACGTACCGGCTGTGGGATCCTGGCATATCACTTAGCCTCTCTGTTCCCTATGTATCTCTCTAAGATTATTCATTTCAAACAGTAGATCAAGAATATCAAGGAAATTCGTGAAAATTGCAAAGGCAGATGGCCTAGCTATACCAGACCTAAAACGATATTATAAAGCAGCGGTCATCAAAATCATGTTACTGGCTAAGAAATAGAGGCGTACATCAGTGGAATAGGTTAGGTTCACAGAACAAAATAGTCAATGACTATAGTAACTTAGTGTTTGATAGACCCTAAGACTCCACCTTCTGACAAAAAAAATGCTGGGAAAACTGGAAAATAGTACGGCAGAAACTAGGCATTGACCTACAGCTAACACCCTGTACCAAGATAAGATTGAAATGGGTTCAAGATTCTGACATAAGTTAGGAGAACAGGGGATAGGTTATCTCTCAGATCTGTGGAAAAGGAAGGAATTTATGGCCAAAGAGGAACTAGAAAACATTATGAAATGCAAAATGGATCATTTTGATTACATCCAATTAAAAAGGTTTTGCACAAACAAAACCAATGCAGGCAAAATTAGAAAGGAAGCAGAAACCTGGGGAAAATTTTTTTTATACTCAGGGTTTCTCATAAATGCCTTATTTCTAAAATATATAGAGAACTAGTCAAACTTATAAGAATACAAGCCATTCTCCAATTGATAAATGGTCAAAGGATATGAACAGACAATTCTCAGATGAAATTCAATTCATCTTAGTCACATAAAAAAATGCTCACTAATTAGAGAAATACAAATTGAAACAACTAAGGTATCACCTTATACCTATCAAGTTAGCTAAGATAACAGAAAATGATAAATGTTGGACAGGATGTGGGACTGCATCACTAATGCAACACTAATGCATCATTGATGGAGTTGTGAACTGCTCCAGCCATTCTGGAGAGCAAATTGGAACTATGCCCAAAAGTCTACCCTTTGATTCAACAGTGCCACTGCTGGGCCTGTATCCCAAAGAGATCATCAAAAAAGAGAAAGGACTCATATGTACAAAAATGTTTCTAACAGTCCTTTTTGTGGTGGCAAGGAACTGGAAACTGAGCAGATGCCCATCAATTGGAGAATGGCTAAATAAATTATAGTATATGAATGTTATAGAATATGATTGTTCTGTAAGAAACGACCAGCAGGATGATTTCAGAGAGGCCTGGAGAGACTTGCATGAAATGAGGCTGAGTAAAGTGAGCAGAACCAGGAGACCATTGTACGCTAACATCATTGTTCAGTTGTTGTTCAGTAGTGTTTGACTCTTCATAATCCTATTTGGGATTTTCTTGGCAAAAAGATTGGATTGGTTTGACCTTTCCTTCTCCAGTTCCTTTGACATATGAAGAATCTGAAGCAAACAGAATTAAGTGACTTGCCCAGGATCACACAGCTAGCAAGTGTCTAAGGCTGGACTTGAACTCAGGTAGATGAATTTTCTTGACTCCAGGCTCAGTGCTTTAATATTACAGGTCTGTGCAAAAATAGAAATTGTCTGCTCTACCCCCTTTCTTACTCTTAGTGCAACTAAGGAAGAGGTTTGAATTTTCAAGAAGTGATAAACAATCCCAGACTACTGTAATTTAGGGAAGCACAGATAAGTGTAAACAAATGTACAAAAGCACAGAATTATCAATATTGTATTAGAAATGCTAGCTTTGGCAATAAGACAAGAAAAAGAAATTAAAGGAATTAGAATAGGTCATGAGGAAACCAAATTATCACTCTTTGCAGATAATATGATGGTATACTTAAGAGAACCCTAGAGAATCAACTAAAAAACTATTAGAATTAATCCACAACTTGAGCAAAGTTGCAGGATACAGAATAAATCCACATAAATCATCAGCATTTTTATACATCACTAACAAAATCCAACAGCAAGAGATACAAAGAGAAATTCCACTTAAAATAACTGTTGATAGTATAAAATATTTGGGAATCTATCTGCCAAGGAAAAGTCAGGAACTATATGAACTAAACTACAAAACACTTTCCACACAAAGTCAGATCTAATCAGTTGGGAAAATATCAAGTGCTCTTGGGTAGATCGAGCAAATATAATAAAGATGACAATACTACTTAAACTAATCTATTTACTTAGTGCTATACCAATCAAACTCCCAAGAAATTATTTTACTGACCTAGAAAAAATAACGAAATTCATCTGGAAGAACAAAAGGTCAAGAATTTCAAGGGAATTAATGAAAAAAAAAAAGCAAATGAGGATGGTGTAGCTGTGCCAGATCTAAAACTATATTATAAAGCAGCAGTCATCAAAACCATTTGGTACTGGCTAAGAAACGGAGTAGTCGATCAGTGGCATAGGATGGGATCACAAGACAAACTAGGCAATGACAATAGTAATCTAGTGTTTGATAAACTCAAAGACCCCAGCTCTTGGGATAAAAACTCACTATTTGACAAAAACTGCTGGGAAAATTGGAAACTAGTATGAAAGAAACTAGGCATTGACCCACACCTAACACCGTATACCAAGATAAGGTCGAAATGGATTCATGATCTAGACATAAAGAATGATATTATAAACAAATTAGAAGAACATAGGATGCTTTACCTCTCAGACCTGTGGAGGGGGAAGGAATTTGTGACCAAAGAAGAACTAGAGATCATCATTAATCACAAAATAGATAATTTTGACTATATCAAGTTAAAAAGTTTTTGTACAAACAAAATAAATGCAGACAGGATTAGAAGGGAAGCAATAAACTGGGAAAACATTTTTATATTCAAAGATTCTGATAAAGGCCTCATTTCTAAAATATAGAGAGAATTGACTCAAATTTATAAGAATTCAAGCCATTCTCCAATTGATAAATGGTCAAAAGATATGAACAGACAATTTTCAGATGAAGAAATTGAAACTATTTCTAGTCACATGAAAAGGTGCTCCAAATCACTATTGGTCAGAGAAATGCAAATGAAGACAACTCTGAGGTACCACTATACACCTGTCAGATTGGCTAAGATGACAGAAGATAATGGCAAATATTGGAGGGGATGGGGGAAAACTGAGACACTGCTACATTTTTGGTGGAACTGGGAATGGATCCAACCATTCTGGAGAGCAATCTGTAACTATGCTCAAAAAGTTATCAATCTGTGCATACCCTTTGACCCAACAGCATTTCTACTATGCTTGTATCCCAAAGAGATCTTAAAGGAGGGAAAGGGCTCCACATGTGCAAGAATGTTTGTGGCAGCCCTTTTTGTAGTGGCTAGAAACTGGAAACTGAAGGGATGCCCATCAATTGGAGAATGGCTGAATAAACTATGGTATATGAATGTTGTGGAATATTATTATTCTTTAAGAAACGACCAGCAGAATGATTTCAGAAAGGCCTGGAGAGACTTGCATGAACTGATACTGAGTGAAATCAGCAGAACCAGGAGATCATTATACACAGCAACAAGACTAAACGATGATCAATTCTGATGGACATGGTTCTCTTTAACAATGATGTGATTCAAACCAGTTCCTATTGTTCATCGATGAAGACAGTCATATACATCCAGAGAGAGGCCTGAGGGAGCTGAGTGTGGACCAACACAGCATTTTAATGCTTTCTGTGAATATTTCCCTGCATTTTGTTTTCCTTCTTAGGTTGTTTTTTTCTTCTTCTCTTTCTAGATCTGATGTTTCTTGTGCAGTAAGATAACTGTATAGATATGTATACATATATTGGATTTGTCATATAATTTAACATAGTTAACATGTATTAGACTATCTGTCATCTAGGGGTGGGGGGTGGGGGGAAGGAGGGGAAAAGCTTGGAACAAAAAAAAGTTTTGCAAAGGTCAATGTAGAAAAATCACTCATATGTTCTGTAAATAAAAAGCTTTAATTAAAAAAAAGCACAGAATTATTAGGTTATAAAGACTCCTCCAATAAAAAACCCAGCTATGTCCATTTTCTCCTACAACATTAGATTAAGCACCTACTATGTGCCAGTGAACTAGGTGCTAGAGATATAAAATTATTCCTACTCTGGAGAGAGCTTTCATTTTACTGGGATCTGGGGGAGGAGGAGGGAATGAGAGGAAGAGAGTGAATGTTCCCAGTTAAATAAATGCAAGAGAATCAGAGGATGGAGAACACTCATTAGTTGGGGAGTGGGGCAGAAAGGGCTTCCTGTTAGAGAGGGCTCCTGAGTAGCCATGACCGAAATTGGGGGTTGAAATAAGAAGAGCTGGAGAAGAGAGAGAATTCTAGGAACAGTGGGACAGACAGCCTGTGATCTGGGAGATGTGATGTCAAGTGGGAAAATCGTTAATGATCCAGTTCAACTAATGCATGAAAAGAAAATAAAGTCATGAGAGATTAGGGTGGAAAGGTAGACTGGAACCAGACTAAGAAGGGTGTCTGATGTCAGGCTGAGTGGTCTGTATTTTATCCCAGAAATACTGGATAAACCCTGACGATTTTAGCAGGAGAGGAGCACTGGCAGCTGTGGAGATGATGTATTAGACAGGGAAGACTGGAGGCAGAGAGACCAATTAGGAAGCTATTGCAGTAGTCCAGGTAAGATGTGACAACCCTGAACTAAGGAGGGTCTGTGTGAGTGGAGAGAAGAGGTGCATGGGGGGATGCTCTGGAGGTAGATTTAACAAGACTTGGCAACTGATTGGATATGGGGGTAGGGAGTGGCTTTAAATTGGAGGAAGGAACAAAGGATGATTCAAAAGGTTACATAGCTCAGTACCCTGGACAGAAATGGGTTTAGGAGAGATCTCATTAATTTGATGAGTCTAAGATGGCTCTGGGTCATCCAGGTAGCAATATCCAGCAGGTAGTACCAGACCGTAATGCTGCAGAAAGGTCAAGGAGAATGAGGAGAGAAAAAAAAATTATGTAGGGCAGAGCATCATGAGAGAGCAATTTCAGCATGTTGGTGGAAGCCAGGCGACGAGGGGTTGAGGAGTTGTGGATGGCGAGAAAAAGGAAGGAAGAAATTGGATACTGGTTGGTTTTTCTAGGAGTTGGGGAGTGAAAAGGAATAGAGAAAATAGCTAGTGGGGATGGTCGTGTCAAGGAAGGATGGGGAAAGAAAGATGGCAGAACAGGCTGAGAGGCAGCAGAGCAGATAGGATGGAGGAGATAGCATAATGAACTGGAACAAAGAGGGAAATTAGGGTTCGCTGGGATTGCGGCTGCAGTACAATGTTTGGTTGAAAAAACTGATGGGTTCAAAATCTGTCCTTCATAGTCTGGCAATATCATGGTGCTTGGACATGGTCCTTATTGTAGCTGCCTCATCCACCAGGCAGCCAGGATTGAGAAGGGGAGCTGGGGGGCTCCATGGATGGAATGCAGGGCTAGAGGTCTGGGAGACCTGGGTTCCACATCCCATGGATTTTTGCAAGCTGGGTGGCCTTGGTCACTTATGTAACTGAACTCAGTTTCTGTCTCCATGTTGGATGAAACGGCATCTACTTCACAGGGCTGTTATGAGGGTCAAGAGCCTTGCAGACCTGCAAGTGCTCTCTAAAGGCAAAGAGAGCAGCACACACCATGTAGGGCTTCTTTCTTTTGTTAGCATCCAAGTTGACTAAGTCCTATAATGATCTGCTAGAGTATATATGTTTGGGGGATGAATTGAAGTTTACCTCACTGCTGAAGTAGACTCCTAAGCAGTTACAAGGAAATTGCTGCCCAAATTACCAAATGGCTTCCCAAAGCAGTAATATATTGATGAGAAGATGGATGCCTCATAACTGGGGGAAAGGCCAATGGGAAAGGAAGGGGACCAAGAGCACGAGTGGAAACAACCGGAGACTGGGGTAAAAGCACAAAGGTTGAGCAGAAGAAGCCCAGTGCAAGAAGCAGCCCCAAAGGGCAGCCAAACCATTCTGTGACAGAGACTATTCATTAACCTAGAGTGAGATGGTTCCTTAGCACCTTCCAGGGCTCACTGATCTAGATGCCTCCTGCTCTGGTGGGGAAGACAGAGGGGATCAGAGAGAGTGAGTCTAGTGATACCTGGTAGACACTTATCAAGGGAATAATAGTTGGGTTCCAGCTAGATATGGGTGTTGGGAACTTTATGGGTGATGTACTGCCTCCCACCTTCATATCCAATCGGTAGGCAAGTCTTGTGGATTTTTTTTTTATTCACAAAACATATGCCTGGGTAATTTTTCAACATTGACCCTTGCAAAATCTTCTGTTCCGAATTCTCCCCTCCCCTAGATGGCAGGTAGTCCAATACATGCTAAATATGTTAAAATATATGTTAAATCCAATATATGTATACATATTCTCTTGCTGTACAAGAAAAATCAGATCAAGAAGGAAGAAAAAAAACCTGAGAAAGAAAACACAATGCAAGTAAACATCAATAGAGAGCATGAAAATGCTCTGTTGTGGTCCACACTCAGATCCCACAGGCCTCTCTCTGGGTACATATGGCTTTCTTCATCACTGAACAATAGGAACTGGTTTGAATCACATCATTGTTGGAGAGAACCACGTCCATCAGAATCGATCATCATATAGTCTTGCCATGTATAATGATCTGGTTCTGCTCCTTTTGCTCAGCATCAGTTCATGCAAGTCTCTCCAGGCCTCTCTGAAATCATCCTGCTGGTAGTTTCTTACAGAACAATAATATTCCATAACACTCATATACCATAATTTATTCAGCCACTCTCCAATTGATGGGCATCCCTTCAGTTTCCAGTTTCTAGACACTACAAAAAGGGCGGCCACAAACATTCTTGCACATGTGGGGCCCTTTCCCTCCTTTAAGATCTCTTTGGGATTATAGGCTGCTGGGTCAAAGGGTATGCACAGTTTGATAACTTTTTGAGCATAGTTCCAGATTGCTCTCCAGAATGGTTGGATCCTTTCACAGTTCCACCAACAATGCATCAGTGTCCCAGCCCTCCCACATCCCCTCCAACATTTGTCATTATCTTTTCCTGTCATCTTAGCCGATCAAGTAACTCTTGTTAAATCTACCTCCAGAACATCCCCCCCATCCACCTATTCTTTCCACTCACACAGACCCTTCCTAGTTCAAGCTTGTCACATCTCACCTGGACTATTGCAGTAGCTTTCTAACTGTTCTCCCTGCCTCCAATCTTCCCTGTCTAATACACCATCTACATAGCTGCCAATGTGCCACTCCTGCTCAAATCTTCAATGTTTATCCAGTATTTCTTGGATAAAATAGAAAAGCCTCATCCTGACATCTGATGCCCTCCTGCTATTTTATTTCGTTGCATAACTTTGGTTTTTTATTATTTTTTTGCTTTTTGCTGAGGCAATTGGGGTTAAGTGACTTGTCCAGGGTCACACAGCTAGGAAATATTAAGTGTCTGAGACCAGATTTGAACTCAGGTCCTCCTGACTTCAGGGCGGGTGCACTATCCATTGCACCACGTAGCGGCCCCTCTTTGCATAACTTTGAAGATGAGTCTTCCTGACTCCAGGATGGGCACACTATGTGCTGACTCCTAGAAGGTGCTAAGATACCATCTCACTGTATGTTAGTGAGTAGTCTCTGTTGCAGAATGATCTGGCTGTTCTTTGGGGCTGCTTCTTGCAGTGGACTTCTTATCCTGAAACTTGCTGCCATTGTTTCCACTCCTGCTCCCTTCCCTTTCCCATTGGTGTTTCCCCTAGTTAGGATGTACCCCATCAAATGTATTGCAGCCTCCTCTAAACTTCCCAAACTGGAAAGTGTGGTGACCTATGCCTCATGCACAGCCTACTGGGAAACGTCATTCCAAGAAGCCCTCTCCGACCGGGGGCTCGTGGGAGGTGAAATCCTTCACAGGCTGTTTTTCACTTTACATCTCTCCTCCACAAAAAATTTGCAGGGCTTTCAGATCACACAAGGAAGGTCTGCATATGTCTCTAAGTATAGGCCATAAACATTTATCAATTGGCATGAGGTAGACTCCCAAGTAATTATGCACAGCACGTCTTACAGGTACATGGTACATCCACATGGGTACAGTAATAGCACCTCCCTCCCAGGGTTGTTGTGAGGATTAAATGAGATAACATATGTAAGGTACTTTGTAAACTTTCAAGTCTCTAAATGCTAGCAATTATGATAATTATTATTATTAGAACTGCATGCAGCAGATAAGACACATAGGTCACAAGCAGACTCATACAAAGGCATATATCTAGCCAATGCACCAACAGTTGTGCAGATACAGAGACCAGATGAAAATGACAGCTTTGTATAGGTTGGCCTGGTCACTGAAGACGGAGGGTTGGAGGGTCTGTACCCCCTCAATTCTGCACCTTAATCACCATGACAGAAGGATTCAGGGGCCAGCCCACCCCATAATGCCAGTGGCTACCATGATTCACCATAGACTGTACGGAAGGACACATTTGTTATTTAAGGCTATGGTCACTACGAGTGCTAGCCTTCCTTTGTTCACGTGAACAGGTCGGCACTGACTGCTCCCAGAAGGGACACATGTATACACAGCTAGCTGTACTCTCACCAAGCTCTCTCTCTCTCTCTCTCTCTCTCTCTCTCTCTCTCTCTCTCTCTCTCTCTCTGTCTCCCTCCCTCTCTCTCTGTCTCTGTCTTTGTCTCTCTCTGTCTCCATCTCTCTCTCTCCCTCTCTCTTCTTTTCTCTCCCTCTCTCTCTCTCTTTCCCTCTCTCTTCTTCTCTCTCTCTCTCCCTCTCTCTCTCTCCCTCTTCCTCTCTCTCTCTCTCTCTCTCTCTCTCTCTCTCTCTCTCTCTCTCTC
>JAJPUD010001425.1:246440-286303 GCA_023553655.1 Myrmecobius fasciatus | reverse complement strand
TCTCTCTCTCTCTCTCTCTCTCTCTCTCTCTCTCTCTCTCTCTCTCTGTCTCCCTCCCTCTCTCTCTCTCTCTTCTTCTTCTCTCTCTCCCCCCCTCTATCTTTCCCCCCCCTCTCTCTCCCCCCCTCTCCCCCTCTCTCTGTCTCCCTCCCTCTCTCCCTGTCTCTCTCTGTCTCTCTCTGTCTCTCTGTCTCTCTCTGTCTCTCTGTCTCTCTGTCTCTCTCTCTCTCTCTCTCTCTCTCTCTCTCTCTCTCTCTCTCAGGCTTTTGTGTGCTGTTAGATGGAGCCTCCTCCCTTAGCATCTTCGTGAATGTTTGATGAAGCTCCCCTACCTCCTCCCCCCAATCTAACTGCACTGATGTGTGAAACCTTAAGGGAGGTTTAATCCTCCCGTTCAAAGACTCCTATTGTGTCTGCCTGCTCTTCTTCTGAGAGCAGGCACTGTTCTCAGTGTGTAGCAATTAGATAAGGGGATCTTGGCTGGGTTAAGGTTAGAATGCTAGAATTTATATCACTTACTTATTATACAGTGCTTCCTTCTGTGTGCATGCAAGGCTTTATTGCTGGCCCTCTATTTTTCCCATCCAAAAAATCATGACTCCCTGGGTAGCGGCCATCCGGCCAAAGGAGAACCTTTTATGGCTCCTTGGCTCTTGGGAAAACGGAAGAGGGATCTCTCTCTCTTCTCTCTCTCTCTCTCTCTCTCTCTCTCTCTCTCTCTCTCTCTCTCTCTCTCTCTCTGTCTCTCTCATAGACCCCTGCTAAAGATTTTAAGCAAGCATAAGGGGCAGGCATTCAAACTATATCCTGCCACCCATCTTTATCCAATTGTTGCTCTAGAGTCCCTAAGAAAGGAGAAAATGGCACTTAAACATATCAAAGGGATCATTTTTGTACACAAGGAAATCTGGGAAGCCATTATTTTTATGTTGCTACCATCTTACTGGCTGCAGACAATTGATATGAGAAATGATCCACAGGATCACTATACACACACACACACACACACACACACACACACACACACACACACACAGACTCGGGAGTGAAAAACACTGTCAGTCTTTGAATGTTTATTTAAGATATGACCAGGTAACAAATAGATTTCCAAAAATCTTGCCAGGTTCCGTAAACTTTGTGCGTCGCCTGACTTTCACACCCAGAAACCCCCCCTCCATGTAGGAGAAAAGCATTTGCTATTAAATGGTATGCAAAATGGACATGTAAGTCTGTTCACTTCTTCCTCCAACAAACGTTCATGAATGCTCCAAGCTCAAGAATGGACCCTTAAAAATCAGCGCCCTTCAGTCTCATCCTTAAGTTCACAGATAAACACATGGTACATTAGTGCCTTCTTCAGCCACCTATGGACTGGGCTTCATGGACAACTTGCGTTTTCTGGGGATGTCTACAGTTGGAGTATCAGGCAGGAAAGAGGTAGCTTGTGTATTCAGCTCTTCCTTTTCTCATATCGCATTTGGGCAGTGATCCCCTTCAAATACAGCTAATCTCGCCTCACTTCCTGAATTTTCAAGAATACAACACTGACTCCAACAATATACTTGCAATTTGTGGACAAGCTTTTCTAGAAACCTTCTTAGCTTATTCTTCCCAATCACTAAGGAGATTAATTCTTCCATGGACAGTAGGTGGTTGCAGTATATCATCTTTGCATTTCCCAGGGCTATTTTAAAGACTGGAGATTGTCCAGTCATTTTAGTACTTGATCTATAGTGGCTATCTACTCGTTATCTATCTTGAACTTTTCCTGGACACCAAGATTTCTTGGAAAGACCCCCCCCCTTGGCTGATAGTTGAAAAAGAACTTTTGTCTGTGCTATAGTATGAAGTTGAGTGGATAGCCAATGGAGCTTACACACACACACACACACACACACACACACACATTGGGCTTCTAACTGAATTTGGGATATTTTGTGTATATCGATTATATGCAGAAGGAGGTCCAACTCCCAGTTAGAAGAGAAAATGCTGAGGTGATGATACATACCTGTCTAAGGGATGGAGTTGGTGCCAGAAGTTAGAGACAGACAGACAGACAGAGACAGAGACAGAGAGAGATACACTTGGGGCTGCAGAGAAACAAGCGGAGGAAAAAGCTGCAAGGAAGGCCAGCTCCTCAGCAAGTCTCTGATTTCCAGTTTACTCTCTAGGGAATGCTAGAATGAATCTTCTTGGACAAAACAGGGCTCTCTTTCTTGGTCTGAACTAAGATGTCAGCTCACTCCCAGCTAAAGAGTTCATTTACTCATGATTCTTTGCATGTTCTAATTTTTTTTTTTGGATTTTGTTTGTTTGACCATTTGATTTTTATTTCTTTGGCAGATGGATTAACTTACTATTTGTCATAGTCTTTTGAATAACAAGCATTTAGCAAGAAAGAGCTCTTCCTAGCTGTGTGGCCTTGGGCAAGTCACTTACCCCCAATTGCCTCAGCAAAAAAAAGAAAGAAAGAAAGAAAGGAAAGAAGAAAGGAAGAAAGAAAGAAAAAGAAAGAAAGAAAGAGCTAAGCTGGTGAGTAGAAGCTAAGGGCTGGGGCACAGCCAAGACGGTGGAGTGAAGACACGACTCTCTGTGTCCTCCTCTGACCTTCTCTCAAACCAACAGCAGATTAAGCCTCTGAACTAATTTTTAAGTCAAAGAACCCACAAATATATGGATTACAAAACATTCCTTACAGAAAGCACCTTTGAAGAGCTCCACAACAGATCTGTTTCAGTCAGGCAGGGGGTTGGACAGTTTGCTGGGCTCAACTCCAGCTCCAGAAGACAGGGCAAGAAACCGGGCAGGACTCAGCGTGGCAGATTCTAAACACCTGGGGAATCTATCTGAGGCTCTCAGGACACTCTGCCCTGATTGCAGGCAGGTACTTTGGCAGATCTGCCTTTTGTAAAAGGCAGATTGTAACCCTCTGCAAACACAAGGTCCTAGCCCGAAGGCCCAGCACCAGAAGTGAATTATCCGAATTGCCCCAGGGCAAATTACCACAGCAGCCTCTTCTCAGCTTTAAACAGACCCCAAGCTTTTTAAAAAATGAGTAAGAAAGAGAGGAGAGCTGTCACCATAGACAGCTTTTATGGAGAGAAAGAAGAGCAGACCCCAGATCCTGAGGTTCCTATAGGCAAAGCAACCCCAAAGGAAGCCACATAAATAGAGACATGACCTGGTCCCCCTTTCACAAGGCTTTCCTGGAAGACTGCATAAAGAATCTCAAAATAGAGCTAGATGATAAATGAGGAAATGAATTGAGATCAGTGCAAGAAGCCCTCCAAAAGAGATAAGATAAAGACACCAGTTTACTGAAAAACAAAATTAGTGAATTGGAAATAGACAACAATGCACTGGAAAACAAAATTGGTGAAGTGGAAAAAGTATGCAGTGAACAAATTTGCCAGTTACAAAAGAAGCTAAAAAAGCTAACTGAAGAAAAAATATATTAAAAATTAGAATTGAACAAATGCAAGTGAATGACTCAATAAAACTTCAAGAATCAGTCAAACGAAAGCAAAAAAATGAAAAAAAAATAGAAGAAAATATGAAATACCTCCTAGGAAAAACAACTGACTTGGAAAATAGATCTAGGAGAGACAATCTAAGGATTACTGGACTTCCTGAAAGCCATGATGAAAAAAAGAATCTAAACACTATCTTCCAGGAAATCTTGAAAGAAAACTGCCCTGAGGTTGTAGAATCAGAAGGCAAAATCACCATGGAAAGAATTCATCGATCACCTCCTGAAAGAGACCCCAAAATTAAAACACCAAAGAATATCGTGGCTAAATTTCAGGACTATCACACCAAGAAAAAGATATTGCAAGCAGCTAGAAAGAAACAATTCAAATACCGTGTAACTGTAATTAGAATCACACAAGATCTGTCAGCCTCCGCATTGAAAGATTGAAGGGCCTGGAACCAGATATTCTGAAAGGCAAAGAAACTTGGATTATAGCCAAGAATAAGATATCCAGCTAGAATGAGCATCATCCTTCAGGGAAGAAGATGGGCATTTAATGATATAGGTGAATTTCACCTATTTATAATGAAAATATCAGATCTGAACAAAAAATTTGACCTCCAAACACAGAACTCAAGAGAAGCATAAACAGGTAAAAAGGAAAGGACTCTTGAGAACTTTATTTCTACTATGGGTATACTCAAAGAATGGGGGTATAATTTGATATTACTTTGATAATATGAAAAAGAAACTAGAGATGGAAAGGCTATCATACTGAAAAAGGAGGGGAAAGGAGGTAAAAAAAGGTTAAAAAAGGAGGTAAAATAAGGTTAAAAAAAGGAGGTAAAAATAAGGTAAAATCTCATGAAGAGGCAAAGAAAACCTAATATAATTGAAAGAAAGAAGGGAGGGAGATGAGCATTGTGTAAATCTTACTCTCATCTCATTGGGCTCTAAAAGAGTATATCAAACACATTTGGTTTCACAGAGAAACTTGTCCCTCCTTATAGGGAAGTGGGAGGGAAAGGAGGAAAAGAAAGGGATAGACTAATAGAAGGGAAATTAGAAGAATCAGGGGAAAGGAGTAAAAGAGAGGGAGAGGCTCTAAAGGAAAAAGGACTGTTTGGGGGAGGTGGTCATCAAAATCAAAATACTGGGGAGGGGGGAAGGGAGAAAAGGGAAAGGAAAGAGAAAATCAAAACTCTGGGTAAATAAGATGGCAGGAAATACAGAATTAATTATTTTTAACTGTGAATGTGAATGGGATGAACTCTCCCATAAAGCGGAAGCGAATAGCAGACTGGATTAAAAACCAGAATCCAACAATATGTTGTTTATGAGAAACACATCTAAAACATAGAGATACATACAGAGTGAAGGTAAAGGGCTGGAGCAGAATCTATTATGCTTCAGGTGAACAAAAAAAGAGCAGGGGTAGTAATCCTAATCTCAGATCAAGTAAAAGCAAAGATAGCTCTAATTAAAAGAGATAAGGAAGGAAACTATATTTTATTAAAGAGTACCATAGATAATGTAACAATATCATTACTAAATATATATGCACCAAGTAGTATAGCATCCAAATTCCTAGAGGAGAAATTAAGAGAGATGCAAGAAGAAATAGACAGCAAAACTATACTAGTGGGGGATCTCAACCTTGCTCTCTCAGAATTAGATAAATCAAACCACAAAATAAATAAGGAAGAAACTAGGGAGGTAAACCAATTGTTAGAAAAATTAGGTATGATAGATCTCTGGAGAAAATTGATTGGAGACAGTAGGGAGTTTACTTTTTTCTCGGCGGTTCATGGAACTTATACAAAAATTGACCATGTATTAGGGCATAAAAACCTCAAAATCAAATGCAGAAAGGCAGAAATAGTAAATGCATCTTTTTCAGATCATGATACAATAAAAATCACATGCAATATAAGGCCAGAAGAAAATAAACCAAAAGTTAATTGGAAATTAAATAATCTAATCCTAAAGAATGAATGGGTGAAATAGCAAATGATAGACACAATCAATGATTTCATCCAGGAGAATGACAATAATGAGACAACATACCAAAATTTGTGGGATACGGCCAAAGCGGTTATAAGGGATAATTTTATATCTCTAGATGCTTACTTGCATAAAATAGAGAAAGAGAAGATCAATGAATTGGGCAATTCTATATAAACTATTTTTTAAAAATAGGGAAAGAAGGTGTACCACCAAATTCCTTCTATGATACAGATATGGTGCTGATAGCTAAACCAGGTAGGGTGAAAACAGAGAAAGAAAACTATAGACCAATTTCCCTAATGAATATTGAGGCAAAAATTTTAAACAAGATATTAGCAATGAGATTACAGAAAGTCATCCCCAGGATAATACACCATGACCAAGTGGGATTTATATCAGGAATGCAGGGCTGGTTCAATATTAGGAAAACTATCAGCATAATCAATTATATTCATAACCAAACTAACAAAAATCTTATGATTATTTCAATAGATGCAGAAAAAGCATTCGATAAAATCCAACACCCATTCCTATTAAAAACTCAAGAGTATAGGAATAAATGGGCTTTTCCTTAAAATGATTAGTAGCATCTACTTAAAACCATCAGCAAGCATCATATGTAATGGAGACAAACTAGAACCATTCCCAATAAGATCAGGAGTGAAACAAGGCTGCCTACTGTCACCATTACTATTTAATATTGTATTAGAAATGTTAGCTTTGGCAGTAAGAGAAGAAAAAGTTATAAAAGGAATTAGAGTAGGTAATGAAGAAACCAAATTATCACTCTTTGCAGATGACATGATGGTATACTTAGAGAACTCTAGAGACTCAAGGAAAAAACTATTAGAAACAATTCACAACTTGAGCAAAGTTGCAGGATGCAAAATAAATCCACATAAATCATCAGCATTTTTATATATTACCAACAAAGTTCAGCAGCAAGAGATACAAAAAGAAATTCCATTCAAAATAACTGTCGATAGTATAAAATATTTGGGAATCTATCTGCCAAGGGAAAGTCAGAAACTATGTGAACTAAACCACAAAACACTTTCCACACAAATAAAGTCAGATCTAATCAGTTGGAAAAACATCAAGTGCTCATGAGTAGGCTGAGCGAATATAATATAAATGATAATACTACCCAAAGTAATTTACTTATTTAGTGAAGTACCAATCAAACTCCCAAGAAATTATTTTACAGATCTAGAAAAAAATAGTAGCAAAGGTCATTTGGAAGAACAAAAGGTCAAGAATTTCAAGGGAATTAATGAAAGAAAAAGCCAATGAAGGTGGCCTTGCTGTGCCAGATCTAAAACTATATTATAAAGCAGTGGTCATCTAAACCATTTGGTACTGGCTGAGAAATAGAGTAGTTGATCAGTGGCATAGGATAGGATCACAGGACAAACTAGGCAATAACTATAGCAATTTAGTTTGATAAACCCAAAGACCCCAGCTTCTGGGATAAGTACTTACTATTCGACAAAAACTGCTGGGAAAATTGGAAACTAGTGTGGAAGAAATTAGGGCTTGACCCATACCTAACACCACATACCAAGATAAGATCTAAATGGGTTCATGATCTAGATATAAAGAGTGATATTATAAGCAAATTAGAGGAACATGGGATAGTTTACCTCTCAGACCTGTGGAGATGGAATAAATTTATGTCCAAAGAAGAACTGGAACTCTTACTTGAACACCAGATAGATAATTTTGACTATATTAAGTTAAAAAGGTTTTGTACAAACAAAACTAATGCAGACAAGATTAGGAGGAAAGCAATAAATTGAGAAATCACCTTTATATTTAAGGGTTCTGATAAAGACCTCATTTCTAAAATATTTTTGGATGATGAAATTAAAACCATTTCTAGTCATATAAAAATGCTCTAAATCACTATTGATTAGAGAAATGCACATTAAGACAACTCTAAGGTACCATTACACACCTGTCAGATTGGCTAAAATGACAGGAAAAGATAATGACAAATGTTGGAGGGGATGTGGGAAAACTGGGACACTGATACATTGTTGGTGGAACTGTGAATGGATCCAACTATTCTGGAGAGCAATTTGGAACTATGCTCAAAAAGTTATCAAATTGTGCATACCCTTTGATCCAGCAGTGTTTCTATTGGGTCTATATCCCAGAGAGATCTTAAAGGAGGGAAAAGGACCCACATGTGCAAGAATGTTTGTGGCAGCACTTTTTGTAGTGGCTAGAAACTGGAAATTGAAAGGATGCCCATCCATTGGAGAATGGCTGAATAAATTATGGTATATGAATGTTATGGAATATTATTGTTCTGTAAGAAATGACCAACAGGAGGATTTCAGAGAGGACTGGAGAGACTTGCATGAACTGATGCTGAGTGAAATCAGCAGAACCAGGAGAACATTATACACAGCAACAAGACTATACAATGATCAATTCTGATGGACATGGTTCTCTTCAACAATGATGTGATTCAAACCAGTTGTTCAGCGATGAAGATAGTCATATACATCCAGAGAGAGGCCTGTGGGAACTGAGTGTGAACCACAACACAGCATTTTAATGCTTTCTGTGAATATTTCCATGCATTTTGTTTTCCTTCTTAGGTTGTTTTTTCTTCTTCTCTTTCTAGATCTGATGTTTCTTGTGCAGTAAGATAACTGTATAGATATGTATACATGTATTGTATTTGTCATATAATTTATCCTATTTAGCATGTATTAGATTACCTGTCATCTAGGGGTGGGGGTTGGGGGGAAGGAGGGGAAAAGCTTGGGAAATAAAAAAGTTTTTGCAAAGGTCAATGTAGAAAAATCACTCATATGTTTTGTAAATAAAAAGCTTTATATATTTAAAAAAATCAATACAAACAAAAAAAAATTCTGATGGACATGGCTCTCTTCAACAATGAAATGTTTCAAACCAGTTCCAATTGTTCAGTGAAGAAAGCCATATACACCCAGAGAGAGGGATGTGAAATGTGGACCACAACATAACATTTTCATGCTCCCTATTGATGTTGGCTTGCATTGGGTTTCCTTTCTCTGATTTTTTTTTCTTGTAGACATGATTTTTCTTGCACAGCAAGATAAGTGTGGTAATATGCATACACATATTCGATCTGTCAAGTATTTTAACATAATTAACATGTAGTGGACTTCCTGCCATCTAGGGGAGGGGTGAGGAGTTGGGGGGAAAAATTTGTAACAAAGCTTTGTAAGGGTCAATGTTGAAGAATTACCCATATATATATTTTGCAAATAAAAAGCTTTAATAAAAAAAAGAAGCTAAGGGCTACCCTCTCCCTGAAAAACAACCAGGGAAGTGGGATTCCTTCTGAACTAGACTCATATTCCTAGACTACACCCGAGATCTTTGAAGGGGAAGCTGGGCATAATTTTAGTCTGATACTCTTCTTGAGGATATGGAAGGTAAGGAACAATATTCAGTCATGGTTCTTATCGTGTTCCCTTTGAGGTAGAAACCACAGTCTCTCTTGGAGAGGGGTGGTATGTTAGATTCCAGAGAGAGAGAGAAAGAGACAGAGACAGAGAGATGCATAAGTAGATAAGACAGTTAAGTGGTACAATGTAAGTCTGAAGTCAGGAAGACTCATCTTTGCGAATTCAAACTCAGCCACAGACACTTACTGGCTGTGTGATTCTGGGCAAGTCACTTAATCCTGTTTGTCTCAGCTTCCTCAATTCTCAAATGAGCTGAAGAAGGAAATGGTAAACCACTGCAGTATCTTTGCTGAGAAAAATCACAGATGGGGTCGCAAAGATTTGGACATGACTGAAATGACTGAACAACAATCCATATATATGTACACACATATAGATATGCGTAGATTGACATAAATGTTATATCTCAGACAAACACTGCAAACAGATAATGAATTGGGTAAGAATTAAACAAGAGTAGATGAGTCGGCTGGATTTCCTTTGGGAAAGTCTAAAATTCTTTACAAAAAATCATTTCATTAAAGATTTCCCAATTACACATGAAAAAATTTTAATGATCATTTTAAAAAATGTTGACTTCCAAATTCCTCTGTCCTTGCCATCCTTTCTCATTCCTTGAAAAGGCAAGCAATTTTATATCATTTGTATTAATTATACAATATACATTTATATCAATTATGCATATCAACATATCGTGCAAAACATAATTCCATATTAGCCATGTTGGAAAAGAAAACACAAAATAAAACAACAAAAATAAAGCTTTCTTTAAAAAGAAGAAGAAGTGTGCTTCAATCTGTATTCAGAGTTCATCAGTTTTTTCTCTGGCGAGGAAGAGCATATTTCAACGTGGATCCTTTGGAATTATCTTGATCAGAGTAGCTAAGTCTTTCACAATTGATCCAAGGTTTTTTATTGACCCCCCAAGCTTCTCTCTGAAAGAAAGACTTGTCATTTTAACATCCAAATTCTACCAATGTAGTTTTATGTCTTCAAGTCATATAAAACTAGAATCTAGGAAGATGAAATTGAGGTTCACTTCAAGGGCAATGGAGAGTTATAGGGTGACTGTGAGCAGGCTATAACACATCAAAAACCAGCAATTGTGAATCAAAGGCGGTTGAAAGGATGTCATCAAAGAAATCCATGACTGACAAAAAAAAAAAAAAAAAAGGAAAATGAGCTGGTCATGTGCTAAGAGTGAAGGCTACCGTGAATATTGTTTATGTGTTCCACTGTTATCTATAGTCATGATGTCAAGAGAAAATGAGAAAACTAAATCCAAGAGGTTAGAAAACTGCATACTCTTTGACCCAGCAATAGCATAACTAAGAATATAGTTCAAAGAGATCAAATAGGAACAAAAAAGATCCATCGGAACAAAAATATCTATAGCAGCTTTTTGTGGCATTAAAGAATTGGAAATGGAGATGTCCAAAAATTGAGGAATGGCTGAGCAAGTTGTGGATGGAATACTATTGTTCTATAAGAAACGATGAGCAGGGTGCTCTCAAAAACCTGGGAAGACTTACATAAATTGATGCAAAATCAAATGAGCAGAACCAGGAGAACACAACAACAGCACTACGGCATCATGATCAGTTGGGAGCAAACTTAGCTTTTCTCAGCAATACAAAGATACAAAATAATTCCAAAGGATTTATGATGAAAAAAACTCTCCACCTCCAGAGAGAGAACTGCCGAAGTTCAAATGCACATTGAAGCAGACTTTTTAAAAACTTCATTATTCTTGCTTTTTGGGGAACATGGCCAATCCAGAAATATGTTTTGCATGACTACACATGCATACTCAATGTGATTGCCTTCTCGATGAGAGGGGAAAGAAGAGAGGGAGAGAATTTGGACCTCAGAATTTTAAAATGTTAAGAATTTTTTTACACGTAATTGAGAAAAATAAAATTCAAATTAGGAGTTGGAGAAGGCCCTAAGAATGGTGAATAGACCTGGAAAAACGTGGCAAACTTATGGAAGGATAGGGACAAGAGGCACCTAGGATTGACAGGCTGGGGTGGGTTGAGATCTGCATTGTTGTTGGGAATACACATAAGGTCTTAGAACCATTTGGATTGGGATTGGAGTATGATTTATTGTTGCGAAACATGCACAGATAAAGGAGAGATGGGTCGGGCCAGTGAAATGAGGGTAAATGAGGACTAAGATTTAACTGGAGGAAGGAGACTTGCCTCTTAGACTGATTCGAGTAATTGAGAGATTGGGCAGAAGTCAAGGGATGAGTGACAGCCAACTCCGCTGAGAGACTGAGGAAGAGGGAGATTAGTGAATACCTTAGAATACCCTCTGGTGCGGGGTTGTAAACATTACAAATATATCACAGGAACGCTAGACATAGTTTACAGAATTTTGGCAAAATATTGTATGAAGTCAACCATTCTAGTCTTGTGGAAAAGACAGAGAGATGTGGGTTAGAAACTAGTAAAAATAGAAGAATTTGGAGCCAGTTGACTATCTGGACCCAAAGTGTAGTCCTTAATAGGTTGATCCTGACTTGGTCTCCAGTAGAGCGCCCCACAGATACATCATTGATCCTGTACTGTTTAACAATTTAAACAATAACCTAGGTCTAATGGTGGATGGCCCACACATCAAAACTAGATGCCATGTTCATTCAATCAACTGACACGAATATGTTGTGTCTACCACGTGTGAGACACTGTGCTTGGCATTGGAAACAAAGGCAAAAATGAAACGCTGCCCTCTCTCAAGAATCTTCCCTTCCATTGCAGGAAAATGCCATTAATAAGTAAGTAAATGCAAAATCTCTCTGTGGAGGAGGATAATCAGCATGTCATTCAGCAGTTAATCTTTGAAAAGACCTTTATGAGTTCAAACCCTGGGCTGAATCGCCCAAGTTTTACTATGAGTGACTGAATAAATTAATGAGTAAATGAATGAAAAAGCATTGATTAAATCTTACCATGTGCCAGGCACTGTGCTGAGTAGAAAAAGTAGGGGGAAAAAGATAGCCCCTACTTTTAGGGAGCTCACATGTACATAAGAGACTTCAGCTACAGGGCAGAGAAAAAGGCCCCATTGTTGTTAGGGTGAAGCAGCAAAGCAGCTAGTAATTTATCTTCTTTAATGTGGTTGCCATTGATGAAACCATATCAGCTTCTGATGTTGAAACTTGACTTGATAGAACTTTGTCTTCTGGGTCTTCTGTAGATGGCACAACTGAGGCAGAAGCAGTCACGAGGTCAGGCCTCTGCAAGGATTGTTTTTTATGAATGATGGCTCCAGGATCGGGACTAAAAGCAGAGTCCACGGTCTTGGGAATGCTGCCATTCCTGGGCTCGCCTACCCTTGGGTGGCACTTAGTTGGTGGCTGATGGTTGGGGGTAGGGTGGGGAACAGCTGATCCCTCGTTCCATAAGGGTTGCTACCTTTGGTGATGGCTGGGAGAAGTGGAACAAAAGTAGGATTAGTAGGAGTGGAGGGGTTGAGGATGAGGTGAGAGGGGAAAGCTGCTATTTCCAGGTCTCCTGGCTCAGGGTCCTGGACTATCTCCACTAGGGTCTAAGGGGAGGTAAAAATCAAAGTGGTAGACGTGGTTTGATCTGCCTGGCACACGCCGCCTTCCATCTCTCCTTCACCACGCTTTGCTACTTCAGCTAAGTTGGCTTGCCGGTCTAATATTCCATTAAATCTGTGATCTCATTAACATGGGTATTTCCTCCAGTGCAGATTGGCAACTGTTCTGCAACTTATAAGCTTCAAGAGTTGCCGGGAACACTACAGAGTAATGAAAACTTATACTTTATTAAAGCTAGATATGGAAGGTGAAAGCAAGGTCAGACAACAGCGGGGGACTTACAAAAGCATGGCACATGTAACAATAGGCTCAAAGTATAACACGGTACCTTGGACATAGCAAGGGTTTAATACGTGCTTCTCTCCTTCATTCAAAAATACTCCAGTTCAAACTAAGCCGAGGTTGGCAAAGAAAGCTCGGGGTCACCAACAGTGGATTTGGTGCTTTAGGATGTTGTTTTTCCCCACTATGTTAAGGAAAAGAAGTCTGAAGAAGATATGACTACAGCTATAGCTATTACAGCTAACATTTCCACAGAGCTTACAATGTGCCAGGCAATGTGCTGGGAGTTTTATAATTATTATCTCATTTGATCCTCACAACAACTCTAGCAGGCAGGGGCTGTTATGATGGATGAGGAAACTGAGGCAGGCCAAGATGAAGTGACGACCAGGTTCGCACGACTAGGATGTATTTGAACTTAAAACTTCCTGACTCCAGGCCCTGTGCTCTCTCCATTATGCCATTATTGCCAATGATACAGAGAAGGCAGAACCTTTCTTTGATTTCCTTATTCATTGCCAAGGAGAAATGATCTTTGGACTAGAAAGGACAGAAATAAAACGGGATATAGGGAAGCTGATACTTGACAGGATATAGGGAAGCTGATATTTGGTGGGATATAGGGAAGCTGATACTTGACGGGATATAGGGAAGCTGATACTTGAGAAAATAGGAGGGAGATAGTAAGAAAGCACCTGGTGGGGTTTGATGATTTCAAGTCAGCAGGACTAGATGAACTCTAGTCCAAGAGACTGAAGGAAGCGGTAGGTGTGAGTGTTGACCCAATGTCAGTGATTTTTTTTTTTTAAATACTGGAGAATGGGAGGCAGTGCACAACTAGGGACAATTCACATTTGTCGTGGTTTTTGAAACTGGCTGGAAAATGGAGTTTGTGAAGCATCAGCCGGAGACCTTGATTTCAATCCTGGCAACATCCTCCAATGTCTTCTTCGAGGGGTTGTTAGGGAACATCTAGAAAAGAGAGTGGTGATAACAAAGAGGCGAGCCGGCTTCATCAAGAACAGGGCATGCCAGACTGACCTTGTGTCGTCTTTTGACAGGCTTATTACATCTGGAGGGCCAGCGAATATTGCAGTCTGCTTTGCTTTGGGTGAGCATTTGATAAAGTCTTTTGTGTTATTTTTATGGAAAAGTCAGTGCCGCGTGGGCTAGACAGTGTGGACAGAAGGGAATTAATGACGTCATCTGTGGCACGGGGGGAAAGAATACTGACTCAGGAGTCAAATGACCTGTCAGATCCTGTCTCTGATGCATGATCCTAATAAAGTCACAGTGTTTTCTTGGGGCTCAGTTTGCTCATCTGTGAAATGAAGGCTTCAGACCAGATGGCCTCCGACATCCCTCGGGCGCTGGAGCGAGGTGCCCCGCTCCAGTGGAATGCCACCGAGATGCTGGCTTGACTGGGCGTTATTTACCATTTTAATTTTACCACCAAACTTTATCCAATGTCTCGGGGCTGATATTCAGCCTCTGCTTATGGACCTCCACTGAGAACAAACTCACTACTTCCCACTACTGCAGTCCACTCCACATTTGGACAATTCTGAGTTCTTTCTTACCTTGACCCTAGATGGTTATTCCTTCCGTATCCCGACTTTCCCTGTTGCAGTTTCCATATATTGAGGGTCTGGCAGAAGAAATCAAATGGGCCATGTGAGGAGAGGTAAAGGCCAAGCAGAGCCTATGAGCAAGTCCTTAACCCCAATTTTACAAGAAGGTACTGTAAACAGCCCATAAAAGAAAGAAAAAATTCAGACTTCTTCTCTGGGACAAGTGGAGGGCCAAAAACTTTTATGCAGATTTTCCAAGTAATAGGGACACCACATCCCTAACCCCTGCAACGTGAAAGGGATAACCGCTTGTCTCTGAAACTTCTATACATACAGTCTGTGTTTACCTTCTGGGGCCAAGTCTAATGTCTTTCACAGGAGAGAGAATTATCATGTTCCTTCCACCCAAGTCTTCTCTTTTCCAAGTTAAGAATTGCCTACTGGAATAAAAGAATCCTCATAGGAGATGGCTTGGAGACTGACTTGAAATCATGGCTCAGGGTGGCTGACAGCTCTGCTTGGATTCGGGGTTCTTTTCAGGGTATGGTTGAAATGGATAGCTGTGGGGCGGCTAGGTGGCTCAGTGGATAGAGCACCAGCCCTGAAGTCAGGAGGACCTGAGTTCACATCTGGTCTCAGACACTTAATATTCCCTAGCTGTGTGACCCTGGGCAAGTCACTTAACCCCAATTGCTTTAGCAAAAAGCAAAAAAAAAAACGGATAGCTGCTTAGTTCCCTTTGAACTATGAAATTCTGTGATCTTGTGTCACAGCTTGAGGGGACTGGATTAAAGGTCTCTAAAACTCCCTTCGAGCTTTAACATTTTATGATCTTCTGGCAAAATGGCGGCCCTAGGGAGATCACTCACAAGATAATTACTGCTTACAAACCAATCCAACAACAGTAGAAGCATCATTTCCCAAAGACATGCCTCCCTAGAGACATATTTCTCTGACTTTTATCCTGCTCTGTCTGTACAGATCACAATTCCCTGATACGAGGTAGGTACAACTCTGAACCCAAAGTTTTGTCTTAATTTTTACTTTTTTTCTTCAAAGGACAAAAGTCACAGTCATGCCCAGAAAAGCAGCTTCTTGTCAGGCAGATCAGGGAGGTAGAAGAAGCTCTCACTCTCATGCAAGCAAAGTAAATAACAGTACAGATGGGGCAGTTAGATGACACAGTGGATGGAGCACTGGGCTTGGAATCTGGAAGACTCATCTTTACGTGTTCAAATATGGCCTCAGATACTTCCTAGTTGTGTGACCTGGATGAGTCACTTCACCCTGTTTGCCTTAGTTTCTTCATCTGTCAAATGAGCTGGAGAAGGAAATGATGAACCACTCTAGTATCTCTGCCCAAAAAACTCCAGATGGGGTCACAAAGGGTGGAATAGGACTGAAATGACTGAATGACAACAAAACAGATGGGAGAGAAAGGTACTGATTTCAGGCAGTGGGGGGTTGTTGATGGAAGAATGAATTGACTGCATGTGCAAAGGAAAAAAGGGGATTTGCCTAAAGTCTGGGGTATCGTATTTCCACCCACCACTCAGACCCTAATATTATTGTTGTCTGTATTGTTCTTTAATTTTTCCTTTATGAATTCAATGCTATGCCATTTGGTTCATATGTATTTAATATTGATATTATTTTATTGCCTATAGTATTTCTAAAATAATGGAGTTTCTATACGAACTAAACTACAAAACACTTTCCACACAAATAAAATCAGACGTAATCAATTGGAAAAATATTAAGTGCTCATGGATAGGCAGAGTGAACATGATAAAAATGACAATACTACCCAAACTAATCTACTTATTTAGTGCCATACCAATCAAACTCCCAAGAAATTATTTTACAGATCTAGAAAAAATAGTAGCAAAGTTCATTTGGAAGAACAAAAGGTCAAGGATTTCAAGGGAATTAATGAAAAAAAAGACAGATGAAGGTGGCCTCGCTATACCAGATCTAAAACTATATTATAAAGCAGCGGTCATCAAAACCGTTTGGTACTGGCTAAGAAATAGAGCAGTCGATCAGTGGCACAGAATAGGATATCAGGACAATCTAGGCAATAACCTTAAGAATCTAGTGTTCGATAAACCCAAAGACCCCAGCTTTTGGGATAAATGCTCACTATTCGGCAAAAACTGCTGGGAAAATTGGAAACTAGCGTGGAAGAAATTAGGGCTTGACCCATACCTAACACCACATACCAAGATAAGATCTAAATGGGTTCATGATCTAGATATAAAGAGGGACTTTGTAAGCAAGTTAGAGGAACGTAATATAGTTTATCTCTCAGACCTGTGGAGATGGAATAAATTTATGTCCAAAGAAGATCTGGAACTCCTAATTGAACACCAGATGGATAATTTTGATTATATTAAATTAAAAAGTTTCTGTACAAATAAAACAAATGCAGACAAGATTAGGAGAGAAGCATCAAATTGGGAAACCATCTTTACATTTAATGGTTCTGATAAAGGCCTCATTTCTAAAATATATAGAGAATTGTCTCATATATATAAGAATTCAAGCCACTCTTCAATAGATAAGTGGTCAAGGGATATGAACAGACAATTTTCAGATGATGAAATTAAAACCATCTCTAGTCATATGAAAAGGTGCTCCAAATCACTATTGATCAGAGAAATGCAAATTAAGACAACTCTGAGGTACCACTACACACCTGTCAGATTGGCTAAAATGACAGGAAAAGATAACGATGAATGTTGGAGGGGATGTGGGAAACCTGGGACACTAATACATTGTTGGTGGAACTGTGAACGGATCCAACCATTCTGGAGAGCAATTTGGAGCTATGCTCAAAAAGTTGTCAAACTGTGCATACCCTTTGACCCAGCAGTGTTTCTACTGGGCCTATATCCCAAAGAGATCTTAGAGGAGGGAAAGGGCCCCACATGTGCAAGAATGTTTGTGGCAGCCCTTTTTATAGTGGCTAGAAACTGGAAACTGAAGGGATGCCCATCAATTGGAGAGTGGCTGAATAAATTATGGTACATGAATGTTATGGAATATTATTGTTCTGTAAGAAACGACCAACAGGAGGATTTCAGAGAGGCCTGGAGGGACTTGCATGAACTGATGCTAAGTGAAACGAGCAGAACCAGGAGATCATCATACACAGCAACAACAGTATTACATGCTGATCAATTCTGATGGACATGGCTCTCTGCAACAAAGAATTGTCTCAAACCAGTTCCAATTGTTCAGTGAAGAAAACCATATACACCCAGAGAGAGGGATATGAAATATGGACCACAAGGTAACATTTTCATGATCTCTATTGACATTTGCTTGCATTGCGTTGCCTTTCTCTGATTTTCTTTTTTTCTTATAGATAGGATTTTCCTTGCATAACTTGTCAAGCATTTCAACATTATTAACATGTAGTGGACTTCCTGCCATCTAGGGGAGGGGAGGGGACTGGGGGTAAAATTTGTAATGGAAAGCTTTGTAAAGATCAATGCTGGGGAACTACCCATACATATGTTATACAAATAAAAAGCTTTAATAAAAAAATAAAATAAAATAAAATAATGGAGTTTCTATTTATTTTTCTTTTAATGCTGGATAAATTTAGCTGAAAGATAAAACAGAAAACAAAGAAAACTTCGGAGGGACTTAAACAAATTTGATTTGAAAAATTTCCGGTACCTGCTAAATGGGAACATGAGACTATATGTAGTTCTCACATTATACTGTAGCTTAATAAAAATTGATCATGAGTTGTAAGACTCTATTTAAATGACTGAACCCAAAGAATCAATATTGTTCTAAATCCACCCAAATGTATTAGCTCCTGATTCCATCTTATTCACACAAATAGCTTGAGGAACTTTTTAAAATGCTCTAGATTCATTAATAGAATCTTGTATCTTGTTTAGTTTTCCCTTCCTCATCATTTTGTTTGTTTGGCTTTGGGTTTTTTGTTTGTTCGTTTGTTTTTTGTTTTTTGACAAGTCTCATTCTGGGATATCTTAATTCACGATGGACGTAAATGATGAAGTATATACTCCCTCTGTATCCTGAGTCAAAGAGGCCAGTGCTACTGCACACTCTTGCTTAATCACTTTCTAGACATCTTGAAGCACACCATCTATACCCAGACCATCATCTCTACTCCTTCCCTGCTAGAAAACTGGACCCCTGCCCCCCAAAATCTCCTGGGCTTTGATAAGGAAGCTTTAGCTATACCTTACTGAGTTCCAGGCCTCTCTGGTACTTCCTGTTACTAAATATGTAACCTCCCCGACTCCCCTCTTTCCATCTGACTTTTATGTCATCAGAATGTAAGCTCCTTGAGGGCAGGAATTGTCTTATTTTGTAACACCATCTCCTAGCACAACACCTAGTACACAAGCATTTAAGAAATCCTTGCCAATCTATCTAAGCCTAAGAGAAGCGGTGTGGTACAATAGAAAGAGCAATGACAAGACCTGAGTCTTGGACTCTGCTACTCCCTGTGTAATCTTGAGCAAGTAACTTACCCTCCCCCAGAACTCAGTTTTCTCACTTGTAAAATGAGGGGGTTAAACAAGATGATTTCTTGGGTCCCTTTCACTCCTAGATCTAGATTCTTATAAGCCTGCCTCTTCACCCATGTTTACCCATTCACTGTAACACAAGATACTCCCAGGAGAGTGTACACCTCTTCTCCTGTGTGTGTGGCATATATACTTGGGAAACATGGTCTTTTCTCATAAAGGAGGGTCTCCTGAGGTGCCCACTTCCCCCTAGGGAAAACCATTATAAGACTGCCATCTCTTCCCCTCCCCTCCCCCTCCAAGGAAATGTGTTCTCTGTAGCACCCTTCCCCTTTTTCTAAAGGAGTGACATCTTATTCCCCCTTTCCATCCCTCCCATTCTTCCCCTTCCCTCCTCCCACCTGACTCTTCCATTGGCTCCTGGAGGACGGACTGAAGAAATCATTTCCTCCTTTTCTCTCAGATCTAGGCCAGGCAGGAGAGTATTTCTAATTTCCCCATTACTCATTTCTGTTCTTCCTACCTGAGAGACTTATTTCCATTACCTTGTCCATAAAAAATATGGATTCATTTATAAGGGAATTTGGATTTAATCCTAACCCTAGTTCAAATAATATTAATTTTTTTAAACTTCTATCAAGCAGACTTTTAATTCCCAGAAATCTTTGGGCCCTTAGATCCTTTCTCCCCCAGATGATTTTTCTTTCTGCTCTTGTTTAGCCTTTGAAGAGGGGAATACCGGAATACAAACTGAAATCAAATGTAGTGGGCACACAGAGAAGCCTCTTCCACCTTTCTTAGGGAACACACAGAGTATATATGCTCATACCCATTCTATATTTTTGTTAGGTTACGTAAAAGCTAAATAAAATTAAAGTTATATTGTTAATAACCTATGAGCTTGCAGGGGAGCTAAGGGTCCTCTTAGGGAGAATGAAGGAAGCCAGACACTAATTTTCCAGGTTTATTTGCGTGAAGCCATTCACCAGATTGATTTTGTGAGAGATCCCCTAAAACCACATCCAGATGAGTCTCTCCATCAACGGGGCTCTGGTCCTGACAACAACAGGTTACAGAATTGGAAATTATTTTGATATGATCTTACTTGGGTTACCTCCATGAGCATTTACAGTTAGCAGGTTGCCTGAGTATGATCCTATATTAGAATCTTGTGCTTCACAGTCATTTACAAATTATCAATTGCCGTTCTAAGAACTGATGGATGGTTCCATTATGGGATTAAATGGGAGAATCCATGATGCAATCCAACAATTCTTAAAATACATTATCTTGAAATGTTCAAGTTTGGAATTAGGAAGCCAAAAGTTAATTAGAGCGTAGACAGGGCTATGCAAATGCCCCTGGAAATTATGGGACAGAATAATGGACTGAAATAACTCTTAAAGAAGGCGCAGAGGCTTAGTGATATGCTCACGTTGTGACTTTAGAACTGAGTCTCTAAATCAGTGGCTTCTAAGTCAAATAGAAAGGTGGTGGGAGACAGCAGGGCCCTAATCCATTCACACAGTGATCCCTGCAGACAGCATATTTTGACTTAATTGGAAAATGTCATAGCATCTACATTTTAATGTATTTTTATTTATCTTGTTAAATATTTCCCAATTCCATTTAAATCTCCTTCTGGCCACACTCAGGAGTGTGAGCATGTCTCTCCTCCCCCAAATTACCTGGTACTTATTTTGCATATACCGACATGACAAAGGTCATCCCATGGAGCATGAGTAGGGATCAGCCTACTTCCAGGAACACATGGGCTCAATATGGAAGGAGGTGGTGTTCTGGGATGACGTAGCAAATCCCGAGGGGGGGGGGTCCTATGATGGATAGAGTGCAAAAGGCTTGGGGTGGAGCTTCATTAAAGCTATATCAAAGAGGATTGGCCACTGGATTAGGAAGAGCTGCCCACTCAGTAGACTTGAAAAGAAAAATCTAAAGGCCTCATTTCTAAAATATATCGAGATTTGACTCAAATATATAAGAATTCAAGCCATTCTCCAATTGATAAATGGTCAAAAGATATGAACAGACAATTTTCAGACGAAGAAATTGAAACTATTTCTGGTCACATGAAAAGTTGCTCCAGATCACTATTGGTCAGAGAAATGCAAATTAAGACAACTCTGAGATACCACTACACACCTGTCAGATTGGCTAAAATGACAGGAAATGATAATGATAACTGTTGGAGGGGATGTGGGAAAACTGGGACAACGATACATTGTTGATGGAACTGTGAACGGACCCAACCATTCTGGAGAGCAATTTGGAGCTATGCTCAAAGAGTTATCAAACTGTGCATACCATTTGACCCCAGCAGTGTTTCTATTGGGCGTATATCCCAAAGAGATTTTAAAGGAGGGAAAGGGACCCATATATGCAAAAATGTTTGTGGCAGCCCTTTTTGTAGTGGCAAGAAACTGGAAATTGAAAAGATGCCCATCAATTGGAGAATGGCTGAATAAATTATGGTATATGAATGTTATGGAATATTATTGTTCTGTAAGAAATGACCAACAGGAGGATTTCAGAGAGGCCTGGAGAGACTTGCATGAACTGATGCTGAGTGAAATCAGCAGAACCAGGAGAACATTATACACAGCAACAAGACTATACGATGAGCAATTCTGATGGACATGGTTCTCTTCAACAATGATGGGATTCAAACCAGTTCCCATTGTTCAACGATGAAGATAGTCATATACATCCAGAGAGAGGCCTGTGGGAACTGAGTACGGACCACAACACAGCATTTTAACGCTTTCTGTGAATATTTCCATGCATTTTGTTTTCCTTCTTAGGTTGTTTTTTTTTTCTCTGTTTCTAGATCTGATGTTTCTTGTGCAGTAAGATAACTGTATAGATATGTATACATGTATTGGATTTGTCATATAATTTATCATATTTAGCACGTATTAGATTACTTGTCATCTAGGGGTGGGGGTTGGGGGGAAGGAGGGGAAAAGCTTGGGAAAAAAAAGTTTTTGCAAAGGTCAGTGTAGAAAAATCACTCATATGTTTTGTAAATAAAAAGCTTTTAATAAGAAAAAAAAAAGAAAAGAAAAATCTCTTCTCTCTGCTTCTTCCTTCCTCTCTCAGAGTATGTTGTAAGTCATATTCTCTTTCTGGGACTTCCATAATTTAGTGTGGCTCCAAACACACGTGCCTGAGCTAGGATGTTGGGCCTCTGGATGTCTCTTCTCTTTGAGTTTTGATTTTGTTTTGTTTTTACCTGAGCATAAGCATCACAACAAGGATTTTTAGAACTAGACTTCTCGGGAGTGACTACTTCAAGAATTCTAGACTCTTTGGCTGGCGTTGGCCGTACTTTAGGAAAAACCCCTTTGTGGACAAGATGGCCCATAGCAGGCACATGGGCCTGGCTTGCTAGAAGACACAGAGCTTGAAGAAAGTACAGAGTCAAATCACAGGTGAAAAGCCACTCAGCAATCCCACGAAGTACAACATTTAATAGTTGTATGGCCCTGCCCAAGTCATTTAATTTTTTCAGGCCTCAGTTTCCATCTGTGTGATGATGGAGTTGGATCCTGATGATCAGCTCTTGATCTACCATCTTCTGAATCTTCCAAATGCACATGATAATGGTTCTAAGTTACTGCTTCACATATAAAGGTTTTGCTTTTCTCGCCAATACTTGCTTGAGCATCTTTTTTTGTGGAAAAAACAAATAACTTTTCTACACCTGATTTATATCATATATCATGTAGCTTTCTCCCTTCTCCTTTTGGGGGAGACCCTAGACATTAGCCAAGCTTAAACGCCAAGTTATTTTCTCCAGGGCTCTGAGATGGGAGTTAGAGTTAGAAGCTGATCCCCCCTCTTTAAGGAGACAGGGTCTCCAAGAATTTAACTTAGCCCAGAGCTCAGTCAGAGTAACCTATTAATGGTAAAGAGGGAGGGTGGGTAAGTAGCCCAGGTCTCCCACCCCTCCACCCCGGGGAACCAGCAGCTGTTTTTTGTGCTTGTCCACTTATATGTGTATATCGCAGAGATGTTTTGCCAGTAGGGGTCCCCGTGCCAGGTTACAGTGACCACCTAGGGGCCCCGGGGTCCAATTTTGGTTCCATGGTGGCCCAGCATTGAAAGGATTTTGTGGTTTAATAGAATGTAGGTAATTCTGCATAGCCCCAGTCCTGAACCTGCTTCAAATTATTTACTGAGTTTCCCTTGGTAGAAAATAGAGGGACACATTATCCCCAAACCCTGAAGAAGTTCCTCAAGGATAAATGATCCCGTGGTGTCCCTCCAAAGAATATTGAAGCCTAAGGCTGCTGCTAGCACGGTGCCTGGCACACAGTAGGGGACTTTCAAAATTCCCATTGATTGCTTCATAAACTCTATCACTCTAAAGAGAAATCTAACGATTTCTCTTTAAAAATAGCAAGCCCTCTGAATTGTCAAAAATGACTACTTCGGATCCCAAGGACGGTGAAGCAGGATGGTTTCTAGATGGCTATAAATCACCCAACTAAATGACATTGTTCTTGAAGCTCAATTTCATTACATAATTAATCCAGAACCATATAAGCAATGCCCAATGCAATTTGGCCTGGAAATGCTGTCTTCTCTTCCAGGGACAAAGTGTACCCAATCATCCAGTTCACCTTACTTGAGTGATAGTCCTTCTAATTAGGACCAGCACATAAAATAGGGGGTGGGGTAGTATATTTCCCACTGATTCATTGCTATTCTTTGGAGAAGAGAACTGCTTACCCGGAGTTTAGACTTTGGGGCATAATCCAAATAAACTCTTAAAATATTGCCTAGATTCAAAAGAAATGCTAAGAGCCCAATGCAGGGAGAGGAGGTTACCCTTTTGCTCCAAATCACTTCGGGGACTTCAATAACTCCCGCTCTACTTAGCCACTTAATCTTTGCTTCCCTTTTGCTCCTCAGAAGACAGTTACCAGGGTTATTTCAATTGGAAATTCCAGAGAGCTCTTCCCGCTTAAGCACAGCCAATTGATCATAGTCCCAGTCCTGCCTGGTTCTACTTGACCTAATCACAGCCTAGATCCTGGCTGGCCCCTCAGCTGAAGGGGTGAGCTATCTCCAGGACACATCTGTGGAGTCCTGATTTCCCTTGGCACTTGTGGGAGCAGGATGATCATCGCTCAATTGTCCACTTGCAATTTTCTCAATTTACTCTCGAGATTGAAGGAAAACATGGAAGAAGTGCCCATTTTGGAAGCCAAGATTTCTTTTATTGCTAACTTTGTTAATGAAGGATCTGACTGGTGGGGATACATTTTTATCTATGGGTAGACTTGAACAGTTAACAAGAACAGGGTCAAAAGACTAACACACATCACTAATCGTGAAGAAAGATTGGAAACGAGGGAGACATAGCCAATTGGGAAGAATGCCACTTGTTTCTCTAACTGCTTTTCAGAATGCTACAATATAATACAGAGGTTCCGCCCCCCCCCCAAAAAAAGGCACTGGTAATAATCATAAGGCTGCCTAGAAAAAAAAGGTTTTAAAATGTTTTTAAATGAAACTAAGAATAAATTCTTCTAACAGATCCAACTCGCTCAAAGATTACAGCTTTCCCTCTTTTCCTTTTCTATTCAAACATGTATGATAAAAACACGAATGCTTATAAACAGAATGTCCCCCAAAGTTGTAGTGCAGTTTTAAATCTTTAAGCTTTATCTGCACTAGAACTTTTGGGACAACCTGTACACCAACTATGAGAATGTTTCAACTGCTTTATCATAAGCCAAATCTATACGGTTTAACCAAACGGCAAAGAAATAAGGCCGCTTTACTTTGGTTTTGTTTGTTTTGGCCATCCTAAAGACCAAATGTTGAGCAATGGCTCATGTCACTGTATCTTTCATCGGTTGGAGTCCATAAAACAGCTGACGTCATCTATATGAATTTCATGGCCTAAATCTTTCCATTGTTCTAAATACTAAATAAAATCTAAATTGATCATGCTGACATCTAATCAGTTCCTTAGTGCTCACCCCTGTAAATGGATGATCTTGTCACCAACGGAACCATTGAGTATACAGGGAGTTTTCCTGGGACTCTGATGATGCTTCTAGTCTTACTGGACAATGTCTTATCTTACCCCCATTATGATTTCAGAAAAAATTAATGAAATCAAGCTCTCTTTTCATGGTCAAGATGACTTCAAGGATCTCCATTTCTGTGATAAAACTTGCTTTGCCAGTCTTGTTGTCCACAGGATGGGGAAGGTGCAGGAGCAGCTTACTAAAATATAGGAATAAGCGTGTTAGAAATTGTTCCTGAAAACTGAAGCAAAAATGAGAAGATATTTCCTTCACTGGAATAATAGAAAAGAAACTCTGAATGAGCAGAGTAAGGTGAAGATTCACATGTGACGTTTCACTTAACTGATGAATAACTTATGGTGAAGTTTGTGTAACATATCCTCAGGCTAAGACTGCAGTTTTCACCACAGAGCCATTCCAACTGTAATTTTTTTTTTTGCTTTTTTCCTTATTTTATTTGTTTTTTTTTAATTTTATTTGCATAACATGTGTGGGTAATTCTTCAACAATAACCCTTACATAGCTTTCCGTTACAAATTTTCCCCCCAACTCCCCACCCCTCCCCTAGATGGCAGGATATCCACTACATGTTAATTATGTTAAAATATTGGCAAATCAAATATATGTATACGTATTTCCAAACTTATCATTGTTGTGCAAGAAAAATCTTATATACACAAAAAATATATCAGATAAAGGAAACACAATGTAAGCAAACATCAATCAAGGAGTATGAGAATGTTATGTTGTGGTCCACATTTCACATCCCTCTCTCTGGGTCTATATGGTTTTCTTCAGTGAACAATTGGAGGTGGTTTGAAACATTTCATTGTTGAAGAGAGCCATGTCCATCAGAATTGATCATCATATAGTACTGTTCCAACTGTAATTCTTGATTAAACCAGAGCTCTTCTTCGTCCTAAACCACATGGATCTCTATCCTCTGCCTCTACTACAGCCCATCGATGGCTCCTCGGGAATCCCTGTCTATTGTTAACAAACTCCTGTTCATGCTAGTTCTTCTCTTCCTCCCATAATCAACTTCATCACTTTTCTTTTCTTTTTTTAATAGTATTTTGTTTTTCCAAATACACACAAAGAGTTTTCAACATTCACCTTTGCAAAACCTCATGTTCCACATTTTTTCCCTCCCTCCTTCTCTCCCCATTTCCCAAGACAGCAAGCAGTGGGATATAAGGTAGACAAGTTATCAGCCTTCTTTAATGCTGGCTACTCCTCTCACATCACCACACAAATAGGAACAGGGGAGACATCCAGTCATGTCTTACTGCTCACTGTCTCTTTCAGACCCTCGGTGGCCATTCTCCTGTGTTGAGGTTCATGCCCTCCAGCTAGCTCACCTTGTCCAGATGTATGCAGCTACCATCTACCACCCTTTGCGTCTAACTTTCTCCTTCCTCAGCGAGTCCAGTTCTTGGCTTTCCTTTTCACCCAAAGTCTTGCCCTTATCCTCAATCACTTCTACGTTCATGCTGATGCCCATTTGAACACCCAGTCAACCTCTTTAACTGCTAAGACCTCCACTTCCACTGTACTCCAACCGCTCATAGGAGTCACATCCTAAGGTTACAGGTACAGCAGGGATTATGCCAGGTGGTTTTACCTCCAAGATCTTCAACTCTGAAACTCTCCTGACTGACTGCCATCCTTGGACCTCATACTTCTCCTTCAATTCACGCTTCGTAAACCTGCTCTTTATCCTTTGAGGACCACAGATGGACAACCTCTCTGAGCCCTGGTTTCTGTAAAGTGAGGCTAATAATAGCTGTATCCTTTCTTGCCCTTTCTCTCTACCTCAGAACTTCTGGATAGCTTAAGTCCACTTCTCCCTCTTTGGCCTTCCTAGTGAAGGCCAAAGCCTTCCCTTGTAATCTCAATCTTCTCTGATCTCCTCCCTTTCAGGAACTTACTCTTCAGTCCTTTCCTAGCAACCGCTTCCCGTCCTGTTTGCTACAAACATGTTTATGGCTTTCATATTCTTTAAGAAGCATTCCTTTGAACTAAATGTTAAGAAATTGGAAAGACCAAACTTTATCCCAAGGCAGAGACAAGAAAAGACAGCTTTCCCTTTGCCTCTGCAGAGGTTGGTTCCCTTAGTGTAGGACACTATGTCAGGGTAGAGCTTTTGGATGTATTGTGTACTTTTCCTAACTTTTTCCTCTTCTTTCTCTCTTTTCTTTCTTTTTTTCTTTTTTCCTTCCTTTCCTTGTTTCTCTTCGTTCTTTCTTCCTTTCTTCCTTTTTTTGTTGTTATAAGGGATGGTTCTCTGGATAGGGAAAGGGGGAGGAAGACAGAGGAAAATCTAGAGGATATAAAAACAAATTATACTAAAAAGTCTGTTTTTTAAAATCCTCCTTTGACTCTGCCATTTCCACAAACTAGCATGATACGTCTACTCCCTTTGGCAGCTAAATTCCTAAAAGGAGACATTTGCTCCATCCAGTGCCTCCACTGATCCCCATTTAGCCCCTTGCAATCGGCTTCCAATGCAAGTCCTCTCTTTAAGGGGCTTACTTAAAGGTCACCCAAGACCTTGTGCTTACTAAATCTGACCTCCTTTTCTTAGTTGTCTTTCCCCTTGACTTTTTGGGAGCATTCAACACTGTTGACCATTCCCTCCTTCTGAATACTCTCTCCTCCCCCTGATTTTCCTCCTAGCTCTCTGAACACTTTTTCTTTCTCCTTCACTGTCCCTTAACTGTGGGTTCACCTCAAAGCTCTGTCCTCAGTATCCCTTGACAGTTCATCATCATCTTCCCCTCTCTAAGTGTGCTCCCCCCCAAAAAAATACCCACCTCTGTCCTATGTCCTCTTCTCTCTACAAGCTCTCTTTGTAATGTCATCTCCTCCTATAGGTTCAATTATCATTATTACTACATAGATGACTTCCAGATTCCAGTAACAAACATTCCCCAGAGGGAAAGGGCCCCACATGTGCCAAATGTTTGTGGCAGCCATTTTTGTGGTGGCAAGGAACTGGAAACTGAATGGATGCCCATCAATTGGAGAGTGAATAAATTATGGTATATGAATATTATGGAATATTACTGTTCTATAAGAAATGACCAGCAGGACGATTTCAGAGAGGCCTGGAGAGACTTGCATGAACTGATGCTGAGAGAAATGAGCAGAACCAGGAGATCATTATACACGGCAACAAGATTATGCAATGATCAACTGGGATGGACTTGGCTCTTTTCAATAATGTGGTGATTCAGGCCAATTCCAATAGACCTATGATGGAGAGAGCCATCTGCATTCAGAGAGAACACTATGGAGACTGAATGTGGATCAAAGCATAGGATTTTCACCTTTGTTGTTGTTGTTGTTGTTATTTGTTGGCTTATTTTTTCTTTCTCATTTTTTTCTCTTTTGATCTGATTTTTCTTGCACAGCATGACAAATGTGGAAATATCTTTAGAGAAATTGCACGTTTAACCTATATTGAATTGCTTGCTGTCTAGGGGAAAGGGAGGGAGAAAAAATTGGAACACAAGGTTGTATAAGGATGAATGCTGAAAACTATCTCTGCATGTTTTTTGAAAAATAAAAAACTTTAATTAAAAAAAAAAAAAGCAAACATTCCCCAGAGGCAGATAGGTAGCATAGGACAAACAGTTCTGGGTCTGGAGTCAAAAGACCTAAGTTAAAATCCAGCCTCATACACTTACTAGTTATGTGGCCTTGAGCAAGTAAATCCCTTAACCTCTGCTTGCCTCAATTTCCCCAACTATAAAATAGCATTCACTTACCTCAAGGTCATAGGGAGGATCAAATGAGATACTATTTGTAAAATGTGCTTAGCACAGGCATAAGAAACACTTCAAAATGCATATTCCTTCCCTTGAAATCCCCATTTTTCAATTGCCTTCTGTATAGCATCCCATGGCTATTCCGGCCAAACCTCAAACTCAACCTTTCCATAGAGGGAAGAGTGCTGGATCCGGACTCAGAAAGCCTGATTTTGAATCCCACCTTCTATCACTTTGTGTCTGACCTTAGACAAGGCATTCTCCCCTCTGGATCTCAGATTTTTTAATCTGTAAAATGGGAGGGGGGAGTTAGATTATGTGAACTTCAAAGGTTTCTTCTAGTTCTAAGTATATGATCTTTGGATCATGGATTCCTCCTTTCCCCAACCAAATCGTCTCCTGACAAACTCTAGTGACTTGACAATATCTCTGTTTTCACTTTCCTCTCCTGACATGATGGGCCCTTATCATTTCTCTCCTTGACTATTATAAAAGTCTCCTAAGCCTCAACCTCTCCTCTCCCCTCCTTTCTCTCCAATACTTCCTATATATCATAGGCTATTGTTCTGACTGGACCATTTCTCTGTTCCAGAACAAGTTGTTGAGTCATTTCAGTCGTGTGCAATCCTACATGACCCCATTTGGGGTTTTCTTAGCAAAGATACTGGAGCGGTTGGCCATTTCCTTCTCCAGGTCATTTTATAGATAAAGAAACTGAGGCAAACAGGGTGAAAGGACTTGCCCAGGGTCATATAGCTAGGAAGTGTCTGAGTCTGAGGCCAGATGAGAACTCAGGGAGCTGAGTCTTCCTGATTCATGCCTGGTGCTTTGTGCAGTGCAGCGCCATCTAGCTGCTCCGAGAATCAGTTGTAGCTCCCTACTGCCTCTAGGATAAAATGCATATTCCTCAGGCTGGCTTTTAAGGCCTTCCACAATCTGGTTCCAGCCTACTTTTCCAGGCTGACTCCCTAGCCACCCATGCCCCTAACTTGATATGCTGTCTCCTACTTCTCTGTATCCCCCATGCCTAGAAGGCACTCCCTCCTCATTTTTGTTTCAGAAACCTTCTCTTTCTTCAAGATGAACCTCAGGTATCATCTCTTCTGAAATAGCATCCAGCTGCAAGAGGGCTGGACTCCCTTCCTCCCCAAGAGAGTATTTGGCCGTAAATCTCCCCTTTCTCCAGACACACTACCTTGCATTCTCTATCTGTGTACAGGTCTGGGGCTATGACATATATATTTTTTTTTCATAAGTTAAAGTTAGGGTCTGGTATTACAAGTGCTTAAAATGTACAAGAACAAACTGGTTTGCCCCATCACTCCTCACTGTAGCATATGAATGGAATGACCCAACTCCTTGGCCTGGGCTAACCAGGCCTGTTGGGTCAAAGTTGACCATCTGAAAGGTTCTGGGTCACTGCAGCCTGAGTCCTCGCCACAGAGCTAACAATTGAGACTCAGTTTTGGCTTAATTACAATACCAGACTAATGAAAGTGGTTCTATTTTCTTGCTGCCGGCTCTTCTGACTCAACATTAATCAAAAAAAAAAAAATCTCCCTGATAGATTTCTGGATCTGTTTGCAGTTAATGGCTCAGTTGTCCAGCATGGAGCACTTTAGCTGCAATGTGGGTGATGAGACAGCCATCATTCTGTCATAGTGCCATGTGTCTGAATTATGCATGGGCCTGGCAGATAGAAGACTCTAAAGAAAAATAAATGTTTGCAGCACTTATTACTCAGTTTTCTCTGATAAAAAAAAAACATTGAGTATTTCTAAACAACATGGACAGATGATTTTTTCTAGAGGCTACAAGATTTCTGATCCCTAAAAGAAAATGCTATTTTTAAAAAAAGGATTAAGTATTGTTGAGTGCTTGAATTGAGTATTACTTTATGAAAACAAAACACTAGCAAATCAATTCCCTCTTCAATCATATATGCAGACCTAAGTGCAGGAGATCTTTTTCATTAGAAATATTGATCGGACATCTCAAGTTCCTAAAGGTGACCTTTTGTGTGAGGCTTTAGCTACTTGAAAAGTTACAGGCTAGGAGAAAGAACGCCCTCCACAGGCAGCAAATGCTTTTGCCCCAGAAAAAAAAAAAAAAAACACTTGTACGATCTGTAAAATTGTGTTGCTGTAGGAAATGTGGCTTGGTTCACATACCGGAATGATTCATAGAAAAGTGCATCAAAATAAATCAGTGGCCAGATATGGACACATGCACCTTTTGAAATCTGTTGTTCATAATCCAGGTTCTGTTAAAAGTGGGGTTTACTTTAGCTTTTATCCTATAAATAATGTATTAAGAAGAAAACCTAAAACTCAAAAGTGGAGTAAGTTATTCTCTTCAGTCAGAATCAGTACATATCCATTGTAAAACAAAATTAGCTAATGATAGCATGGATTTCTTTGTCTAGAGAAACCCACTCCAAGGGGCAGTCCCTGGAAGAGTGATAGAGCTTAACTACTCTTTCTGCTTTAGTAATTTCAACCAATTTAGACTTTTAGGAGAGAAGTACATTTGTCTGTTGCTTTTTACTGGGTAATGACCAAACCAAAATTAATATTGAAATGCAACAAAATTCTATTAAATATTTAGCAAGTAAAATCTTCTCTCCCTCCAAGACGAAGCTCAAGTACTACCAACATGGGGAGGAGAATAGCTCTTAACCATCTTTGTGTTTCTACACAAAGCAGTCACTCAATAAAATATGAGCATGGTGAAGGAAAACAAATACTCAGTTCACCACAAAATCACATCTGAAAGGATTCCTATACCATAAAATTGACTTAGACGTTATCTTTAGGTTTAAGATGCACCATTCACTTGGTCTTTAAGTATGGAGTAGTGATGGACAATGGGACTGATGGTCTCCGCATGTTTGGATGGATTCATCACTCAGTCAACCAAACGGTGACACTCTGGAAGATGATGTACCACATTACAGAAGGACTGCAAGTCTGTGATGCTGGAAGTACTCCAACCCCCTGCCCCCAGGAAGCTATGAATCCTTGAAGAGCTAATGCATTGTTCTTTAAGGGTTTCTGTTCTGTTGCATGCAGGCATATTACTATTGTAGGAAGAACAACTGTAAATAGGTAACCTAGCTATTCTCAGCAATACAATGATCCAAGACAGTTCTGAAGGACATTTGATGAAAGGTGTCCATCTCCAGAGAAAGAACTGGTGGAGTCTGAATGCAGACTGAAGCACCCTTTTTCTTTACTTTTAAAATTTTCCTTGGGGTTTATTGGTCTGTTTTTTCTTTCACAACATGGCTTATGTGGAATTGTGTTTCCCATGACTACTCATGTATAACCTCTGTCAAATTGCTTGCCTTTTCAATGAGAGGGAGAGAATTTGGAACTCAAAATTTGAAAAGTATTAAAATTGTTTTGACATGTAATTAGGGAAAAACAAAATATTAAATGTTTTAAAAGAGTTTCTGTTCAGTAATCTATGGTCAGATATTTACCATTTTCTCTACTGAAACTATATGAATATTAGCAATGATATTCAAATGTGAAAATCAAAAACTGCACACAAAATTTAGAGAGTTGCATGGCTCAGGTTTAGAGAGCCTAGTGTCATAGATCAACCTTGCTATGACCATATTTCATATTATATAAGTTGAATTTTATGTATTTAGTAGATTAGGGAAGTGATTGGTTTCTATATCCAGATGATACACATATGTGCATTTTCTAGATCCCTTATAGGAACCTTAAACTTCAGACAGACTGGAAATAACCTCTGAGTTTGGGCTTGCTGTTTCAAAGGTGTGTCAACTATAGGAAGCTCTCAATTGTTTGCATTAATGAAGAGCAACAGTGGTGTAGCTCCTCAGCTTGGATCACTGGGTTTTTCCTGATTATGATCAAATATACAATAATGTACTTAGACACAAGCAGAGATTCACATCACCAATCTGAGGCTGCAATAGTCTGGTTTGGGTTTCAAAGAATTGCAACCCTGCTGAAAGCAATTAAGCAGAATAGGTGTTCCTACCAGTGAACATTTTGAAAGCCATGTTTGAGTTGTGGAGAATCTTAAATTCAGATAATGGACACTAAGGTGCATGGTACGCTTTAGAAAACCTGATTCAAATCTTTTTTGGCCTTTCTTCTTTTTCTTTCAGTCTTCTTTTTCATTGATTCTATTATTTGTACATTCTCTTCATTTTAAAATCTCTGCATCCCTTGGCTCCCCTACCCAGGCAACCATACCTTATAACAAAGAATTTTTCTTTTTTGCTGAGGCAATTGAGGTTAAGTGACTTGCCCAGGGTCAAATAGCTAGGGAATGTTAAGTGTCTGAGACTAGATTTGAACTCAGGTCTTCCTGACTTCAGGGCTGGTGCTCTAGCCACTGCACATAGCTGCCCCAACAAAGAATTTTAAAAGGGGGAAAAAAAGCAATTCAGCAAAGCTGACCAACACATGACCATCTGACAGTAGATACACAGAGTTTCCCATCCCCCCCACACACACACACAAAGAAGGGATGGAGATGTGTTTTCACATTTCTTCTTTGAGCCTAAGCTTGATCATTATAATTACACAGCCCTTGCTTTCATTGTGTTGTTCTTTCTGTCTTTCTGTCTAAACTGTCATTGTCATTGTATATCATGCTTTTCTAGTTCTTCTTTCTTAATTCTGCATTAGTTCATTTAAGTCCCCCCAGGCTTCCCTGAATTATTCACATTTGTCATTTCTGTCAACATGGTATTATTCCATTATATCCCCGGACCTCGACTTAGCCAGCCATCCCCCAGCTGATGGCGGTCTACTTTGTTTCTAATTCTGTGAATGTTTTGGTGAGTATTGCAGAGATGAGGTCCTAGGGTGTGAAGGGGTAGAACACTGCATGTACTGTCAGATAAGGCTGCTGGTCAGTTTGGCTATATTGTTTTTTCTTTTTCTTTTTCTTTGTTAATCTTTGTTACAATAGAAGGCTCACTAGATAGGAGATGGGGGGGAAAGGATACATTGGAAATGAAGGTTTAAAAAGTATCATGAAAAATGTGATTAACATTTTTGTTCCAAGCAGTTGATGATAGAGTTGGACTTTGCTGACGTTAATCAAATTTAACCATTAATATGCACACAAACTTTAAAACCAGGATCTCCATCTAGGCTATTCCAGTAGAGAATTCTCCAGTAGAGAATCACATACAAAGATGAATAACTTTCAAGTCTCTTCACTTCTTAGCATTTGTCCTGACAGGCCAATTAATTGCATCGTAAGCTAAAGATCTGACTGATAAGGTTTAAAAAAGAAATCTAAATTCTTCCAAATATGCTGATATTATGTAAATGAAAAATCTGAAGAAGTAAAGAAGTTCACTTTCTAGCAGGATGTCTTGGCATAGTATAGCCATGGCCTTTCCTTAGGTGGCAAAACAAAATCACTCGATACATTTTAAATAAAAAGATATCGACTGTACACCATATTATATGCTATTCTAAATGCCAGATTTAACTTACTGCTTGGGGGTACGAAGATCAAGAATCTTTTCATGGATATCCAGAGCGATGTCAGAAGTCTTGATACCTGGCAATTTAATTTTAACCTGAAAGAGAAAATGATGATGGGCTCTTAATTTGAGATGAGGTCCTAGGGTGTGAAGGGGTAGAACACTGCATGTACTGTCAGATAAGGCTGCTGGTCAGTTTGGCTATATTGTTTTTTCTTTTTCTTTTTCTTTGTTAATCTTTGTTACAATAGAAGGCTCACTAGATAGGAGATGGGGGGGGGAAGGATACATGGGAAATGAAGGTTTAAAAAGTATCATGAAAAATGTGATTAACATTTTTGTTCCAAGCAGTTGATGATAGAGTTGGACTTTGCTGACGTTAATCAAATTTAACCATTAATATGCACACAAACCTTAAAACCAGGGTCTCCATCTAGGCTATTCCAGTAGAGAATTCTCCAGTAGAGAATCACATACAAAGATGATAGAATTGGACTTTCCACACAAGAAACTTATTTGGATCTATTCCCATCAAGGATTATGGGACTACTTATCTAGGACTGAGCCAAAGCTTAAGGGGGAGGGAGACTTTCTGAGAAACTTTAGACTGGGAGTCCACTGTTAGGTAGAACCCCAAGGAGTCCAAGGATAGAAAGAAAGTTCTCATATACATCAAAATAGTTGAAGCGGCACTTTTGTGGTGGCAAAGGACTAGAAATAAAGTAGCTACTCAATGATTTGCTGTTGTCCTATCATTTCAGTCATGTATAACTCTCTATGAACCTATTTGTATCATTGGAATGGTTTGCCATTTCCTTCTCCGGCTCATTTTATAGATGGGGAAACTGAGACAGAGTTAAGTGACTTGCCTAGAATCACACAGCTAGTAAGTGTGAGGCCAGACTTGAACTAAGGAGGATGAGTTTTCCTGACTGGAGGCCCAGTGCTCCCTCCACTGCAGCACCACCTTAGCTGCCTTGTTCATTGATGGGGGATGGTTGTGGTTGGATGAAATGATAAATATGAAGATTACAGAGTGAAGTTAGCATGACCAGAAAAACAATATGCACAGTAACTACAACCATGGGAATAGACAGCAACGATAATCAAAACTGAATCTGGGAAATGATAATGACCAAGTTTGGCCCTAAAGAAGAGATGGGAGAAGATCTCTGTCGCTTCTTTCCCTCCTTCCTTAGTAGAGGTAAAGAGCTATAAGTATGAAATATTATATATGATGTCAAACTTTTTCAAAATGCTGCTTAATTTTGCTGAACATTTTTTCCTTCTTTTTTCCTTCTGGTTACAAGAGATGGCTCTCTGGGAGGGAAAGAAGAAAGAATACATTTGAAAAGGTAGGTGATATAAAAACAGAAGGTATTAAAATTGTTTTTCACACCAAAAATCCAACTGTGATACTATTGAAAAATGATTGAATTCAGGCCAATTCCAATAGACTTGTGATGGAGAGGACCATCTGCATCCAGAGAGGGAACTATGAAGACTGGATGTGGATCACAACATAGTATTTTCACCTTTTTTGTTGTTGCTTGCTTGCTTGCCTTTTTCCTTTCTCATTTTTTTTCCTTTTTGATCTGATTTTTCTTGTGCAGCATGAGAATTGTGGAAATATGTTCAGAAGAATCCCACGTGTTTAACCTATATTGGATTATTTGCTGTATAGGGCAGGGGGTGGGGGGGGAGGGAGAGAGAAAAATCTGTAACACAAGGTTTTGCAGGAATGAATGTTGAAAACTCTCTTTGCATGTATTTTGAAAAATAAAAAGCTATTATTAAAAAAATAACAGTAGGCAATTAAAAAAGAAAAAAAAATGACTGAAAACCCAGAGTTTACAGCTAACTAAATCTCTCCTCTGGTGTAACTGCAATTAAAAAAGTCTCCCATATGAGGCAATTAAAGTTACAAGTAGAAAAAGTAGTTTTAGGGTGTTATGGGGGGGCAGGGAAAGTGGAGGAGAAAGCAAATTAACTCTGATGGGGCCACATTGTTATCATACAAGGTAGTTCTTTCCTTAATAGAAGGTCTTAACAAAAACCACCTCTTGAAATATAATGAGGCAAGCTATTAGAGACTTACCCTTAATATATGGAAAGTAGAGAGAGCTGCCAAATGAGCCCTATCTGATTGTACCCTGGATCTGACCAGGCCCATAACCGCAAATAGCTTAATAGGATTGACCGACCAATTTAAGGGATTAAAGTTACTCTGTTTGCATTAAGATGCAAACTGAATAACTTCTTTTTAATGGGAGGCTGGGTGAACCAAGGAGAACAGGCTGAAATATCAGGGGGGAAATTTCCAAGCTTTTCATCTTAACTTTCCGAAGAGTTATCTAGAAAAGGAAGAATATACTGAGTGCACAGTTTGCCCCTGAGTCTGCATTAACCCTGGGACCCCATGCTGCCCACAGCTCTAAGGCAGGAAGCACTGCAGATTCTAACTGGGGCTCTTCTCCAGGCTAAAGGGAAAGGGGGCCAAGTGAAGTTGTGGAAGTGAGAGAACTGATGAAGCTGGGTCACTCACTACCTGTAGGACTAAAGCCTGTCAGAAATGATCCCAGTCAGAGAAAGGAACAAAGGAGATGGTCAAGATTCAGGTATAAAGCCAGCCAGGGTGGAGATGCTGAGAGAATCCCAAAGCAAATGGAGGGAGACAAATACATGATCCTGGTTGAAAAGGATCGGACAACTGGGGAGAGCCTCAAGATGTGGGAAGTTAGAGAAGCCATCCCAAGTGTTCCCAGGGACTATTTGGGTCCAACCTGTGGCAGAGCCTTCCAAGCTTGGATTGGTCTGATCAGCCACAGTTGGACACTTTAACTTTACTGACTTAGTGATGTCATTTTAGTCCTCCTTGAGAACGAAGGACAACAACCAAAGGACAAGGGCAGGGTCCAAAGCTGGCTTGGGGGCACATAGTCTAGGAGGGCTAACTCCTATCATACTAGAAGTCCAGGGGCAGCAAGGAATTCCAGCATCAGAAGTGTCTTGAGAGATTACTTGATCCCAAATCTTCAGTTTATAGAATTAAAACAAACAAAACTGAGGCTCAAAGAGTTTCAGCAACTTGTTTGAGGTCACAAATACTAGCTCATGGTCAAATGGGGATTAGAATCCAGTTCTCCCACTGCCCAATCCACCCTATTATGTGCTTCTATTTTTAAACTTTGTTATCATAATCGATCAGTGTGGGTGCATGCTCTCTGCAGCCCTTCCCTGATGTCTCATCCTAGACAAATCTTGCCTAGATCTTTCTCTAAATCTACCCAATCCACCAGAGATCTTCTTCTGGATTTTTTAATACTTTGAGGCTACCAGTGAATCTCTTCCAATGTGATTCCAGCATCAAACATTGCCCAGGGGAGAAGATCCATATGTGCAAGAACGTTTGTGGCAGCCCTTTTTGTAGTGGCTGGAAACTGGAAACTGAATGGATGCCCATCAATTGGATAGTGGCTGAATAAATGATGGTATATGAATGTTATGGAATATTATTGTTCTGTGAGAAACGACCAGCAGGATGATTTCAGAGAGGCCTGGAGAGGCTTACATGGACTGATGCTGAGTGAAGTGAGCAGAACCAAGAGAACATTATACACGGCAACAAGATTGTGTGATAACCAACTGTGATGGACTTGGCTCTTCAGCCATGAAGTGATCCCAACAGACTTTGGGATGGAAAGTGCCATCTGCATCCAGAGAGTGAACTAAGAAGACTGAGTGTGGATCAAAGCATACTGTTTTCACCTTTTTTGTTGTAGTTGCTTGTTTGCTTGTTTTTTTCTTCCTTTCTCATGTTTTCCCCCTTTTGATCTGATTTTCCTTGTACAGCATGACAAATGTGTTAATATGTTTAGAAGAATTGCACATGTTTAATTTATATTGGATTGCTTGCTGTCTTGGGAAGGTGGGAGAAGGAAGGAGAGGGAAAAAATTTGGAACACAAGATTTTGCAAAGGTGAATGTTGAAAACTATCTTTGCATGTATTTGGAAAAATAAAATGCTATTAAAATTTTCAAATACTTGGGGAAAAAAGCCCCAGTGGTTGTGGCAGTAGATATGATGCTTTAGGTCAGTCTTCATGTTTAAAAGTGAGTTTTTAATAGTTGATTTTTATCAGATCAAATGAGAAAGTTACCAATTGTTTTCACTTCTTAATAACATAAAAGAGCCATAAAGGGAAGGGAATAAGTATTAATATAGCCAGGGCCAGGCACTGTACTAAGCACTTTACACGTTATCTTATTTGATCCTTGAAATCCTGTGAGGAAGGTGCTGTTATACAGCAGGCAAATGCTCCAACATCTACCTGCCTGAACTAGAGTTCGGTGATGACAGTGTCACTTGAAAAAACTGGGGCCATCTATAAGCAAAAATCATTTGTTCCTAATCACTCCTCTCTCTACATAATATGCAAATGGAACCCTAAAATTTAGATCAGGCCCAAGAACTGCTTCCTAGAACAAAAAGGGGAAAAGAGGCTTATGGCCGCTAGGTGGCACCATCGTGTGGAGAACACCAGGCCTGGAGTCAGGAAGAACTGAGTTCAGATTTGCCCTCAGATACTTACTAGGTATGTCAGCCTGGGTAAGTCATGGAAGCCCTGTCTACCTCAGTTTCCTCATCTGTAAAATGAAGATCATTTTAGCACTTACCTCCCAGGATTGTTGTGAGGATCAAATGAGATGATATTTGTAAAGTGATGAGAAGTGCCTGCCACACAGTAGGAGCTTAATAAATGCTTGTTTCCTTGCTTAACTTAAATTTTTTTTAAAAAATCTGTTTCACCTCTTTTTAAATTATTGCAATAGTAAGGTAAAAGGAATGAACAAATGTTAATTCTCACATGAAAATATCTGAGGAGTTCATCCATTGAGTATTTAAGCCAGCCAATTTTAGTTTTCTAAGGTGAGCTTTCATTAATATTCCCCTCTGATATTTCACTGTGATGTGGCAGGGACCCTGGATTCTCAAAGTCTATGCAAGCAGCGTACAATAGCTAGTGGGTCCTATTTTTATAGTTGCTCTTCAGCCATTTCTAGTTGTATCCTACTCTCTGTGTCCTCATTTGGGGTTTTCTTGGCAGAAATATTGGAATGGTTTGCCATTTCCTTCTCCAATTCATTTACAGATGAGGAAACTGAGGCAAACAAGTTGAGGTGATTTACCCTGGGTCACACAGCTAGGAAGTATCTGAGGTCATATTTGAACTCAGGTCTTTCTAACCCAACACTCTAACCATTGCAGCGCCACCTAGCTGCCCTAGTGGCTTCTATACTAAAGTGGAAAAGCTTCCAACTGGAGTTAGTTGGACCAAAGGCTTTCTTAGCCAAATGTGTTGGAGGTTCAGCACTCGGTAATAGGTTGTTTTTTTTTTTTCTCTCATAACAATCCCCAAAGATCTACTATAGCAACAAGGGCTACCTCACCTACCTGCATGCACTCATGTTGTACCTGCATGCACTCAGGATGTACCTACCTGCCCTCAGGAGGTACCTACTTGCACTCAGGATGCACCTACCTACCTGCACTCAGGAGGTACCTACCTACCTGCACTCAGGATGTACCTACCTACCTACCTGCACTCAGGAGGTACCTACCTGCACTCAGGATGTACCTACCTACCTGCCC
>JAJPUD010001425.1:102618-235170 GCA_023553655.1 Myrmecobius fasciatus | reverse complement strand
AAAAATCTCTTTGGGATATAGGCCCAGTAGAAACACTGCTGGGTCAAAGGGTATGCACTGTTTGATAACTCTTTGAGCATAGCTCCAAATTGCTCTCCAGAATGGTTGGATTCGTTCACAGTTCCACCAACAATGCATCAGTGTCCCAGTTTTCCCACATCCCCTCCAACAGCTATCATTATCATTTCCTGTCATTTTAGCCAATCTGACAGGTGTGTAGTGGTATCTCAGAGTTGTCTTAATTTGCATTTCTCTGATCAATAGTGACTTGGAGCACCTTTTCATGTGACCAAAAATAGTTTCAATTTCTTCGTCTGAAAATTGTCTGTTCATATCTTTTGACCATTTGTCAATTGGAGAATGGCTTGAATTCTTATATATTTGAGTCAATTCTCTATATATTTTAGAAATGAAGGCCAATAATTTTTAAACTGTCTTCTGGATCTATTTTCCAGGTAGGCTGTTTTTCCAATGCGGTATTTCACATTTTCTTCTATTTTTTTTTCATTTTTTTTAGTTTGTTTGACTGATTCTTGCTGTCTCAGAGGCATTAGCTTCCATTTACCCCGTTCTAGTTTTTAATGTGTGGTTTTCTTCAGTTAACTTTTGTATATCTTTTTTCATTTGGTTAATTCTACTTTTGAAGGTGGTGTTTTCTTCAGTGGATTTTTTTTTTTTTTGCATTTGGCCAATTGTATTTTAAGGAGTTGTTTTCTTCAAATTTTTTCCTTCCTTTTCCAAGCTGTTGACTCTCTCTTGCATTCTTCTCATTTCTTTTCTCATATTTCCTTCTACTGCTTTTATTTGCCTTTTAAAGCCTTTTATGAGCATTTCCAAGAAGGCTCTTTGGGCCTGAGACCAATTCATATCACTCTCTGAGATTTCTTCTCTGGACATTTTGTCCTCATCTGAGTTGATGTTTTGGTCTTTCATGTCACCATAATAGCTTTCTATGGTCAAAGTTCTTTTCTGTTTCTTGCTCATTTTCTTTTCTTTTAGTATTTCCTCCTTTTTTCCTTTTATGTTAGAGCTCTACCGCTGAGCTAAAGGGAGCGCTGTCCCAAATTTCCTGCCTAGCTCTGAGCCTTGGCTTTGAGCACAAGGGCCCCTTGTGTTTTCAGGGGCTAGCTTTAATGGCTCTTTTCGGGAAACAACCTAGTTTCCCAGAGTTTGCCTTCTGAGCTGGAACTGGAGGTGGCCCCATTGATCTGTTCCTCTACTGAGCCAGGACTGAGGGTCTCAACTGATTTGCTGTGATTAAGACTCTCTAATGGGCTTTCCCAGAGTCTGTCTGAGTTGGGCTGAACATCCTTCTCATCTTGGTGAGATTGACCTTTCTTGAAGTTTTTACATCCTATTTTGAGCTGAAGAGGGGTTTCATTGTTTCAGACTCTGTTCAGAGGCTTGATTTCATGTGTTTTTTTTTTTTTTGCTTTTTGCTGAGGCAATTGGGGTTAAGTGACTTGCCCAGGGTCACACAGCTAGGGAATATTAAGTGTCTGAGACCAGATTTGAACTCAGGTCTTCCTGACTTCAGGGCTGGTGCTCTAACCACTGCTCCACCTAGCTGCCCCTTTCATGTGGTTTTCAAGGGAAATCTCCCCCCCCCCTCAGACCAAGCTCTTTTTCTAGGGCTGATGACCTTGTCAGTGGTTTTGTTTGGAGTTCCCTCACATTGCTAGAACTGCCCAGTTAACAAGATAGGGAAGGACTAAGTCTGGGCTTGCAGTCAGGGAAGGAATGGGGTGTGGAGAGAGAAAACCTCTCTCTCTCCTTCTCTGAAACAAAACTGTTAATCTCATCGATTGCTTTTTAAAACCTTTTGAAACTTTTTATAAGATTTGATGAATTCAACGGCTACAATTTCAAAAGAAGACAATCTTAAAATTCAGAACATAGGTGGATAGCTAAATAATTCTGGATGAAACTTCACAAAACTTATGGCACATGTCCAGCAAGGCTGACAAAATTTTCAAACATAACCCATACAATTTTTACAAATTGCACAATATATAATTTAGAAAGCAACATAACACCTTAAGTATATTTCATCTAATTGAGGAGATACAAACATGTGACCTCTTTAGGTTGAGTAAGTTACCAGAGAACTTTGTCTGAAGGCCTAGTTTGGAGCGTAAAATCAAATATAGATTTAAATTTCTAGTAGCAATACCTCAATATTAAAGACTGATGAACACACATCTCTAAAATCTCATATACAGATAAACAAGTTCACAGTTTTAGCACATACCAGTTAATCATGATTCTAGTATCATATAATTTAGAGTCATATTTCCAATTTAAAGGCATTCAAATTTAAAGCTGTATATTTGGGAGAAAATTTTGAATGCCAATTTTTTCCAAGAGCATAGCCCTCCACTTTGAAGCTTTCCCCACATTCAAATTTGTCCTGGAGCCTCAAAATTCTTAAGGTGGCACAAACTATTGGAGACATGAAGGGACTATACAGGCTTGTGATTTTCCAGATGGTGCCTGGGGGCAAAATGGCAGTGGTTTGGGTCTCCTCAAGGGCCTATTTGAAAAAAATGTTTGAGTTCTCTTTTCTCTACCTTCCCTCAGCAAGCAGATAGTCATAAGAAACTCAAAGAGGCCAGACAGGCAGACACAGAGACACAACACAGAAAGCATGTGTTTTAAATCCTAGATGGTCAGATGTTACATTTGTTCCCCTTTGCAATGCTGGGGAGCACAAACACCCATAGAAAACTAAAACCCCAAAACCAAAATCCTACACTCAATCGGCCTCGCCCACTAACCCAGCATCTTGGAGAGAAGTGGGGATATGTGTTTTACATGCAATTATCCTAAAAAAAGGATGTGACTTATTTGGGAGGCAAATCTCTACTTTAGGGGTCTATCACTTGCCACCCAGTGGGCAAAGTGATAATGAGTGTACCCCTGAGATATTGCCAGGTTCTGGGATATACCCCACCTTGGTTGAGGAATAGGACAAAAATAAAGATAAAGATATTGGATAACATAATTAGCATGTAGTGGATATCCTGCCATCTAGGGGAGGGGTGGGGAGTTGGGAGGAAAAATTTGTAACAGAAAGCTATGTAAGGGTTATTGTTGAAGAATTACCCACACATATGTTATGCAAATAAAAGAAAAAAGAAAAAAAGGAACAAAAAAAGAAAAAAAAGCTATTATAAAAAAAATAAAAAATAAATTAAAAAAAGATATTGGAGTTTGCATTTCTTACCTTTTGACAAGAAGGCCCTGAGTTTAAACATCCAATGATGAGACTGAACATTTGTTATCAACTGCTCTCCTCAACCTCATGAAGCACATGATGCTTCATACATGTTTGTTGGTCAATTGAACATGGTAGATAGTAGTGGCATAAAAGGGATTAATCAACAAATTACAATTTTCTGGCTCCTGTGATAACAGAAAGTTCCTAACTATAATATAAAAAAATTTCGGGAAGCATTCTAGGAAGATGGAGGAATAGGTTAGTATTTCAAGATCTCCAGATTTCCCCCATGATAGAACAAATTTTCACCTCAGGGCAAACTTAGACTGGTGAAAAATCAAGAAGATTTGGGGCACAGTAGGGTCCCTTATGGCACAACCCAACAAGAGCTGAAGAAAGACCCCTAGGCTAGGATTAACTCATATGAAGTTCAAACACCTCTAGGCTAGCTTCCTAGAAACAGACAGTATGAAGAGTCCAGGTCTGAGTCCAGGCCCAGCAATATGGCTGAGACTTGGCCCTGAGCAAGAAGGAGATGCTGGCAAGTGTAGAAACAGGGGGGCAGAGGGTGGAGTCCTTGGTTTGGGGTTCCTAGTCAGAGGAGAGAGCTGAAGGGAAGCTTGAGGCCCCATCCCCCACCCCATGATTAGAAGTGCTTACACTAATATTTTGTATTTAAAAAAAATGAACCAGTAAAGAAGGAACCTCACCATAGAAATTTATTATGGGAACAGGGAAGATGGGGTTCATCTTCAGAGGAGCACAGTGAAGTAAAAAAAGCTTCTTACCCCAAAGAGTAACATGAAATGGCTCCCTGCTCAGAGAGAATTTAGAGAAGAACTCAAAAAAGAATTTACAAATCAAATGAGAGACGTTGAAGAAAAACTAAAAAAAATCAAGAAAAACAAGAAGATTATGAAAAAAAGTCAATCAACTAGAAAAGGAGATAGAATCTCAAAGATGAAAAATAATTCTTTTGAAAATTAGAATCAGTCAAGGGGAAGCCAGTGAAGCTATGAGAGACTAAGAAATAACAAAACAGATTATGAAGAATAAGAAAATAGAACAGAATATGGAACAACTTATAAGAAAAATGACACATCAAGAAGAGAAAACATAAGAATAATTAGACCATCAGAAAGGTGAGACCAAAAAGAGAAACTTGACAGAGTAATGCAGGAAATGATCCAAGAAAATTGTCCTGGAGTGATAGAACATGAGGGGAAAGTAGAAATAGAAAAAATCCACCAGTCACCACCTGACCAAGATCCTTTGTAAAAACAACAACAACAACAACAACAACAAACCACAGGAATATTATTGCCAAACTTCGAAATCCCGAGATCAAAGAGAAATGTTTGCAAGAAACAAGAAAAAAAATTCACAAAAATTCAATACCTACCTAATTTCCTAATGGAATGCCGGAGAAACCAAGGCAGGATAGAGATTAGATTTTTAATAGTTTATTGATGGAGAGATAAGACTAGTGGGCTGAATCGGACTATTGTCTCAAAGTATTCAACAGGGAGTGAAGGGTTCCAGGGACTCTTATAGGGCTCTGACACTCAGGGAAATAAAGGCTAAAGGAGGGGCAGAGCACTGGGGGGATAGAAGTTCCAGAAAAGGACCATAAATTCGCTTCTAACAGGCTAGGTGTATGGAGGATCATAAATTCTGATAAGGAGCTAGGAGACACTGAGTCTGAGACCAGAAAGATATGCCCAAACATTGGAGATAGGCCATCTGGAGTTTTATGACTCTCTGCAATGCCAGTGGCCAGAGCTCTGCAGCCCCAATTATCTCAGTCCTAATGGCCAGGAAGGGAAGGTGGGGTTTGCCACCAGGGAGATTAAGGCAGAACAATTCAGGGAAACTGAGTCAGGGGAACTATGGCATAACACTAAAGTTTGTGACAATTTATTAATGGTCCTCTTCCCTTTGTCCCCCAATAAGAAATACCATGCTACATCAGACCAATGTGCCATCCAGCCCAGTCCTTGGTTACACAGCAAGAACCATACCAATAAGCAGATAAGAGGTGAAAAGAATTCACTTGCCCTAACTCAGCTAGGACTGTGGCCTGGGAAATTTCCATTTTGATATACAAACCAGAGTGACGTGACTTCCTCACTTCCTCTGTCAGGAAGAAGCCCAAATCCTGTTCATATAGAATAATGCGAAGTCAGAGTCTCTTGTTAATTCATCCATCCGGTCTCCAATCTAGTTAGCATCTTTAAAGACATTCACAACAACCTTTGAAACAACCTTGATGGTAACTTAGTTTTCCCAGACTGTCTTATTACCATAAGTCAAGACAATCATAGTGCAAACTCTATCAACCATAATTGCATATAAAAAGGAAGTTAGCTTTCCCAGACTATTTTGAATGGCATTATCTTTAGACAGGTCTGGGACCGAGTCCACCAGGTACATTCCATCTAGCTCTCTGACCCCCCTCTTGAGTTAATGCCTTTGCACCTGAAAAATCTCTATTTCAAGGCTCTATTTCCCCTCCAATGAAGATCTTTTCTATAAGTCCTTTTCAGGACTAAGCCCGCTATGAGGTTACTCACCCTCCCCCCCCCCTCCCTCCTCATAGCATCTTCCCTCTAAATGGCATCTTGCTCCTTACTCCAGCTAACTCTGCTTAGTCTAACTCTAGGCTGTCCCAACTCCATTTCATATTTCCCATTCCCGGTATCTATTGTGTACCTTCATTTTGTCTGTAACATCTTCCCCTAAAGAAATCTACCTTTTGCCAAAGAGAACAGCCATTGTGAACGATTATTTTGAACTAGAAATTGTCATCCTGACCCCATCAAGAAAAGCTCATAACTGCATGCACGGCCCTTTGATAGGCTAGTGAAATAGCATCAGAAAGAGGATTATTTCCTCTGAAAACAATTGCAGATTTTTCTATTTGGCTTAGAGAACTAGTTGGAGGGAAAAACACATTTAAAAAATGGAAAGAACTATTGGGGCAAGGAATAGGTAACTTCTAACTGGGGCTTAGCCATCTTCTAAACTGAACAATCCTTAAATGCTCTAGTCTACATTCTAAGTAGAATTATAATTTTCATCTGTAAGGAACACATTTACAAAAATGCTACGGGAATGAGTATGCTGTTAAGTTCTGGAATTGTGGAGCTTGGGAAGGGAGCCCAAAAGGTTGGGGGTCTCGAGCTGTCTCAAAAGAATCTGCAGGCTTGAACCCATCTCCAAGTCAAGGGGCAAAGTTTATTGTAATTGTAATGCCAGTTGAAGTGGGCTAAAGTCCAAGATTTTAGCCAAGAACCAGAAGCAAGGAGACACCTTTATCCGGTTCTTTGGGTCACAGATATGCTACTTTTATTGTCTAGAGGTGGAACTGAGGAGTGGTCTCAGGAATCTGGTTATCCTTGACCAGCAGACCTAGGACTACCCTAAGGCCAGAAGACTTTAGGCTCATTGACAGACGAGATTGTTAGAACAATAGCATCCTAAGGTCAGAGAGTCTCAGAAGAAATATTATATTCCTAGGACAGAAGACTTTACAATCATTGACAGAACAACAGCATTCTTAGATCAGAGGGCCTCAGGATCACAGATTCCAAAGCCAGAAGATTTAGAATCACTGACATTTTGTTAGAACAGGGGATCGTAAAATTATTACTGTCTCCCCTAGAAGCTATTATTACATCAGAGTCATACTATTCTTTACATTCAGCATGAGGATATTATTCAGCTTGTGCCTCCATCCAATGCATTTTTTTACCCAGTGAACAGGTAGGAATCATAAATCAAATAGCACTGTATTTAATCAGAATTGGAATTGTGTTATTCATTTGTGTCTAACTCTCCGTGATATTATTCAGGGTTTTCTTGGCAAAGATACTGGAGTGATTTGTCATTTCCTTCTCCATCTCATTTTACAGATGAGGAAACTGAGGTAAACAGGGAGAAGTAACTTGTCCCGAGTCATTCAGTTTAAGTAAGTGTCTGAAGCCATATTTGAACTCAGGAAGATGAGTCTTCCTGACTCCAACCCCATCCCTCCATCCTCTGCAACTCTACTAGCTGAATCAGTAAAGTAAATAACAGAAAAGTCAATGAGGCCATTCTCAGTCCCCCATATTTAAATTGGGTATTAAATTAAATCTAATTTCCATTAGATTTGTGTGCAGATAAGGAACGAGGCCCCAAAGCATGACTTTCAGCATGAAGCTTTTTCCTATTTTGCTCAACCACAGGGGCCACTTCCTAAACCTCAGATATTTTTATTTTGTACAAATTTATATATGCTTCTGTATGTACCTACTCATCCCTACAATATAAGCTCCTTGAAGACAGATTGTTTTATTTTTGCATGAAATATGTGCTTATTGATTGCAGGATTCAGTCCCCAGACAAGTCCCTCTCCAAGGTGGGGAAGGATTTTAGTGTCTCTGCCATCTACCTCCTGTCTTTGATGTAAACTGTGATCTTTGGGAGAAGGGTGGTCCTGGATTAGAGATCTCAAATCCCTCTGGGAGGGCTCCACCTTCCTGTTCATAGGGAAACTCCCATGGTAATCTCCACCTACAATTCAATTGGAGACCTCGGCCTGGGGCATAATCACCAACCTTTATTGAATTGAAAATGAGCCCTTAATCTCCCTAACCTCAAACCTCTGAAGGCTAATAAAACGACTCTGAACCCCAAATCTTTGCTAATTCCCTCCTGGATCTGGCCCTCTGAGTTGCTTCTCAGGGCAAACCATCTTTGCTAAAGATCCTAACAGGACTTGGCCCACTGATGAAGACAGTTCTTCTCAGTGTAAGAAAGCCATTTTTTGCCACAAACCTCACCTCATTCATTCGGGTTTGTGACCGGCCAGAGGATCTCTTGTGCTTGTTTCTCACACCTCAGCACCTTGGCTGACAAATGCCTGTGACCCCAACCTGCATGGCTTTGCCTCCCATGGTTGCTTGGATTGGCTTCTAGATTTTGTTGTTTCTCAGTTCCACCCTGTATCTTCTCCTAGTGTTAAATTTCCCCACTATAACCATCTTTAGATGAAACAGGACTTCTGCTGCTTCCCCAGGATCACCCATTGCTTTTGTGTATTCTTAACTGCCATGCACTAAGGTTCAACTGCCAAAATTTTGCCTTACTGATGCAGTGCTGCTGCTGCTGCTGCTGCCCCTGCCTCTGCTCCTGCTGCCCCTGCTGCTGCTACCCCTGCTGCTGCTGCTTCTGCCCCTGCTGCTGCTGCTGCTGCTTCTGCCCCTGCTGCTGCCCTTGCCCCTGCTGCTGCTGCTGCTGCCCCTGCCCCTGCTGCTGCCTCTGTCCCTGCTACAGCTGCTGCTGCCCCTGCTGCAGCCTGTCATCACTCTTTAAGGCGATTCCACTCAGCCCCCACACCTCAGACTGATCAGCATGTGGCCTTTCTTCTCCCTATTCTCTGTCCCATTAGACTGTGAGCTCCTGGGGAGCAGGGCCTGCTTTCTTTTTCTAAGTAAGCTGTAGCTGTGTAGCACCGGGCTTTGCACCTGCTAATCCCTTCCTCGGTTCCCCCATCAAACAGATCCTGGGCTTCTTGGCTAAAACTTATCCATTTCTGACCAGCTCCTCCAGTACTTAGCCCTCAATCAGGCAGGTAAGTTCCTTTGACCTCTTCTCGGCCTCAGGACAAAAGGAGGGCATCCCTTCCTTCTCCCTAGGTCTGGTTTGTCAAAGATATAAACAGAATATCAACCTGAAAGCCCCTTTATCGATTCCATCTGGCCCCTGGTGCATCCCCAGACTAATGTCCTTGCAGCTCTGAGAAGCCTACAAAAAGCCTGGAAAACAGTGGAGCTGGCAGCCCTTGGGGCGGCCCTTGCTGCTACCACCGCGAAGATCCAGGTTCCCCTTTGACTATTAGGTTACAAAACACTTTGATGTCATCCATGATCTCATTGGGCCCTCCTAATCGATCTATGAAGTATGTAGGGAAGTTATCACCTTTTCACAGAGGAGAAAACTGAGTCCAGGGACTAGTAAAGTAGTAAGAACCAGGGTTTGAGCCAAAGTCCAAAGTGCCTTTGTGGTATAAAGGGGAATTGTTAATTCCTCCATGTTGTTGTTGTTGTTGTTGTTGTTATTCTTATTCTCTGTGCTCTCTGCCCCGATCACTGTTGGGAGTTCAGAAGGGAACCTTTCCGAGGGGCTCTCAGAGTAAGCTCCGGAGGTACCCCTAAGGTACTGGCAATCCAAGCTTCAATGTACCTCTTGTTTGCCCAGCAGGGACGGCTCCTTTGGAAAAAGAAAACTGGGAAGTTCGGGGAAACACAGCAGAGTTGCTATCATGATAAATATTTATAACATCAATTAGCTAATTCACTCAACCAGAAATAGAGAAGCCTCATAATGACAAAGGAAAACATCTTTCAAATACCAAAAAGTATAGCTCTTAACTTGCTTGTGAGAACTCTGCTGTAGTGCTCTCCCAGACTATCTTAGCTATTATGAGCCGTCTGTTTTAGTGTTATTTTAAATAACTACTAAATAAAATTTAGTAGTTATTTTAAATAACAGATTAATCACAGAATTTCAAAAGTAGAAGTCATCTAATCCAAGCCATGCTCCAGAAAGACTGACTATGCAACAACTTGCTGGCAAATGGAAGGCCAGCCTTTGACTGAAGCCAGCCAGTGAATGGTCCCCCAAAATGGTCTCTCATTTGGAGAGACCTCGACTGCTCAGGTCTAAATGTGACCCCTTGCAGTTTCTACCCCTTGCTCCTCATTTTGGTTGCTAGGGCCAAAGGGAAACAAGCTCAATCTCTCTTGCACAAGAGAATTCTCCAAATGTTCTCATGAGATTTGAGTTGTTCATCCTTCATTTCTGACAGGATCTAGAGCTGGAAGACACCTAGAAGCCATGGAGTCCTGCCCCCTCATTTTATGGATAAGGAAACTGAAGTTCAGTGAGGTTACGTGATTTGGCCAGACTAGTAAGGATCTGAAGCAAGATTTTAAAACTCAGGTCTCAGCAACTCCAAAGCCTGTACATATCCCACACAGTGTCCTATACACTCTACCACCTGCCTCTTGTATACAGTTATCACGGGCCCTGGAGGCTTCTACTCTCTAGGTTAAACATCTCCAATTCCTTCAGTAAATCTTCCTCATATGACATGGACTTAGGACACTTCATATTTTCTTTGCTCATCTATGGACTCTTCAGAGCTTATTGGTGTCTTTCCTAAAACATGGTACCCAGAACTGAACTATTCAATTCCCTATTCAATTTCTTCTGATTAGCTTTAGCTTCATCTTCCAGCCTTTCAGGATCTTGCTGACTGTTATCCAGAGCGTTATCCACTCTTCCTAGTTCAGGGAGTCTGCACATCTGATGAGCACACCATCTATACCTTTAGCCAAGTCACTGACAAACTTGTGAGTCATCCTGATCTATACCTTGCCACTGGACCAGGTGACTCTGGAGGAGAGAAAGTGAGGCTGATAACTTTGCACATCCCTCCCTCACTTAAATCCAATTCAGTTGCATGTCATGGAATCACCTCTCTCTTTGAAAACAAAGGACAAACAACCACATCTGTGAGTAGCAGTAGGAGCTGCCCCACGAGGGACCCAACTGGAACTGGTCAACACACCTCCTCCTTCCTTCCTTCCTTGTTTTTTTTTCTTTTTTTCCCCTTTCGTTCCTTTCCCTACCCTCTGTCCACATAACTATGTGCCTTAACTATGGCTTCTATGGTCCAAAGGAACATAAATTTCGATTCCTGAAACCTCACAAGACAGCTTGGGGTTCATGGGCTATATTTCTTTTTAAAGGACCATGCCTTAAACCCAAACCACCCTGGCTCTTATTGATTGGCCAACAATAGGTCTTAGCCCAAACCACACTTGGTCATTGTGTGGGGCTCAGAGTGAATGTAAATAGCAATTGTTTCTCTTTTGGTCAGAAACACTGAGGGTCTTCCCCTCTCTGATTTATTTATTGATTTATTTTAGGTAGGTAAGAGTGCATTTTCTGATTCATTTCTTACCTAACCTTAATCGCTGATGAGGCATTGCCTCAGTCAAACTAAGACCTGTTAAAGAGCTGAGCTTAATAAGGCCAAGGTCTTCCACTGCATCCAGGGCCGTCTCCAGCCTTCCTGACCTATATCTTGCCACTGGACCAGATGGCTTAGGAGGAGAAAGTGGGGCTGGTGACTTTGCCTGGCCCCCACCTCACTTAAATCCAATTCACTTGAGTATCATGACATCACCTCCCTGATATGGTCTTCTCTGAGAACTAAGGACAAAAAACAAGATAAACATGTCCAGTGGCTAAAACTTAGTCTATAAACAGCATTCACCTGATCTAGCAGCTTAGTAACTGAAAAAAGGGAAAATGTAGTCTAATGGACCTTCATCTTTGTGATTACTACTTCTTTTCTAGATGTTCTTACACATCTTCTTAAATAAGCCATTAGATAAGTTTTCCAAGGGATCAGATTCGACTCATTGACCTATGGATCACAGACTCTATTGTCTTCTCTATTTTAAAAGCAAGACAAACTTCTGCAGGCCCTCAGGAGCTCAGCCATTCTCCCAAATCTCTTAGCTATAACTGACTGTGGCCCAGGAATGACATGTGTTAGTTCTTTCAGCACTGAAGACATAGTTGATCTGGACCAGAGAAATCAAATTTCATCCAGGGCAACCAGATGTTCTCTTACTAGCTCTTTATTTCAGTTGGATATGAGCTCCACATCCCCATTGTTCTGTGATCTCCAGTCCAAAGGGCACTCTCCTAAATAGAAGCAAAATCAGAGTTGAACAGCTGGGCCTTCTCTCTGGAATCAGTCATCATTGTCCCATCCACTCTCAGCAGGAGGAGGTCCAAGCCCCTCTTTAATCTTCCTTGTTTTTCCCAATAAAGCTTAAAAAAGCAAACAGTTACTTAGAACTCCTTGCCAGCTCATTCTAAGCTTTATCACTCTTGACCCTATTTTTAAAAATTTTCAGTTCCAAATTCTCTCCTTCCCTCTCCCAACCATTAAAGAGACAAGAAATATAACACCCGGAGCACAAGGTTTCACAAGGATAAATGTTAAAAATTATTTATGCATAGGTTTTGAAAATAAAAAGCTTTAATAAAAAATAAAAAAGTTCTTTTTTAAATATAATACCCATTATATATATGTGCGCATATATATATATATATATATATATATATATATATATATATATATATAAAGTATTGACTCTGTTGTTAAAGGACTATACCAGCCTCAGGCACTTACTAGTTGGATGACCCTTGGCAAGTCACTTCACAGCTGTCTGCCTCAGTTTCCTCACAAATGTAAGATAAAAATAATACCAGCATCTACCTCACAAGGCTGTTGTGAGAATCAAATGAAACAATATTTCTAAATCGCTTGGCATAGTGCCTGGCACACAGTCCTAAAAATGCTGGTTTCCTCCCCTCTTCTCACCTTTTGAACTTCTCCTTGAGTCCATCTTCTCTATATATCTTTTCAAAATCTAAGCTGGTTTTTCCCAGCTGCCTCTTCAGCCAACTCCAGTTTTTTCTGCTCATCAAAACTGTTTCCCTTTTGGGCTTCAGAATCTTATTCTCAAGAGAACCCCATTTCCTTGTCAAATTCTGGACCATGGGATCCTACCTCTCCTTCCTCTGCACCTTTTAAAATCTGTTCTTTGCCAAACTGAGGTGCATGCCAAACTAAACAAACATTTAGTTTCTGCTAAAAACTCGAAGAGCTCATGGTCACGTCCCCCAAGATGGGGAAAGGGGGGAGCACAGAAGGACAGCCTTTTCACTCTAGCAGCCAGCTCTTACTGGTGGATGAGAAACAGATGCCTCTTGGAATTTCTCCTTGTGAGTTCCTCCATCTTGTGAAGGATGAAATTATCATTAAAGCAAGTAAGAAAAGTCTTAGCTGCTGTGTTTTGGCAGAGAGAGGGGTGGGAGGGAGAGAGGGAGAGAGAGAGAGAACGCTCTAGTGGATGTGGGGATAATTGAGGCGTTTTGTCTCAGCTCTGTCATGCCTCTGCCTCCAGGATCTGCTTCCTGAACTCCCCAGCTTATTACCTGCTTCTGCCAGGGGCTTCCTTATACACTGTGATGGCAAAATCATTTCTGTTTCTCCCTACCTACATGCTTCTCCCCTCTAGCTCCTCAGTTTCCTCACAAGACTATTTCTTTTTAATATGCAATGCTGGATCACTCCCTCTTTGACCAATCCTGTTTTAAAAAATAAATCATAGCCACACAGAGCCATGTTCTAATCCTATTTCCCTTCTGTCAAACCACAGATACCTAGCTGTCTTGTAAAATATGCCTCCTTGAATTGGGAACCCTAGTGTATTTTGTTGATTGCTTAAATTGCACTTTGTATATAGATTTTGCAGCTATGGCTTTTCTTACTGGCACCTTTCTTAGATTTTTACTCCAGGGAACTTCGAGGTATCTCAGCTGCTAGTCTTCTTCCTTAATTGCAGTTGCTTCTCAGTGGTGTCTAGTTTAGTAAACAAATACAGGAGAGGGTTTTCTCCTTTCCCCATTCTTTTTAGTTTCAAGTTCTCTTGGTTAGATTTGCCAGAGTTGGGAAATGCATCAAACCAGTCTTTGCTTGGTATACTTCATACCGGGAGCATACCAGAAACCGCTGCCTAGCTTATTCCTAAATTTTAGGTAGCGCTTACAAAACCTAAAACTCGCTTGTGGACACCATTTTCTTAACCGGATTTCACCTCCAAAAGCAGCTTTCCTTTTCTTTGTCCCTTGCAACAGTGGCAACAGTGCTGAAAGAAGGCCATGTGGCTATGGACTTGGGTTTCTTCCCTAAGCCTTCATACACTTTCAAGATACCTTCTGGGTTCCTTGCAACAATTTCATTTTGCCGATGTGTATGACCAGAGGTCGGTGGCAGTTATCCATTTTTGACAAATATTAGGAGATTCTCCATTATTTTTTACAGAAATATTGACAAAACTCTGGTCAAAATGCTGAGCCACACCCACAAATGTGCATTCGACTCAAGTCTCCTCATCCTGGGATATCACTGGCCATGCCCAGGACTTCATGATGTCATTGGTTCTGTCCAAGGCTCATCTAATTAATCTGTCCCCCTAAAGATGTGACCTAATTGTCCCCAACTTCTTGAAGCCTACTCTTTTTATTGAAACCAGGGCCCCCGCATGCCTTCGACTGCCATCGTGAATCTTCCTGTGCCTCCACATCCAGCCTCTCATTGGGCATGTTGCAAATGCTTACTTTTAAGGCTGCTTGGTTTACCCAACCTCTGTGCCCAAGTATCAGGTAATCCAGGACCTGTGGGCCAATTAAAGTTGTCCTGGAAATGCCCATTACTGACAGGGGTGATCCTTGTTGCCCCTTATTACAGCTGTAAACTAATAAAACTAAAATAATAAAATTCTGGTTATCAGATCCAGAACTCCGTCACCTGAGGGCCTTACCTGCTGCAATACTGCTCCTGTTTCTCTGACTCTACTAATGCATTTGCTCTTTGAGTATTTGTGTTATCCTTTCACTTGTGTCTGACTCTTCATGACCCTGTACATGGCAATACTGGCTTTGGAGCTTTCTTGGTAAAGATACTAGAGTGCTTTGCCATTTCCTTCTCCAGTGGATTAAGATAGACTAATAAAGCAGCTAGTTAATTTGAACTCAGGACTTCCTGACTCCAAGCCCAGAGCTCCATACCTTGAACCATCTAGATGACTTCATTCGTTTGATTAAATACTATCGAAAGGCAAGTAGACTGCAAACGGAATAGAGTGCTGGGCCTGGACTAAGAAAGACCCAAGTTCAAGCTCAACCTTAGATACTTGTTACCTGTGCGACCTTGGGCAAGTCACCTAACCTCTGTCTGCCTCAGTTTCCCCAACTGTAAAATGAGGAAAACAAAAGCACCTTTATCTAATGGTTGTCGTGAGGATCAAAGGAGATAATATTTGTATTGTATGTTGTATTGTATATTACTGTATTGTCCATATATTACAATACATTGTAAAGCTCATAGTAGGTGCTTTATAAATACTTATTCCATACTCACCTAGTTAGGAAGTGTGGGGGGTAATCGGTAATTGAGAACTAAAGTTCACAAGCTTGTACTTTGTATTCTTCCCTAATATACAGCCTGATTTGATACATGATGAGTATGAGTATCTTTCTTGGCTCAAACCTGAATCCTAGGATCCAGCTGGACCAACATAGACACGGTGTCTTCAATTGATTCTTCTTTCTTTCATTAGTTCCCATGGGTTCAAATACCATTTCTATACAGATGACTCCCAGATCTAGACATCTAGATCTAGTTTCTCTCCTGAGCTCTAGACTCGCATGAGCAACTACCTTTCAGACACCTTGAATTGGATGGCCCCCAGATATCACAAAAATAACATGTCCAAGACAGAATCCACTACCTTTCCTTTCAAATACTCCCTTCTTTTATTAGGAAATAACCATCCTCCAAGACCCTCTGGCTCAAAACGTTGGGGTGGTCTTCAGTTCTTCTCTCATTCTCAGCCCATACATGCAATCTGTAGTCAACTTCTGCCATTTCCACCTTCCCAATGGCACTCCTATATGCCCCCTTCTCTCCTCTGACACTGCCACCACCCTGGAGCCGGTCCTTATGATTCATACCTGGGATTAATTTCTGTTGGTTTGTCTCCCTGCCTCTACTCAGCTGCCAAAGGGATCTTCCTAAAGTGCAGGTCTGACCGTGTTGCCCACCTCCACTCAATAAAGCCCAATATCCCCTTCAAGACCAAATACAAAATGCTCTGTTTGGCATTTAAAAACTTTTACAGCCTGGCTTCCCCTGACTTCTTATGCTTTACTATCCTTCATTAATTCTATGATCCAACCACACTGGATTATATTTTCCTCTGATCTTCCTAGAAAAAAAAAGCATTTCGAGTAGTTAGCCTTTTATAGTAATGGCATATGATGTCATTCTGTCTCGATGACCCTAAGATTGCTTCTGAATGAATGATTTAGCAAGGTGATTTCTTAAAGGGGGTCATACCGTTTTAAAGCAATAGGTTAAAAACAATTAGGCAGTTTAGCTTTCACTTTGATATCTTTGAAGATACAGTAGGGAAAAAGAAAGGGTGGTTCAAGGATCAGGTGCTAAGAGTGACAGGAAGGGTATCAAAAGCATAAGTAGAAGGTTATCCTTGACTTATCCCATGAAAATGACACATCAGAGAATAATTGATGATAATGGGAGAGATCTGAAGTGTGGAATTGGGGAGAAGGAGCTTGCGACGGTTGCTGAATCAAAACCATGGATCCCACCCCACCATCTGCCTCTTTCACTCCTCTTCGCTTGTTGCTGAGTGTTGCTGCTAAACAAAGCTAGAGGAAGTCAATACAACTGAGCTGATTAGGTCTCCTATGAATTTATGTTTTCTAATTTCAACTGGGCCCTTACTACAGTGAGGCAATCCTTTTAATCTTCCCTAATTGATTCTGTATCATATTCTCCTCAACAACTGTTCCAAACTTCAAGCATTCTACAGGCCCCTCTTCTCAGCTAAAAATCAATCTAAAATTTCACTGAGAAAAAGAGAGGCCATTCCTCAAGAGCTCCCTCTTCTCTCCTTTTCCACATCTTACAATCTTGATTTGATGAAGGGGCGGACCATTCTCCCCTTCAAGGAGAATCTCTCTGCAAGTGCCCTTGATCTCATCCTCTCCTGTCTTCTTCGGCAGATTTCACCCACAATCATCACCCCCTTTCATCTTTAATCTCTTCCTGTTTACTGACTCTTTCCCTGTTGCTTATGTATACTCCCAAGTCTCATCATCCTTTAAAAAAAAAACCCTCACTAGACCCCACCATGTCCTCAAGCTGTTGTCCTTCATCTTTCTTCCCTTTCTTGGCCAAACTGCTAGGAAAAGCTGTCTACATGCTCCTTTTCCACCTTTACTTTCTTGTTCACATCTTAATCTTTTACAATTTTATTTCTGACAGCATAGCTAAAAACCAGAAATCGAGGGGAAACATTTAAATTGTGGCTCAATAATTCTGGACAGCAATATGGAGCTATGTCCCAAAGTCACTAAACTGTGCACACCTTTTGACCCAGCAACATCACTACTAGGCCTATGACCCAAAGAGATCAAAGAAAAAGAAATAGGACCGATATGGACAAAAAAATATTTAAAGCAGCAGAAAACGAAAGGGATGCTTTACAAATAATCTCAGGAAGAAGGCACTAGCATTAAGGGAGATCAAGATAGGTGGGATTTTAGCTGAGACTTGAAGGAAGCACAGGGAACCAGGAGGGGAAGATGAGGAAGGAGAGAATTCCAGGCATGGAGGACAGCTAGAGAAAATTAATAATTACAAAGTCTAGAATCTTCTGCAAGGGACAGTAAAAAAGGTCAGTATCACTAGGTCAAAGAACTACATGATGTAAGCAAGGTGTAAAAAAATTGGAAAGGCAGAAAGAGATCAGGCTGTGAAGGCCTTTGAATGCTAAATGGAAGTTTACATCATTAATCCTGAAGGGGATAGGGAGCCACTGGACTTTATTGAGTAGGTTAGGTAACACGGTCAGATCTGTTCTTCAGGAAGATCACTTTGGCAGCTGAGTCAAGGATGGACTAGAGTGGAGAGAGATTGGAGGGAGGAAAATGCCTAACCAGCAGGCTATTGCTTTAGTCCCAAGCATGAGGTGACAGAGGCTAGCTACAGCATGATGATTGTGTCAAAGGCCAGAAGTGAGGAGTATACGAAAGATGTTGCAAGGGTGGAACTATAGGGTTTGGCAATAGTTTGGATCGGGGAGGGGTGTGAGAGAGGATGAATCAAAGATGACACATGGGAATGACTGGGAGGATGGTGGTAGCCATGAAAGCAATAGGAAAATGAAGAAGAGAGGATGGTTTGGGAAGAACGATGATGAATTTCATTTTAGATATGTTGAGTTTCTGATGTTTATAGGGCACCCAGTTGGAGATGTCCAAGAGAAAGTTGAAAATGTGAGACTAGAAAGCAGGAGAGTAGTTAGGGCTAGAAAAAGAGATTTGAAAATCATCTGTGTAAAGATAATAACTGAATCCATGGGAACTGAGGAGATCACTAAGAGAAATCTTATATAGAGGGAGAAAAGAAGAGGAGCCAGGACAGAGTCCTGGGGGACATCTACAAGTAGTGGTTATGATCTAGAAGAAAGCTATGACCTTCACATGTATATGGCTGAGGAGCTGTCCAGGAGAAAGGTATGGAACATGGGAACATTGAGGAATAGGGCAAGATCTGCAATAGGATTAAGGTACAAGGGACTTGAGAGAAGAGGAGAGTGTAGAGCTGAACCAGTTCACCAAGGAGTCAAGATGGGGAAGTGGGGAGAAGGTAGCAGTATAGGGGTGATTCAATATCTTATTGGTCTGAGTACTCGAATCAGAGATGAAGATCTTCTCCCTTTTGTTTTGAAGACCTTTGGAGAATTCTGATGTTCCCAAAAGAAATCTTGTTTAGAGGCAAAATTGCTCAATCCTGATGCTCTTAGTGAAATTCTGAGTGGAGAATGCACCAGAGAGTATGACTTGACCTGAGCTATGTAAATCCAGAGCTCTGACTTAGGTGTACAGGAGACATAAGCAAAGAGCTGTGCGAATTATATAGGACATTATAAAGATGTACTATTCTCTGTTTTACTTAGACTCCAAAGGTATAGAAAGGAAAATGGACATGGACTTCCTGTCTCATCCACCATGTTAGTCCCACATGTCAAAACCTGGAAACGGGTTTGTTGTTTCCAAATATTCTCCAAGCGCAAGCTCATCCCTGCTCATGAAGGTTACTGGCAAGATGGCTTGGCATTGAGGAAGCTCTTCAACTTGTTATGGTGGCCCTTCAAAGAAGTGAGTGGGATGAATCTTAAGTCATCCTGTCAGCATATAAACTGAGGGATCTCAGGTTTAAAAAAAAACTATAAATGAAAAGAAATTCATAAAGAAGGGATAAGACAGTCTCCAAAAGACAATCGTTGGTCCAGGCTGCCTGTCATCTAGCAGAAGCCGTGAGCCAATCAGATAGTATCAGGGAAAAGTCCAATGACCAAAAATTGAGTCCAGTGTTATTATCTGTCTTAATGTGACAGGAGCCACTCAAGGAAACGTGTACCTTTCTAGATGTAGACGTGTAAATCTTATCTGTATACATTTTGTCTTTATGCATAGGTGCATATTTGGCAGAGTGGAAAGAGGACCAAACTCTTTACTCTTTCAACCCACTCAGAAGCTGTGTCTTTGAATCCTAGCTCCAAGATTTCATATTTTGATGACTCTAGGCATGTCCTTTTCTCTTTATGAGTCTCAGTTGTCTTATCTTTAAAATAGGGATAATCACAAATTTACTCTTTACCTCCCAGGGTGACTGAAAAGAAAGTACTTTGTAAGCTTTAAGCCTCTATATAGAAATATGACTTATTATAACTACTTAGGCTATTTCTCCTATAGACTTGTAGTCTGGATGATTGAGAACTCACCTCAAAATCAGCAAGAAGAACTGTGCTTAAGTTCTCCTTCTGACTAACCCTGGGTGTGTGCTCTGGGCCAGTCACAATTTCTGAAACCCAGGCAATTTTCTAAGACCATAAATTTCAGTGCTGGCTCTGCTCCATGTAGGTAAAGGGATTTTCCACACCAGGTGTACCCTATGCCAATGAATTCACACAGCTAGTCTGAAAGGGCATAAAGTGTATAAGCCCTTCATGGTATGGATTCTTATTTTTAAAATATGTTTTCAACTATTCCTCTAGTGTGATATAAACAAGAGACAATGAGCAATTAGATTTCTTTTGTGTGTGTATCTAAAATCAGGATTTAACTCACCAAGAGATCCTCACAGCAGGCTGTAGAAGGGTCCTTTCTGGTCATGCCCAAGAATACATCCTCAGCTCCCACCTGCTGTTTGAATATAATGTCATATCTGAAAGAAGCAAAACACATGATAATTGGGATCAACAGGACAACAGCTATCAAGCCAGCAAAGAAAACCAAGACTGAGCCTGTGCAGGGAAAAACAAATGATCAAAATTATCCGGAGAGAGTGCCAGGAGAAATCTAGGGAACAGTGTTGCTCAAATTAGTAACAAATAGCAAATGCTTAGAAGAAAAAAAGTGTGAAAACCAGGGCTTTAGTAGATAGAACACTGCTTGGAGTTTCAAAGACTAGAGATCAAATCCCACTTCAAATAATTACTAACAGCTACGTGACTGGCTGCAAATCAATTCACTTCTGCCTCAATTTCTTCCTCTGTAAAATAAAGGGGTTAGATGACAAATGTATTTAAAATGATTGTACATCTATAGCTTGTATCGGGTTGCTTGCTCTCTTGGGGACGGGGGAGGAAAGAAGGGAAGGGTGGAAATTTAGAACTCAAAATCTTACAAAATGAATGCTGAAAACTATCTTTACATGTATTTGGAAAAAAATAAATACTGTTGAGAAAAAAATAAAATAAAATGTTGGGCTTATTGGGCCAACCAGACCTCTAGGCAAGCTGGGCATGAAAAGACTAACTGAACTCATGATGATCCAGAAACTCCACCCCCCCCCCTTGCTGTTGTGCATCCAGAGACTAGCAGCTTAACAGTAAACACTGCTGACTGTCTGATGGATGATCTGTTGATCAGGAATGACTAAGTTCCTGGAACAGACCTACCTGCAAGCCATAAAATCTGCAAATATAATCTGTTGGTCAGGGATAACCTGAGACCACCCGTCAGTCATAAAACCACAAGCTGTCTGTCAATAATTGTAAAAGTCCTCTGGCCTTGGAATGGTACTGCCTAAAAAATATTTGTCACACTGACCAGTTCCTAAGCCCTGCCTGTTATAGCCTATGCTTGAAAAATAATTGTCAAAATGTGTGATAGCCCCAAGATATTAGATAAAGAAGTAAGCTAGCCACATGTTGGGGGCTTCTGTTATCTCCCTCTTGCACAACCTAGTTAGAATCCCTATATAAGCAACCTCTACATATTCTTCAGGCCACTGGATCTGGGCAGTTAGCCCCTGTGGTTGCCGGCTACTAAAATCTCCACTTGAATTATATCGGCGTCTACTCAAGTCTGTTTATTCTCAGCATAACATTTTTGGAGGCCCCAGTGAGACTGACGTCTTTCTGTGTTGCTGTTTAGAGACCTATGGGATTCGGAAGGGAGCCTTGGATGGGCTTGTCCTATTCACTCCTAGGGGGAGCTGTCCCCTGAGACATGGGGGGTGGGAAGACGGGGGGTGGGGTGGGTCCAGCCCATTAAAGACTCATCACTGACAGAACCCTATTTGATCCCAGTGGAGAATCTGGTCTGAAGCTTCTAGAGGGTAAGTCTGTTAGTCTGTTTTGTCTGCTTGCTAGCATTCAGGTTCCCAGGAGCACTGGATTGGAGGACGCAGTCATACAATATCTGGGTGGTGGTGTTGCCACGCCATTCAGCACCTCGGTAGGTCTGGGTATTCCTTGTGAAAACAAGGAGTACGTCTGGGTGCTCTTTGTGAAGGCAAGGAACACATCTGGTTCCTCCAGTTCAATCTGGAGTCTGATCTGTCTCTGGGAGGGAGAGGCTGTGGGACTGAAATCTCCCCTCACGGCCCTCCTGAGATGTCAGGAGCTTGCCCCCCGTCTGTATTTGTGAAACTGTCGGTCTGAAGAATTCTCTTGTATTTGTATAGTCCGCGTTTGTGCCATGTCCATCTTTGTTATGTGTGAGATTGTCACTTTAAGGAATTCTGTTACACCGGAATTGCCCTGAAACCCCCTCCCTTTATCTTGTGTTTTTTTTGGGGAGGGGGAGTTCCTCCAAGGGAGTTTCCCTGACTTCTCTTGGGAGGAAATTATTATCTTTGATACTGCTATTTACTTGTGTGTTTGATTTCTCTATTGACTTAGTAAATGGGGGAGGGGGGCCAGCTAGTTCCGTTAAGACTCCCTTGGGTTACCTCACTAGTTACTCCAACAAGGCCTGACTTTGTCCTGTAGATTTCAGGTCTTTCCAAGCTGGGGGCTGCAGAAAAAGTTAGCTAATTTGTGAGAGCGATGATTGGGGAGTTTGGCAATTGGTCATTTTAAGATTGCAAAAGCTTAACATAAAACAAATGCTATGTGAATGTTAGCGGCTTTATTGGAAATAATTGCTTCATATTTGATTTTTCTTTAAGATCTATTATTTGAGATATGATAGTAAAAGTAATTTTAAACTAAAGGGGTATACAAATTGTAATCTCTTTACACTGACTATTAACAGAAGATTTAAGAATTGGGAACTTGGGGAAAAATAGAAAAGCGTTTGGCTGCTTTTAAAATCTGGCAGTAAACAGCCTAGTCTGCAAGTCCTTTTTCAAGGGGAAAAAAAAGAATAAAACCTTATCTTTATTAAGTTTGCATTTTAAAAATCTGGAGACCTGAGACTATGCAGCTGTGAACAGGGAGAGGTAAATATAGAGAACAAAGAAAGCTGATGTCAGTCAAAGAAAGTAAACTGACAGGAAGTGAAGAGGAGTGTTCTTCTGGAATTCCTCTCAAATTGTAAATCTGTTAAGTTTCTTAAAACTACCCTGCATGGAAGGTTATTGTTCCTGAGGAAAAGAGAGAAAGAAAAAGTTCACTTCGACTTTAAAAATTCTGCCAATGAACAGCCTGCTTTTGAGTTAGAGTCAGACTTCTGAGGACCCTGAAAAAAACCTGGCACCTTAACCCTTTTCCTGGCTTTACAAAAGAAAAAGTTTGTGTGTATTGAAAAATAAGCAAATGGCAATTCAGTTTGTCTGGAACATTTCATTAGAATTTAGAGAATATTATGAACTAAATTTAAAAATCTGTTCTATCTCAATTTTAAGAATTGTCTTGTTTTCTCCCTAAAGCAAAAGGGAAACTTATTTCAGTGAGTAAAAGGGTATGGCTTATTGGCTCAACCATCCTGCACCCACTTTCCCTTGACTCCTGCACTGCAGGACAGTTGAATTGAATAGACAGACTTGAAAGGGCAGTTTTCTTCCACTTAAAATTTTGAGGTGGTATATTAAACAATTTTATTTAATTAATTAAATAAACAAAATAATTTAAACAATTGGAATTCTGATTCTGAAATTGCAAGAGATAATTTCTCTTGACTGATACATGCTAAATTTGTTTATTCTGGGTATAAGATCTTAGGAACTTGTTCAAATATTGAAACGTTACTATTGGAAATTTAAATCTGTATTTGATTTGATTTTAAGTTTAAAAATAAGTTGTTAAAACAAAGTTCTGTCAACTTACCTGAAGAGGTCACATGTTTGTATCACCTAATTGGATGAAGTATGTTGCTTTCTAAAATGCATATTGGGTAATTTGTAAAAATTATGAGCTATGCTTTAAAGTTTTTTCAGCTCTGCTAGACATATGCATAAGTTTTTTGAAATTTGGTCCAAAATTATTTAGATACTAGCTATATTCTAAACCTTAAAGTTTAAAAATAAAAAAAAAAACAAGGGACAAGAAAGATTGATTTGCAAAAGCAATTGATAGTTTAAATGGAACATCTAGTTAGAATATCACAAGGTAAATTATTGATTTTTAAATTGGAAACCACTGTCAATTACATGGATTTTTTATCAATTTTTATGATAGACTATGTTATGTTTATTTGGCTATCACTTATGAAAATTGTCAAATTGATAAGTAAGGGTTGTTGTAATATTAAAACCTAAAATTGTTAAGGATTACTGATTTGATAGGTTATTAGAGAGAGAGAGAGTATGTTGGAGTTAGGGAGAAAGAGAGATGGGATGTGAAAGAGAGAGAGAAGAAAGAGAGAGAGAAAGAGAGACAGCATTTTAGGAAGAGAGAGATGGCTTGTTAGGAAAAGGAAGATGGTATGTTAGAAAGAAGGAGAGAGAGAGAGAGAGAAAGACACCATGTGAGAGAAAGGGAGAGGAGCAGGATGGAAAGAAGGGGCAAGTTCTTTAATGGAAGAAACTTGCCATTTGCCAGGAGGAAGGAAACATACTGGCAGGTTAAACCTTGAAAGGGACTTGGCACCCTAAAAGAGTTAACTATAAGGAAAAGTAGGGTCGGGAAGCCTAGTGGAGTTAGGAGAGACACCACGAGGAGTGAGAGAAGGGGAAAGGGAAAGATCTATCAGCTTGGAAAGGTGAAGATTTAACTCTCCCCCCCACTGAGTGTGGCTGCTTCTTAGAAGTGAGAGAACAAACTTGACTCACTGGAGCTCCCTCCCTTGCTGGTTAAATGAAATTACTTTAAATTGTTTTATTGTTTAAAGGAGTAGATTACACTTACGTGGTGTTAATAACTGAATGTTTTTATTTTTCATGCCTATAGCTGCTTTAAGGCAAGGTCATTTTTGATGCTGTATGGAAGATTTAACTGCTTAGCAATTCAAGGGACTTTTAAGAAGCTTGTTAGAACTGCAAAGTCTCTGAAAATGATTATTTCTGCTAAGATCTCTATCTGTCTTCAGCAAATTGTGTAATATTTATTTAAGTGCCAAATGGGCTCCTTGTTTAATGAATATGATAGCAAATATGATCTACAGCTTTCTTGAAGAACCTAGAGCAGAATTTTAACCTGCTATCCCTGCACTACTTTTGACTATGTTTTGCAGGGGCATTTGATAGGTTATGCACCAGGGTTTGTAAGATTTTTTTGCTTGTTTATTTTTAAATAGACCTGAAGCCCCTGGTTGCTGAAAATTGAAATGGAATCTCTCGGGACTGTAACTAATATTGTTTTCAATTTCAAATTTGGATATGATTGCCCGATGGATCATTAAGTCTGGAGAAATGCCATGCTCAGAGGAATGCCTTGCTGAATCTAGGCAAGAGCCTTGAAGGATGACCTCAGCCTCTGCTAAGGTGGCATTCTTCTGACTCAGTTCCCCAGTTCTGTTTCTTTGCTTCCCATCTGATGAGGTGAAATTGTTACTGCATGATTGGTTGTCAGAGGTAAGGATGCTTTATCCTGTCATATTTATGCTCCCAAGCCCAAAGGACCAGTTTGGGGAGTATAATCATGCCCCCGTTTTTCCTCTTTTAGCAAATTTCTCTAATCCAAGCAAATGGTCAATAGGAGTCATGAGCACCATTCAATTATGGAATACCTTGCTGTTTTCAATCTGAATATAAGTAGTCATTATATCCTAAATCAGTAGGTGACTGACTATTTGGCCTAGTTATCAGTTACTGGGCATTGGGGTCTATAGGTACTGAAGTCCTGAAAGATTTCTAAAATAATATAAGAACAATCGACACAATTGTCTGAGAGACCTCTCTGTTACTTTATTGTCTTTTTGTAATTTATTGAGACTACAGATGACACATCTTTAACATTTGTCTGTATTGTGTGTCCTGGGACACAAACATGTTTCCTTACATGAAAAGCTATTGGTCAATCTAGATTGGGCTCTCTACATCTTATAGCAGTCTTTGTGGGCTAGTCTTCCTATCTCAGACTATTCAAACCTCTATTTGTTAGATTCGTTTTTATTCTAGATTTTGGTCAGTTATATCTGTATTGACCAGCTTCGGGGACCTGGATCAACCCATTGGATGCTTCAATCATTTCTAGCTTATCACCCCCCCAAAATGGGATCCTGTAAGATGACCCAGCTCTACACCCATTCTCAGCAAGAAGAAGTTTCAGAAGATGAGACCATCACCTCTTTCCCAAAGGACTTTGGGCCCCATTGATCTGGAAAGGAACTGGCTGATGAATGAATGGACATCAAATTCTGAGCGGGTCCCCTGTTCCAATGTATTTGGGACTTAGAATGAAAAACATTGGGTTAAGATTTGAATAAATGTTACTGAAAAAAGATGCACCACTAACAATTCAGTTTTCTGTTTGTCAAATCATAGACTATATCTGCCTTATTTAGTTGAACGCAATGTTCCCTTCAGAATATGGATAGTTCAATACAAAAGGAGAATGCTCCAAAACTATTGATAAAGGAAGATGCTCAATTATGGCAAAGCCTGCTTTCTAATTATCTGAAGGATCATTGGATAAGTACCAGAGTGGAAAACCCCTATTGTACTAGGTTTGCACAGGAACTTTAATTCACTTTCAGGACTTATATGTGAGATGGCTACTGGACAGTTGGAGCCCTGCCTGCTCCCCCTCAGATGATTCCTTCGACAAAGCAAAAGGGAAGATAAGGGACCAGGAAAGTTGGTGGCTTTTTCAGGATGGAAGGATCCTCATCCCAGAAGCACTTGAAAGAGTGAGCAAAACACCTTCACCAGACAAGTCACCTAGGGATTAGATTGAAGGGACAGCAGCAGGGGAGAGGTGGGAGGCGGACTTGACAGAAGTTAAACCTCTGGCAGCAGGTTACAGGTATCTCCTGGTTTTTATTGATACCTTTTTCAGGTGGGTAGAGGCCTTCCTATCTCCTTATGAGCCCCTTATCAGCACTAGCACTCCCTGCCCCTGTCTGGTCACATTCCCTCAGTTCCTGTTCCCACTCATTTGTCTGGGACCCCTCCCCGCTCCAACCTTTAGCACCCTCTTTCCCTCCAATCACACCTGTCCTTAGCTTGCTCTCAACTGTTCACTGTGCCATAAATACCTCCAGGCTGGACCTTGGGCCTGACTGTTGGCTTTGCATGGATCCAAAGGTTTGAATACTCCCCTAAAAGGAGTAGGGGATATTGGGCCAACCAGACCTCTAGGCAAGCTGGGCATGAAAAGACTAACTCTGAACTCATGATGACCCAGAAACTCTCCCCACCCCTTGCCGTTGTGCATCCAGAGACTAGCAGCTTAACAGTAAACATTGCTGACTGTCTGATGGATGATCTGTTGATCAGGAATGACCAAGTTCCTGGAACAGACCTACCTGTAAGCCATAAAATCTGCAAATATAATCTGTTGGTCAGGGATAACCTGAGACCATCCGTCAGTCATAAAACCACAAGCTGTCCGTCAATAATTGTAAAAGTCCTCTGGCCTTGGAATGGTACTGCCTAAAAAAATATGTCACACTGACCAGTTCCTAAGCCCTGACCTGCTATGGCCTAGAAAATATTTGTCAGGGGCAGCTAGGTGGCGCAGTGGATAGAGCATCAGCCCTGAAGTCAGGAGGGCCCGAGTTCAAATTTGATCTCAGACACTTAATACTTCCTAGCTGTGTGACCCTGGGCAACTCACTTAGCCCCAACTGCCTCAGAAAAAAAAAAAAAGAAAGAAAGAAAATATTTGTCACACTGACCAGTTCCTAAGCCCTGCCTGTTATAGCCTATGCTTGAAAAATAATTGTCAAAATGTGTGATAGCTGCAAGATATTAGATAAGGAAGTAAGCTAGCCACATGTTGGGGGCTTCTGTTATCTCCCCCTTGCACAACCTAGTTAGAATCCCTATGTAAGTAACCTCTACATATTCTTCAGGCCGTTGGATCTGGGCAGTTAGCCCCTGTGGCTGACGGCTACTAAAATTTCCACTTGAATCATATGGGTCTCTGGCCGCATCTGTTCATTCTCGGCACAACAGGCTGAAAGGCGTGTCATATCCCTTCCAGCTCTTGCTCTGTGACCCTGCAGGGAAGAATGGACCTTTAATGGGCACCCGCTAGATTATTTTGGTTTGCCACTGGAAGTTGCCACATGCCAGTTTAGAGACCAAGATTGTAGCGGTTGCTCCGATGTTTCATTGGCAGTTGGGAAGTTAGCAATGTATCTGGGCAGGGAACTGTTTGAGTCAGGGGCGAGCTAGGAGAGGAGGCTTTGTCCCAAAGCACATTGGATGTTTTTGTTTTCTCCCTCTTCGAGCTATGTGTGAATGTGGCAAAACTGGAAAATATGGATTTGATGTTATCCTAGAAATTAACAGACTACTGCTAATACCACTTGGCTACGAGAAAAGCCCAGGAAGATTGAAATCAGTGCCATTGCCAGTTACTTTATCTTTTCATTCCCATAGAGCAAAATACCATTTAGAAATTGAAAAGATTTTTAACTTAGTTTTCATGATAATCAACTTGGCAAACAGATGGCATTTCCTGTGTTCAAATGGAGCTCAAATGAGCAGGCCTGTTTTTAGTCATTTCCAATTGTAAAAGCCCTAATAGTACTAAAGTAGCTTTACCAGTGGACCATTTTTATTGAAGATGTCAGTCACCCTGTGCAAATAGCATCAGGAGTTCATTATCTTTCTATTGCTTAAACAAGATAACATATATAAAAGCGCTTTGCAAACCATGAAATGTTATGTAAATGTCATCTATTATTATTATTATTATTATTGCTTCAGGGCCAAAGAGGGAATGGAATTCAGACTACATGGATCTATCACTCCTGGCTCTCCAACCCTCTACTAGTAAGGAATTAGAAAACAAAGGATCAGAGCTGGCAGGGACTTCTAGCATAACTCTTTCATTTTATGTATGAAGAAAATAGATGAGAGAGAGGTTAAGCTCCTGGCCTAGGTTCACACAACTTCTAAGTGTCTGAGGCAGGATTTGAACCCAGGGATGCTGACAAGGCAAAGAGGAGGTTGCCTCGGAGGCCTAGGGAGACCCTTTCCCAGACCAAAAGGCATCCACCAATCCTTCAACTCAAAGAGATGTTTGCAGTGATGGAGCTAATGATTACATCCTAGTAACCTTGACACTGAGGATCCACCCACACCAATCAATGGATCAATCAGTAAGAATTTATGAAGTTCATTATGTATCAGACACTGTATTGGGCACTGGTGAAACAAAGACAAAAAACAAATAAATCGGGGCACCTAGGTGGTGCAGTAGATAGAGCACTAGCCCTGAAGTCAGGAGGACCTGAGTTCAAATCCAGTCTCAGACAGACACTTAACACCCCCTAGCTGGGTGACCCTGGGCAAGTCACTTAACCCCAATTGCCTCAGCAAAACAAATAAACAAATAAAAAACCAAATAAGGCTTTGTTCTCAGCACAAAGAGACACCACACATGGAAATGGGTACATATAAGACACGTACAGAGTAGATCAAATGGAAAGTGCTAGCAGTGGGGAGAAGTAGCAGGGGTCATATTCAGGAGGAGGCACTTGAATGGAGTTTTAGAAGAATTCAGAGATTTTAAGAGGCCGAAGGGAGGCAATTACAGGAATGGGTGACAGCCAGTGGGAGATGGAGAATCCCAGGTTAGGAAGAGCACATGGGCCCATCTGGCTAGGCCAAAGAGTATGTGGAGGGGAATGAGGAAGACAGGAAAGAGAGGAAAGAGATAGGTTGGGAAGAGGAGCGTGAAATGCCAAACAGAAGAGTCCATGTGAAAGATGATGGGAACTTGAACTGAAGAGAGGGAATCCACTGGTTACACTAAGTCTCCACACTATCCAGGGGAACTTTAGCCTGGCATAGGACTCCCCATAATTTCTGGTTCTTTCATCTGCTCCCTTGTACCATCACTTTTCCCCTGTTTATGGCATGGTCTGATCCTGGTCCTTATGTCCCCCACCTGGAGACAGTTAATCTCTCATTCTCTCCATATCTATGCCCTCCTCCTATGTCTAAGGCTGCAAAATGGCCCTCCCGTTTTAGGTCTCCTGACATAGTACCACCAAAAGTGCATGAGTGTTGCCACTTCTTTTTCAGTAGTTTGTTAGTCCCGACATGATGCTTCTTTTTTCAATACATCAAGGATTCACGGTTTCATTGGTACGGGTATTCCCTCTGCTTACTGAGATCACAACTCCTTTATAACTTGGCAGATGGGATATGCTTTGGCTGAGAAAAAAATGTATCCCCATGAGGCCATCCTGGGGAGAAGAATCCCTCCAATTTAGTTAGACTGGTCTTTAAACCACAGAAATACAACACACAACAGACCACTTTCCAAAGCCTTGGGAGCTTGGGAGGACTTCTCAGAGCTTGTATTCTGTAGTGGACTGTACCCTGCTGTGAGACACTTTTTCCTCTCTTGCTTTTGGTGATATACTTCTCTTGTTTTTCCTCTTGTCTGACGAGTCTGGATCAGCATCCAACTCCCTATGAGTGCTCCCCAGGGATCTGTCCTTGGTCCCTGTCTTTTTCACTCTCTTAGTGATCTCATCATCATCCATGGGTTTGACTAGAATCTCTATGCATAGGACTTACAGATTCATATATCCAGTTCCACATCACCAGCTGTCTGTTGGACATTTGCAACTAGATAGGCCAAAGGCTCCTCAGATTCAACCTGAATAAAACAATGCATTATCTTTCTTCCAAACTTGCTCTTCTATTTCTGTTGAGGTCCCCACCATCCTTAAGGTTACAACCTTAGGGTCAACATTGACTATTTATTTTCCCTTACACTCCAAAACTAATTAGTTGTCAAATCTTGTTTTTAGTTTACCTCCATTTCTCTCCCTCCATTCACATGGCTCTTGCCCTCGTTCAGGTCTTCATCAGCCCACAGCCTAGACCATTGTGGTAGCTTCCTAACTGGGCTCTCTGGCACCTCCGTCCAATTCATATTCCATATACCTGTCAAAGTGATATATCTAAAGCACAGGTCTGACCGTGTCACTCCCCTTCTCAAGAAGTTCCAGTTGTTGTTTGTGGATGTTTGTCAAGTTTTTCATGAAAAAGAAAATTTGAATGTTTTTTTAAAGGAATGCACTAGTTATGTAGGAAAGGGACAACCAAAGGGCAACATATACTCCACTGGTACTGGTCAACAACATCAAGAAATCTAGAAGGAAGTCCCCATAAGTCTGGGAAAACTCTCTGTGGAGAATTGATAGAAAGTGGAAGACATGGCCAAGCATCATCTAGACTGAGAAAGAGAGAATGTTCTGTACTTCTAGAGGGAGTCCCCCATCAGCAAAACCCTGGATTTGCCAGGATCATATGGCCCTTACATGAAGTTTGCCCACACTCCCCATCTACTCCTCAAGAAGTCCTCACTTCTTGAAACCAAGTGTAAAACTTTACGTTTATTCCTATTAAGTTTCATTTTATCAGATTTAGGTTGACGGTCTAATCTGCAGAGATATTTTTGGATCCTGACTCTGTCACCCAGCAAGCTAGCTTGGTGTCAACGGTGAATTTGATAAAAGTGTCATCTTTGCCTTTATCCAAATCACTGACAGAATTAGCAAAGAGACAAGGCCAAGCCCAAGGAGCAGGAGCATTTCTCTGGAGGCCTCTTTCCAAGCTAAAACCAAACCATCTGTGACTGTCGTGTTCTTTGGATCTGGTCGGTCAGCCAATTCTGAAGCCCCATGACGACGGCCTAGCCCATACCTCTCCACTGAATTCAGAAACAGGAAATGAGAGATTTGGTCAAATACTTTGCTAAAATCTGTCTATGCTATACCCTTGATCTACCTGTCAACGTTTGTGGTAGTTGTTCCAAGTCTACGATTTCTTTGGTGTAGGGAAACTTCTTCCACCAATGCAGATCAGCAACTCATTTGTGATTTATTACCTTAGAGAGTTTGCTAGGTTACATGATTTATCTGGAGTTAGTCAGTATGTGTCAAAATCAGAATTTGAACCCAAGACTTCCTTATTCCAAAGTTGGTCCTGTAATCATTATACCACATTGTCTCTTCTTCTACTCTAATAAAGTTATCAAAGCAGGAAATGATGTTAGTTTTCAGGAAGCCAGGCTGGCTCTTTCTGATCAGCACTTCCTTTTCTAGAAGTTCACTAGACATTTCTTTAATAAAAACTTCCAGAATTTTGTGAGAAATCAAAGTCAGGTTCACTGGCCTATACTTTAGAGAGAGGGATCTCAGATGGTGAGGAAGACCTGAGATCCACTTCATTAGAGGGGACATGGGCCCTTTAATAAAGCGCCATGGGGGGGTGTTACAGAGAGAGAGAGAGAGAGAGAGAGAGAGAGAGAGAGAGAGAGAGAGAGAGAGAGAGAGAGAGAGAAGGAGAAGCAGTATATGACAGGGTCCTACAATCTCTGATTTCCAGGGTTCCTCAGTCTTTGCATCAGGTATGAGAAGAAAAGGGTCTGGAGTCAAGAAAACTTGGGCTTAAAGCCCACTTCTGATATTAGTTGTGTGACAATTAGTAATGGGGGACATAATTCATTTGGGCCCCTACTCTATTCCAATTAATCAATTTGATAGAATTGTATCAAAATTCTTTATATAAGGTCCCAGAGCTATGAGCTGCAGATCCTAAGTTCACTTGTCATAATGACCAAGAGCGGCATGAGAGAGATAATTCAACTACGTGGAAAGTGCCCCCAAAATATTGTTTGTACCTCCAGACCAATCATTTGTCCAAAAGAAGCAGGTGACCATCCTCTATTAGGTTGCTGACTGGGATGGCTTGTACCATTTCCTCTGCCCAAACTAAGTAGGAGCCTATCCATCTTGTGTGGATATTTCTTGCTTCGGCCAAGATGTGACCTTGCTTATTTTAAACTTACACGTCACATATCAATCAATGGAATTATTCTGTGTTTGGTATAGCTGCTCTGGAATGACTGGACATCTAGTCCTATAAAAATAGGGCCCTGGAAGGAGGAGTCATCTTAGATTGTGAGGAAGATCTGAGGTCTATCTACTTCATTAGAGAGGACCATGGACGCTTTAATAAAGCACCATTGGCTTAGAGTTCTGCCTCAGTCTCTTTTAATGTAGGTGGGATAATTTTAATCTCCACAGTAAAACCAGGCAACTTTCTAAGACTCTAAGTTATATGGGCTGTTGAGTTCCCACTCACAGAAAATCACAGGTTCTCGATCTAGGGACAATAGTTTCAAATTACATTTTCAAAATCTTGTGGCACTGAAAGTAATACTAAGCATGAATTTAATCCTGCTTATAAAGTATATGAAATCCTGTCTTTGTTCCTAGTGATCTCTAAGAAATAAGTTCATGTAATGATTAATAATTAGAGGGAGAACATAGCCTCCCACCCATTGCAGAACATTGAACAATTAAAAGCAACCCTTTGATACATAAACATGGTATTAGAAAACAGTTTGTAGGAATGCTGGCAATTTAAGGGGTTGGTTTTCTCCCACTCTGAATCCCACATTACACAAATAACTGACATTATGGAAAAATTTATAATGGGATTACAGCGTGGTATAGTGAAAACCCAACTCTACCACTTACTACCAGTGAGATCTTAGGCAAGATATTCAGCAATTAGGGGCCTCAGTTTCTTCATCTGCAAAATGAAGGAAAAGGAAGGAGGTGTAAGGTCCTTTCCAAGCTTGAAATTTGTGTTCGTGCGATGCCATTTTTTGTTAGAGCATTTCTAAAGTAAAAGGTCTAATCTTTTCTTATAAGATCCATCGGCACACTTGCCTTGTATCCCCTGCCTTTCCATCTTGTCAGGGATTGTGCTACGTGCATCTTGTGGGAAAGAGCGCCGTCACGTCACTCGCCTACCTCGTAGCTGCAGACCCATTTCTAGCTTCACTTGACTTACTCTGGCTGTTCTCGGGGGTCCCACATGTCATCAAATTCCAATCCTTCTGGCACCTCCTCCGGATCCCAGATGTCCTTTCTATTTTCAGTGTTGTTTGGAGGGTTGACTAGGAAGAGAAAAAAAGATAAGACGGATGCTACTACCCTTTAAAAAGTGATGATTGCTGTCCTTTTTCCATAGTCACTTCTGGACAACAAGAATCAAGTTATTTCTATTTGTAGCTATCAGATGAATTGCCTTTTTGTCAAATTGCCTTTTTGTCTAATTTGGGAACAACCAATTTCTATCCAATTCAGATCAACCATGCAGCCAGTGAGCCCCATACAGTGGCTGACACAGACTAGGCATTTAATAAATGCTTGTTGACTGAGTGCATTAATCTGGTGTGGGCGTTATGACACCGACACTGTTTTATCCTATAAATTGCCTCCAATACTTGGGGAAGTAGGGAGGGCTCCACACATTTTAAAGGGCTCTATAAAAGTCAGTCGTTATTAGTATTCATATTAATGATGATGACTATGAGAATCCTGACTAGAGCAGGTAGATTATCTCTAAGGTTCATTCAGCTATAAAAGTCTATGCTTGAAGGAGCAGGGTTATACCATGTGTTTCTTGTTTCTCCAGATGAGAGACTGGCAGCAGAACCAGGAGAGACGCTAGGCCTCCAATGAGCACAAGCATCATGGCCCCAGGAGAAACGCAGAACTCAGCTTAAAGGGTGGCAGGCACATCAAGTGCAGGCAGGACACCCTCCTTAGCACCTCTCATCCTCAGGCATGAGAATGACTTTCTGGTTATTAGGAGATCTGCTTTCCTATGGCATAGCCTTTACTCATCTAAACCACATGCTCTATGATTTCTCTATTATTAAAGGCCCAGAACTCAAAGCTGATTAGAGGCACATAAATATATTTTTACAGAAGTTTATGTAGTGGATCTTTCTTGACTAAGACAAATAAAGAGACCATTTTTTCATTATTCATGTTAATGAGGAAGAGAAATAGCATGAATAATTGAAATCTACAGAAACTCCAAGAGTTTCTCTTAGCCATCATTTTCAATCCCCCAACCAAATCTAAAAATTAGTAAAAGTGATGGATGAACTTCACCTCTTTACCCTGCCCACAATGTAGAGAGGAATAATAAGCAATGGAGTTAGAACACCTCATATTTTGAAAGTGTATAAGGCATGTTGCACAAAAGTGTTCAGAACACAAAGCATTGTATTTTAGTTTAGCACAACTTTAGATACACAATTCCATGGACTTTCTCTTATGACTTTTAAAAAAATAAACACTTGAACTCTGGGAGGTAAGAAGGCAAAAGCTAGCTCATCCATAAAAAGACAAGTGGATCTTGAAACAGCTCCATATCACACCTGTCTCTGCTCAGCCCTCTCATTGTCAGTGTGTGCCAGTGTGTACCAACATATGCCTATGTGTGTCAATATGTACCAACTTACACCTGTGTGTACCAACGTGTGCCAACATATGCCTGTGTGTACCAATGTGTGTCAGTGTATGCTGGGGTATATCAATGTGTGCCAATGTACATCCTTATATACCGCGTGCCAATGTGCACTCATGTATACCAATATGTGCCAATGTACACCTACATATACTGTGTGCCAATGTGTACCAATGCACACCTGTATATACCACCATGTGCCAACAAATGCTTGTATGTACCAATGTGTGCCAATGGATGTCTGTGTGTATCAGTGTGCACCAACATACACTTATGTGTACCATTGTGTGCCAAAGTGCACCAATGTACATTTGCATGTACCACTGATTGGAAAGGGAGCCAATGACAAGTGTGCATGACCAAGGGCCAACATGTCCCTCCAGGGTGTGGTTGAGTGCAGTCTCCAGAGGGGTTCTATAGCTTCTCTTTCTCCTCCTCCTCATTTTAGATAAATTTGAGGAAATACTAGTGATGGTTGGGACCAGATCTAGAAGAACATTAGTGTAGAGAGGTCTTAATGAGGAAACTCTCTCTACCAGTGAAGAATGATAACTAATCTGTGACTTATGCTCTTAGTTACCCAAGATACCAGGAAGTGAAGGGATTTGCCCAGGGTCACATGGCCAGTAAATGTCCTGACTCTGAGGCTAGCTTTTTTTTTTCAATCTTGTCTGACAATTCATGATCCCATTTGAGGTTTTCTCAGCAAAGATACTGGAGCTCATTTTACAGAGGAGGAAACTGAGGCAAACAGGGTGAAGTGACTTGTCCAGAGTCACAAAGGTAATGCCTGAGACCAGATTTTAATCCATGAAGATGAATCTTCCAGACCCCATACCCACACTTTGTCCACTGTGCCACCTAGTTGTCAGCCTCATCTTCCCTGTGGCCTTGCTTTGGCCTCACCATTTTTCCCTTCACAGACCTAACCCTGGAGCTAACCACTTCAACTATGCCTGACCTTCCAACCTTGAAGCTTTTGCCCCCTTGATCTTCTGTTGCTCAACTCTGAGTCACTCCCACTATCTGCCTTCTCTGTTCCTCCTCCTACTAAAAAAGAATAAGAATAATAATTAACATTTATATAGCGCTTAGTGTCAGGCACTGTGCTAAGTGCTTTACAATTATTATTTCATTTGCTACTCCTGGAATTTAGGTGCTATTACTACCCCCATTTTACAGATAAGGAAACTGAGACAAAAAAAATTTTTAAGTGACTTGCCCAGGATCACAGAGCTAATAAATACCTGAGCCTGGATTTGAACTCAAGGCTTCCTGATTCCAGGCCCAACAGTCTCTCCACTGAGCCACCTACTTGCAGAAGAAAGGCTGGGTCTTTTGGGATAAATGCTCACTATTCGACAATAACTGCAGGGAAAATTGGAAACTAATGTGGAAGAAATTAGGGCTTGATCCACACCTAACACCACACACCAAGCTAAGATCTAAATGGGTTCATGATTTAGACATAAAGAGTGATATTCTAAGCAAATTAGAGGAATGTAGCATAGTTTGCCTCTCAGACCTGTGGAGAAGGAATAAATTTATGTCCAAAGAAGAACTGGAACTCTTAATTGAACACCAGATAGATAATTTTGACTATATTAAGTTAAAAAGGTTTTGTACAAACAAAACTAATGCAGACAAGATTAGAAGGGAAGCAATAAATTGGGAAATCATCTTTACATTCAAGGGTTCTGATAAAGGTCTCATTCTAAAATATATAGAGAATTGACTCAAATGTATAAGAATTCAAGCCATTCTCCAATTGATAAATGGTCAAAGGATGTGAACAGACAACTTTCAGATGAAGAAATTGAAACCATTTCTGGTCACATGAAAAGGTGCTCCAAATCACTATTGATCAGAGAAATGCAAATTAAGACAACTGTGAGATACCACTACACACTTGTCAGATTGGCTAAGATGACAGGAAAAGATAATGACCAATGTTGGAGGGGATGTGGGAAAACTGGGACACTGATACATTGTTGGTGGAGCTATGAACGGATCCAACCATTCTGGAGAGCAATTCAGAACTATGCCCCAAAAGTTATCAAACTGTGCATACCCTTTGACCCAGCAGTGCCATTCCTGCATCTGTATCTCAAAGAGATCATAGAAAAAGGAAAGGGCCCCACATGTGCAAGAATGTTTGTGGCAGCCCTTTTTGTAGTGGCAAGAAACTGAAAACTGAGTGGATGCCCATCAATTGGAGAATGGCTGAATAAATCATGGTATATAAATATCATGAAATATTATTGTTCTGTAAAAAATGACCAGTAGGAGGATTTCAGAGAGGCCTGGAGAAACTTGCATGAACTGATGCTGAGTGAAATGAGCAGAACCAAGAGATCATTATACACGGCAACAAGACTAGGTGATGATCAATTCTGAAGGACATGTTTCTCTTCAACAATGAAATATTTCAAACCAGTTCCAATTGTTCAGTGATGAAGAAAGCCATATACACCCAGAGAGAAGGATCTGAGTGTGGACCACAATATAGCATCTTCATGCTCTCTATTGTTGCTTGCTTGCACTATGTTTCCCTTCTCAGATTTTTTTTTCTTATAGATCCGATTTTTCTTGTGCAACAGGATAACTATATAAATATGTGTACACATTTGATTTGTCAAGTATTTTGACATGGTTAACATGTATTGGACTTCCTGCCATCTAGGGGAGGGGATGGGGAGTAGGAGGGAAAAACTTGTAACAGCTTTGCAAGGGTCAATGTTGAAAAATTACCCATATATGTTTTGAAAATAAAAAGCTTTAAAAAAAATTAAAATTAAAAAAAAGAAGAAAGGCTGGGTTCTCTCTAAATGTATATTAGCTGATCTTCACTGGACTCCCACTGCTGTGCAGTGGCCATTTTAATTCCTTCCAGATGGACTCTATCCTAATCACCAGAGAAGCTGCTCCAAAATTTGTTTTTTCTTTTTTTTAAGCTTATATTTTCAAAATATGTGCATAGATAGTTTTCAGCATTTACCCTTGCAAAACCTTGTGTTTCAAACTTTTTCTCCGTCTCTTCCCCCTCCCCCCTCCCCTAGACGGCAAATAATCCAATATATGTTAAACATGTTAAAAAGCATGTTATGTAGTGGACTTCCTGCCATCTAGGGGAGGGGAGGGGACTGAGGGTAAAATTTGTAATGGAAAGCTTTGTAAAATCAATGTTGGGGAACTACCCATACATATGTTATATAAATAAAAAGCTTTAATTTTTAAAAAAAGCATGTTAAATCCAATATATATGTATGTATTTATACAGTTATCTTGCTGCACAAGAAAAATCAGATCAAAAAGGAAAAAATGAGAAAGAAAACAAAATGCAAACAAACAACAACAAAAAATGTGAAAATACTAAGTTGTGATCCACACTCAGTTCCCACAATCTTCTCTCTAGGTGCAGATGGCTCTCTCCATCACAAGACCATTGGAACTGGCCTGAATCATCTTGCTGTTGAGAAGAGCCACATCTCTCAGAATTGATCATCAACAACAATCTTGTTGCCATGTACAATGTTCTCTTGATTCTGCTCATTTCACTCAGCATCAGTTCATGCAAGTCTCTCCAGGCCTCTCTGAAATCATCCTGCTGATCATTTCTTATGGAATAATAATATTCTATAACATTCATATACCATAACTTAATCATCCCTTCCCCAACTGATGGGTAACCACTCAGTTTTCAGTTTCTTGCCACTACAAAAAGGGCTGCCACAAACATTTTTGCACATGTGGGTCCCTTTCCTTTTTCTATGATCTCTGAGATACAGACGCAGGAATGGCACTGCTGGGTCAAAGGGTATGCACAGTTTGATAACTTTTGGAGCATAGTTCTGAATTGCTCTCCAGAATGGTTGGATCCGTTCACAGCTCCACCAACAATGCATCAGTGTCCCAGTTTTCCCACATCCCCTCCAACATTGGTCATTATCTTTTCCTGTCATCTTAGCCAATCTGACAGGTGTGTAGTGGTACCTCAGGGTTGTCTTAATTTGCATTTCTCTGATCAATAGTGATTTGGAGCACCTTTTCATGTGACCAGAAATGGTTTCAATTTCTTCAACTGAAAATTGTCTGTTCACATCCTTTGACCATTTATCAATTGGAGAATGGCTTGAATTCTTATACATTTGAGTCAATTCTCTATATATTTTAGAATGAGACCTTTATCAGAACCCTTTAATGTAATTTTTCTCCCAGCTTATTGCTTCCCTTCTAATCTTGTCTGCTTTGGTTTTGTTTGTACAAAAACTTTTAATTCAATATAATCAAAATTATCCATTTTGCATTCCATAATGTACTCTAGTTCTTCTTTGGCCACAAATTCCTTCTTTCTCCACAGATCTGAGAGGTAGTCTATCCTTTATTCTTCTGATTTGCTTATATGTCTATTTATGTCTTTTAAATTTTATTTTTATTTATTTTATTATTTTTTAAATTTTATTTATTATATGTCTATTTATATGTCTCTTTATGTCTAAATCATGAACCCATTTCAACCTTATCTTGTATAGGGTGTTAGCTGTGGGTCAAGGCCTAGTTTGTGCCATACTAGTTTCCAATTTTCATAGCAATTTTTATCAAAGAGTGAATTCCAGAATCTGAGGTCTTTGAGTTTATCAAACATTAGATTACTATAGTCATTTGAAAAATTCTGCTTTTCTTAAACCCCATCCTTCCTCCTTCACTGACACTTGGAAGCTATTATGAATGCCTTTATCTAGACTACTTCAAACCCCTTCTACAATGGTGATGACCCATCTCACTCCCTTTACTCCAAGCCTGGAGGAAGAATCGGCCTTTCATCTACTTCGGCCCTAGACCAGATCCCTTCCTGTCTCCTAAAAGAGTTTGTCCCAATAATCAGAGAGCTCTCTTCCTCCTGTTTGCTGTATCCATCTCTAGTGGCTCCTTTCCTGTTGTCTACAAACATGCTCAGGTCTCATTGCTGTTCCTGCCATGCCCTACAGCTGTTGCTCTTCACTGCCAAACTCAGTGGAAAGAGTAGCATATACCTGGAACCTTCACTTCTTCATCACCCACTCACCTTTCAACTTTCTATAAACTGACTGGCTTTTGCTTCTTGCCACCTTCATTTCTCTGCAGCTTCTCATACCTTTGATTATTCTCTCCTCTTGGATGCTCTACTCTCTCCTTTTGGTCGTCCTCACTGGATCTGCAGCTCCTCTAGCAAAAGTGGCCTCCCAAAGCCCTGTTTACAATCCTCCTCTCTTGTGCTTCTCCCTTGGTGATTTTGTCAGCTCTGATGGATTTAATATTTAATAATATCTACTTAAAGTATTCCTAAATCTAGGTACACAATTCAAATTTTTCTTCTAAACTTTAGTCATGCATTATTGATAATCTACTGGGTGTTTCATCAGCATCTGAAACTCCATATCCAAAAAAGAACTCATCTTCCTCTCCTACCCTAGCCCCCATCTCAATCTACCCACCCCTCCTTAAAACTTTCCTAGTTCTATTGAAAGCATCACCAACCTCCCGGTCATCTCAGTTTGCAAACTCAGCGTCATCCTGGACTTTCCCCTCTCCTATTCCCCATATCGAATCAGTTTGCCAGACTTTTCAAGTCTGCCTTCACAACATCTCTCACTTGTCCATTTGTGTAGCCACCATTTGAACCCCTTATCTACCCTCTCCTGGACTATTGCAATAGCCTCCTAATTGGTCTCCTTGTCTCCAGTCTCTTCCTTTTCCACATAGCTGTGAAAATAGCCTTCCAAAAGTATGGGTCCTATAACTATTTTTCTCCTCTGCTCAAAAACTTTTGGTGGTTCTCTAGTGCTTCTAGGAGAAAATACAATAGCTTAGGCTGGCATTCAAGGTCCTCAACAACCTAATTCCAACATATCTTACCAGCCTCGTTTCACATTCTTCTTCATGAACTCTGCATTCCAGCTAAACTGTCTCCAAACTAGCTGCTCCCCAAACCTACCCTCCACCTTTGTGTATTCACACAAACTGCTCCTGTGTCTGGGATGCTCTTCTTTATCTCGCCTTTTCTTCAAAAGTCAACTCAGGTGCCATCACCTACATTTCGGGATTCTGCCCCTTTTTAGAGTTCTCTCACTGCAATGACTGTGGCTTATGCTTATCTGTGTGGATGGCAGTAGAATGAAAACTCTCTGAGGGTTGGAGCTGGCAGTTTTTGCCTTTATATTTCTGCTTCGGATAACGTCTGGTACAAGAGCATTAAAGGGCCACTATTATAGAAGTTATCAACAGACATTGATTATATTCCATGTTTTATTGAATGATATACCTTTGGAGTCTTCTTTCTTTGCTGGTCCAATATTCCCAGGGCTCAAGGCTCCAACAGCAGATGATGGATATGACTGAAAGAGTTCACAATTATGTAAGTAATATTTACATAGCTCACCTGATAATTAATGATTCAAATCTGATGATTTTCAACTTTAGATCTCCTAGCACTCTGTCAAATTAAATTTATTATCCATCTCTGATACAATAATATCTTACCTTAGCACAGGGATTTTATGTTTATAAAGCACTTTCATATTCATTATCTAATTAAACCCTTATGATAACCTTCTGTGATTTTTTTTACAGTTTACAAGGTAGGGAAACTGAGGCTTGGGAAAGAAGTGACTTGACCAAATTGGCACATGAGAGACTTAATCTATGGCTCTAGTATTTTTTTTTACCACCATAAATTGCTACTATACTCCCAAGAGGAAAAGTGCCGAACTAGTCTTTTCAGAATCTGGTTGCCATATCCTTACAAACGATTAACACAGAGATGATTGGACCTGGGTAATAGGCCTCCAGTTGGGTCAAGTTTAGTGCCTCTTGGGCAAAGTTTTGAATTGTTTTTCCAGAATGACTGGACTAATTCACAGCTTTGCCAATTATGCATTAATGTGACTGTCATAACATATATGTGTATTATGTTGGTTCAGTTTCATATGCAGTCCTCTTTTTATTCTCTATCGACTAAAATGTTTATATAATAAGAAAAGGAAGTTTTTCAAAAGGGTGGATGGGGTGACGATATCAGAAACTAGAAAGGGGTCAAGAAAGATGAGGACTATTTCAAGTTCTCATTGTTATAATGTAATTCCTTATTTTTACCATCACAATATCTCACAGGTATATCCCCTTCGCTCTACTCACAATGCTCTCAGCCCAGTGCAGGCCCTCATCACCTTCAACTTGGGCTACCCCAATAGTGCCAACAGGTTGGACTGTCTCAACTCTCTCCACTCCAACCCCACTCAGCTGCGAAAGTGATCTTTCCTAAAGTGCAGGACTGACCGTATCAGTCAATGGCTCCTTATTATCTCTAGGAGACCCCTCTTCTTGGCATTGGGAGCCTCTCATCCTTGACTCCTTCCTACCTTCCCAGTCATATTATACTTTAGTCCCCTCTATATACTCTGTGACTTGACACCAGACTCCCTGCTGGTCCTTTTCGATTCCTGATTGAGAAATCTCCCAATTCCAAGCCTTGACACTGGATGTACTCCATGTCTGGAATGTTGTTTCTCCTCACCTCTGTCTATTGGCTTCATTCAAGACTCAATTAAAATCGTATTTTCTTCAAGAGGCCTTTTCCCACAGGGTTCAAGGCTTCCCCCAAACAGCTAGTGCCCTCCTCTCTGGAATTACCTCTAATTTATACTGTATATATCTTGAACATGCATACTTGTTTGCAAGTTGTTTCCCCCATTAGAAGGTGAGTCATGGAGGGCAGGCCTTTGTATCCTTAGCATTTAGGGCAGTGACTGGTATATAGTAGGTGCTTAATAAATGCTTGTTATTGATTGGTTGCTTGGAGCAATGTTCCAGAGAGAGTCCAAAAACTGAATTGATATTCCAGGTCTTTTCCACACTAGAAACAACTGAACTAGTGTATATTCATTCAATCAAGAAGCATTTATTAAATATACACTGTGTCAGGCGCTGTGCTGAGTACTAGACATACAAAAACAAAAACAGTCAAGTCAAACTCACATAGAAACAGGGTCACTAAATCATATATTACTGTGGGTTGCATATTGACTTAGAAAACCACAACATAACATTATCTCTGTTCTGTTCTATTTCCTTTTAATTTTTTAAAAAAATATTCCCCATGACATTTCAATCTGGTTCCCAAGGCACTGGGGAGCTTTGCTGGTTGCAATGAGCATATTTGACACCCCTGCTATAGAGAACCAGCTATTTAGACTACCAATTACCTACTGGAGTCACTAGATAAGTCTTTTACTTATTTTCCCAGAAGGCATACCTATCTGGAAAACAAACCTATGGGTTTAAACAGCTGTAACCCTTTAACCTGGTGCCTGAAAAAGCACTGCAGCACACAATTGTTTTTAAAATCCAGTTTTAGTGCATCTTTTGGTTTTATATTATCTAGATTTTTCCATCCCAGAGAACCATCCCTTACAATAAACACATTTTTAAAAAGAAAAACTAAGAGGAAGAGAAGGAAAGATATGCAGTGAAACTGCTCAATATATCATGAAAATCTGACATTATCTGCCACGTTCCATATCCGTGGAGCTCCTGTCTCTGCAAAGGAATGGGGAGGTAATCTTCTCCTATCTCTTCTTTGGGTCTAAGCTTCTTCATCAATATTAATTTTTTATTGTTTTGGGATTGCTGTTCTTTCCATTTACATTGTTGTTGTCACTTTGTATTTTGTTTTCCTGGCCCTGCTTACTTATCTGCATCAGTTCATGTAAGTCTTCCCATGCTTCTCTGTATTCATCATGTTCAATTTTTTCTGAGCGCACAGTTATAGTTCACTACATCTGTGGCCACAGTTTGTTTAGCTGTTCCCCAGTCACTGGGCATATACTTTGTTTTCACTTCTTTGCTACCACAAAAAGGGCTGCTATGAATATTTCGATGTCTGCAAGGACTTTCTTTTTATCACTGGATCCCCTCCCAGATTAGATTTTTTGTTTTTTTGACTAGGTAAAAGAAACCATTCTTTGCCTCAACTTTTACCTAGCCTTAATCATTGAATGGGCATTGCCTCAGTCAAAATGAAACCTATTAAAGACCTTAATTTTAAAAGGCCAAGGTCTCCCACTGTATTCAGACCCATCTCCCGTCATCCTGATCTATATCTGGCCACTGGATTCAGATGGCTGTGGAGGGGATAGGGAGGCAGGTGATCTTGCATAGCCATTCCTCACTTAAATTCAACTTACGACATAACCCCTGTGATATCATGGGTCTCTTTGAGAATAAGGACAAACAACAACAACCCCCTTGGGGCGTTACACATCGCAAACATTTTTATGTGACAAGCTCAATTCTGTAATATATACTGGGTCTTTTATCAGTAATTTTCAGGCCTTTTGATAAATTAGCAATTGCTGAAATACTAGTAGCCAGTAGAAAGTCTTTTTGGTGTCTCCTTCTGCAAAACATTAAAGTCAGTAGAAATAAAGGCTTGAAAGTTCTTGATAAAATTAACATGCTCTCCATGGGCTTTACTGATTGGCTCAGTCTATTGGAACAGAGAGGGGAGTTGCAGCTTATTAATTTAATGAAGATAAATGATTATAAACTTATTTCTCAAATAAAAATATCATACTGGGTAGTAAAAGCACTTAGAAGCTTCTGGTAATTGTTGTCTATGATTTGAACCTGTACCAAGGATCCTCAACCAATAATTTGAGCAATTTGTCCTTGTCATCCCTTCCACTTCGTAAAATGGAAGAGACTTGGACTGTTCTGAATATAAAATCTCTGATGTGTTGTCGAATTGATCTCAAAGAAACTTGAAGTCATGTCCCTGACACCTAGTGGCTGGCTGGGTGACCTTGGGCAACTCAATGTCTTCATGTTCTCGGCAGCTCTTGCAGTCTAAGGCCACACGTTATAGAGAAGATGCATCATTAAAGGGAGTTCTCTCACCAAGAGTTCCCAGGCCAATGAGATCATAGGGCCCATCCAAATCCCTAAGGGATTTACAGGTCCCTATTTACAAGTATGAGTTTAAAACAACAACAACAACAACCACAACCAAGTAAGAACTTTCTTTCTAATCTCAGGAATTTTTGACAATTCTCAGTGAAGTTGGCATAGACAAGCCAATGTGCAGGCAATAAGCCCCTTGCTGTGATAAAGAATAGGTTTGAAAAATCCTTCTGATGACATTTCTTCAGCTTCCAAATGAACACATGTTAAAGAAAAGACAGCTGCTTTTTCAGTGCAAACTTCATTGCTTATTAGCAATAACATCAATAGCATATATTTGTATCATACTTCACAATTTATAAAGTGTGCTTTTACATACATTATTTCAAAATAGTAACATTATCCTCTCCGATGCATCAGCATTATGAGCAATATTTCCAGCTGGCTTACAACCTAGACCTACAGAATCATGACATTAGGACAATAATTTTCCACTGTCGCTTATGTCATTCATTGAGATCAATCATTTCACTCAACAAGCCTACTATGTGCCAGATCCTGTACTAAGTACTAGGAATACCAAGTAAGGCAAAAAGCAGTTCCTGCCCTCAAGTTTAGTCTAATGGTGGAGACAACATGCAACAACATGACACATATAATATATGACATATGGTATTTGACAAGACATATAAGGAGTAAATGGAAAGTAACCTCCGAGAGGAAGGGACTAGTAATTAGGGGGATTAGCAAAGACCTCCTATAGACGATGAGATTAGAGTTGAATCTTAAAGAAAGCCAGGATTCCTTCTGAGAAGCAGAGGGAAAGCATTCTAGGCAAGATGAGGCACAGGGATGGGAGATGGATTGACACCCAAGAGGAATAGCGAGGAGGCAGCCAGCGTGGTGGGATCACAGAATACGTAGGGAGCAGTAATCTGTCGTTTCTCTCAGGTTCTTATCTTTTCCCTAGAACAAAGCTAGATGTAAATAACTATTTCTGTGTTTCAATGTTCATGGTGATAACATTTTACAGTGGGAGTAAATCCTCTCTGGCTCTGTTAAGGTTCAAATTGTCACTTTCTTTCATTCACAATCTCTGGAGGGCAGCAGACTTGATTTGCATCGATGTTTTTAATGACACAGCCCTGGACCATTTTCAGGAGGTGGTCTCCAGACAATTATTTTCCTGCTGTTTCAACTAAATAAGCACAGAGGAGCCCATGTACCTAATTCTCTTCCAGTTCTCTCCCATTTCTTTCTCCTGTGTCTTGCTTTTAGATTCTAAGCACTTATTAATTTCCAGCTTTCTGACTTTCCTTTATTCTTCCTACACTTTTTCCTGACTAAAACTTTCTGGTTTCTGAACCTGACCTCTTTTTCCTAGATCCCAGATGATTATATTCTCCTCCTGTGCAAATTCCATTTCCACTTTCTGACTAATCTAAAGTCTACCCTTCTCTAAGGGCTCAGTCTGATGATAATGAACTTGCCACCCCCCAGATTATATGTCTTTCCAAACTTGGCAAATGAATGCTTTGAAAGGAATATGCTGGTGTGTATGATGGTGGGATTTTACCATTTTATGGTAAAACAATTTCCCGATTCCCATAATGAAATGCTTCATTAAAAAATACAACACAATAACAGCAAAATGCATTTATTTCAGATCCATGAATTGTGTTGCCTTCAAAAGATTTCTGGCAAACATTTCCTTGCCTTCATGTGGACTGTTTGCTAGGCAGGGTTCACTATTATTCAAGACTGAGGTGATGGCATGGAAATACTCCTGTCAACTTAGGATGGCCAAAAAAGAGTTGTCGGAGGGATCCCCTCAGTAGAAGCCTAGGCAATCTGGGACCTCCTTTCTAACTCAAATATCTCTGCCTTGCAATTCTATTCAGGAAAACATGGAGAACCATTCTAAGCAAGAGCTGACAAGAATTATTTGACAATAAATGTAAGTCATAAACATTTTGAAATGTGATTGTTAAATGTGAGGTATGAATGTACTGGGCTATAAGAAATGATGTATAGAAGAAATATAGAGAAGCATGAAAAGATATATGAACTGATGCAAAGTCAGCAGAATGAGGGAAACAATATATAGTCATTCAATAAGCTTTCAGTAAGTGCTTATTTAATCAGTCAGTAAACATTTATTAAGCACCCATTCTGTACCAGACACTGCTAAGTGCTGGAGATACACGAAGGGGCCAGAAGCATAGCCTTTCTCATCAAGATCACAGTCCAGTGAGGAAGACAATATGCAAACAATTCTGTACATAAAAGATATGAACAAAATAGATGGATGGGATCTCACAGACAAAACAACTAGCAGCTGAGAAAATTGGGAAAGGCTTCCTATAGAAAATGGGAGCTGAGTCCTAAAAGGAGACAAGAGTTAGACTGGAAAGGGAAGAAGAGACCAGTTTGGGCACAGCTTTGAATGTCAGAGTACTTTCTATATTGTCTTGGAGGTAATAGGGAGCAGCAGTGACTACAGTAAAATAAATTGAAAAGAATAACAACAACAAAAGAAACTGAATGCATTGTAATCTGATCCAGCTTGGTCCCTAAGAAGAGAACAGAAGAATGAATGTACTTCTTCCCTTCTGTGCAGAGGAAAGGGACTATGGGTATGGAGTACTGCAAACCTCTCAGACTTGTTTAGTGCTGCTGAATTTATTGTTCCTCTCTTTTTATTTTCTTTTTGTTACAAGGGGTGGCACTTAGGAGGAGAAGGAGAGAGTAGGGAGAGATATATTTGGAAATTGAGGTAATTTAAACCAAAAGATATCATAAAAATGGGAAAAGCAATTCAAACTGACCCTTCTCTTCAGAGAAGACAGAGAGACACAGAAAGAGAGACAAAGATAGAGCCAGAAATGGAGCCAGACAGAGACAGAGACAGAGACAGACAGAGACAGAGACAGAGAAGTGGTTGTTGCTACCATAGTTCCAACCCTGCTTTCCTCTAGAGTATTTGGGAAGATTTGTTTTGAATGTTTACCAAACTGTTCTCAAGGTTATGCTTCTCTTTCTGCTCTATAACAATTTGTGGGCCGGCCTCCAACACTAGCAATGTGATACTGTAAGGCAGTGACCCAGCACCACCAGGCAGCCTAACCTTTGAGCTCTGTATAGACACTTACCACCTGCTCCAAGTCATCTTCCTCCTCTTCAGGAGAGCTGAGCAGCTTAGAGAGAGCCTGCAGAGCAGAAGTTGGACACATATTCTCCAGATTCATGGCTTTCGGTTTCCTACAGTTAGAAGGACACAACGACCAAGAGACTTTTTTTTCCTATTTTGTCCAAATAGTTTCTTTGCCAGGTAACAAACAGGCAAAGAAATATTACTTGTTCTCCCTGCCCCCACCCCACAAGAAAATCCCCCCAAATTAGTTTTCCCTTTTGCTCCTCCTATAGACATTTTGGTGCTTCTCAGACGGGGTTGAGCAGCAAGTTCCAGCTTTGGCCCCAGCTTCTACACTTTCACCTCAATTCAGCAATCCTTTTAAAAATACCTACTGTATAGAAAGAAGCGTGTTAGGCAATACAGGGCATATTAGGAAAATACCCTGGAGCATCTAGGTGGCACAGTAGATAGAACACTAGCCCTGGAGTCAAGAGGATCTGAGTTCAAATCCTACTTCAAATACTTACTAGCTGTGTGACCTTGGCCAAGTCACTTAATCTCAATAGTCACATCAAAAAAAAAAAAAGAAAGAAAGAAAGAAAAATTAGAAAAGAAAAGGACCTCCCCCCCACAACTTACAATCTACTTGGAAATACAAAACATATGCTTGAAACAACTGGAGACTAATTCCTAGGCAATATGGTAAAAGATGAATACCCCAACATTTGGGGGTGAACTTTTATAAGCCCAGGCTATCAGAGGCAGTAAGGATCTTGAAGTTCACCTAAAATGATACTGTTGAATTTAACACTGCGTGCTCTGCAGCTGAGACCCAGAGAAGAAGATGAGAATCACAGAGTTCTTAGTCACAACATTGTTACCGCCCCTTCCTATGTGAGTCTGTGTGGCTCTCTTGAAATTCAGTTATTTAGGTTGGAATCTAGGAAGTCCAGTCCTATCCATCTGTTCCTGGGGAAAATAGGGAGCCTTACATATGGAAAAAGCAACACAATTGATCCATGGAGGCAGAAAGGGAACAGGCAGAGAGTAAAGCAGTCTCTCCATTCCCACAGGACTTCAATGTAGCCCAATATCTAAGCATTACTGGTGGATTTTTTTTAGATGAACTCCCACTTTTTGGAAATTGCATGCAAACTGGAAAATGCAATGATCAGCTGAGAGGAAAGAGAAAGAATCAACACGTCATATTCAAGATGAGTTAACAGTGGAGCCACTGTCTTGGTACTCCAACATCACAGTCTCTGTTATATTGTAAGAGTAAGTATCAATAAAAGGTCAAGAATTTCAAGGAAATTAATGGGGAAAAAAAGGCCGATGAAGGTGGCCTAGCTGTGCCAGATCTAAAACTATATTGTAAAGCAGCGGTCATCAAAACCATTTGGTACTGGCTGAGAAATAGAGCAGTCGATCAGTGGCATAGGATAGGCTTACAGGACAAACTAAGCAATAATTATAGCCATCTAGTGTTTGATAAACTCAAAGACCCCAGATTTTGGGATAAGAATTTACTATGTGACAAAAATTGTTGGGAAAATTGGAAATTAGTTTGGCAGAAACTAGGCCTTGACCCACAGCTAATACCCTATACCAAGATAAGGTCGAAATGGGTTCATGATTTAGACATAAAGAGTAATACTTAGAACAAAGGACAGTCTACCTCTCAGATCCATGGAGAAGGAAGGAATTTATGACCAAAGAAGAATTCGAGTATATTATGGAATGCAAAATGGGTAATTTAGATTATTTTAAGTTTAAAAAGTTTTTGTACAAACAAAACCAAAGCAGACAAGATTAGAAGGGAAGCAATAAACTAAGAAAACTCTTTTATATCCAAGGGTTCTGATAAAGGCCTCATTTCTAAAATATATAGAGAATTGACTCAAATGTATAAGAATTTAAGCCATTCTCCAATTGATAAATGCTCAAAGGATATGAACAGACAATTTTCAGATGGAGAAATTGAAATTATCTCTGGTCATATTAAAATGTGCTCCAAATCACTATTGATCAGAGAAATGCAAACAGATTGGCTAAGATGATAGAAAAGATGGCGAGTGTTGGAGGCGATGTGGGAAAACTGAAACAATAATACATTGTTGGTGGAGTTGTGAACTGATCCAACTATTCTGGAGAACAATTTGGAACTATGACCAAAGGGCTATCAAAATGTGTGTACCCTTTGATCCAGCAGTGTCTCTACTGGGCCTGTATCCCAAAGGGATCATAAAGGAGGGAAAGGGACCCACATGTGCAAAAATGTTTGTGACAGCCCTTTTTGTAGTGGTAAGAAATTGGAAACTGAATGGATGCCCATCAGTTGGAGAATGGCTGAATAAGTTATGGTATATGATGTTATGGAATATTATTGTTATGTAAGAAACGACCAGCAGGAGGATTTCAGAGAGGCCTGGAGAGACTTGCATGAACTGATGCTGAGCGAAATGAGCAGAACCGGGAGATCATTATACATGACAACAACATGACTATATGATGATCAATTCTGACTGATGTGGCTCTTTTCAACAGTGAGATGATTCAGGCTAGTTCCAATGGTCTTGTGATGAAAAGAGCCATCTGCATCCAGAGAGAGAACAGTGGGACTGAGTGTGAATCACAACATAGCATTTTCACTCTTTGTGTTGTTGTTTGCTTGCATTTTGTTTTCTTTCTCATTTTTTCCTTTATGATCTATTTTTTCTTGTGCAGCATGGTATTTGTGGAAATATGTAATAGAAGAATTGTACATGTTTAACATATATTGGATTACCTGCCATGTAGGGGACAGAAAAATTTGGAACACAAGGTTTTACAAGGGTGAATGTTGAAGATTATTTATGCATATGTTTTGAAAATAAAAAGCTTTTAAAAAGTATCAATAGTACTCGAGAAAATTAACATAGAAAGAAAAGTTAGGTTAGATCATATAAAAAAAGAAAAAAAAATATAAGCCTAGAAAGTATTAATAGATTTTTTAAAAGGTTCAATGTGGACCTTTAATATTTAATAGCATGTCCTTCTAGGTTGTTGAATGTGGTGTCTTATTTTATTAGAGGGGATGGCTAAAGAATCAGATCAGTTGGGGGGGGGATACTTAAGGGTTTTTGGTCTGTTAGTTCACATAAATTCCTGATGGTTTATCTTGGCAGAGCTCAGTCAGGCATATATTGCAACTCTGTTGGGCGTGACATTATGAAAGTCTGGATCAACTGGACCATGACATTACAAAAGACCATGACATTACAAAAATTCTGGATCAGAATGCACCCATTGGATGATTCAGACATCAAGGTAAAGGGTCATTTTTCAAATGCTCCCTTTCAACTAGGACCAAGTGGAAGGTCAGCAACTGTTCTAATGCAGAAGTAATTCTTGACTACTGGAGACAAGACATAGAACAGTCCAAGGATCACTTCTCACCTATAAGCTCACAGAGACTTCAGACACTGAGACCACTGTTAGATATAGAAACCTTGTGGGCCGCTGATGCAATGGAGATAGAAGGGCCCTTATGTGTCCTTAAAGATTCACAGAATTATTGATCTAGAGCTAGAAAGGACCATAGTGGCCATCTAATTGTTGAGGGTGAAAGATACTCCAACAAGGTAGGGTCCCCAAGTCGGTGTTGTAGGTATGGCAAAAAAATTAGCCAACTGTTTGTACCCAAGTTAAGGGGCAAAGATTTATTATTTCTGGCAACATCGGGCTAAGTTTCTTTCTTTCTGTTTTTGCTGAGGCAACTGGAGTTAAGTAACTTGTCCAGAATCTGAGACCAAATTTGAACTCAGGTCATCCTGACTTCAGGGCTGGTATTCTATCCACTGCACCACCTAGCTGCCTGAGGCTAAGTCTCAAAAAGAATTAGCAAAGAACCAGAAGCAAGAAGATAATTTCTTCTTATTAGGAAGTTTACTGATTAGGATGGACCCTATACTTTTTTCCCATTGTCCTCAAGGTACTTGATAGAGGAAGGAAGCATTGAGTTTTTGGGGTGGACTTTCTTTTTGGCCAGTAGCCTTCCTATGTGACAAACCCACCTCATGATTTGAGGCATCATAGATTTCTCTCTGTAGAAATAAGTCTAGATGATGACTGAGACATCATGTTGGAAAATGATGCTATGGCCATTTGTCAGATACTCAGTTTCAACCAAAGTCAGAGGTTAATAAATGCTTTTCTTTTCTTTTTAGAGTCAATTATAGCTTTTTATTTTCAAAACTTATGCATGGATAATTTTTCAACATTGATCCTTATAAAACCTTGTGTTCCAAATTTTTCTCTCCCTTCCCCTCACCCTTTCCCCTACATGGCAAGTAATCCAATATATGTTAAACATGTTAAAAAGCATATGTTAAATTCAATATATGTAAACATATTTATACAATTATCATGCTGTACAAGAAAAATCAGATTAAAAGGGGGAAAAATGAGAAAGAAAACAAAATGCAAGCAAACAACAAAAAGTGAAAATGCTATGTTGTGATCCACACTCAGTCCCCACAGTCCTCTCTGGGTGTAGATGGCTCTCTCCATCATGAAATCGTTGGAACTGGCCTGAATCACTTCACTGATGGAAAGAGCCACATCAGTCAGAATTGATCATCATATAATCTTATTGTTGCCATGAACAATGATCTCCTGGTTCTGCTCATTTCACTCAGCATCAGTTCATATAGGTCTCTACAGGCCTCTCTGAAATCGTCCTGCTGGTCGTTTCTTACCGAACAATAATATTCCATAACATTCATATACCATAATTTATTCAGCCATTCTCCAATTGATGGGCATCCACTCAGTTTCCCATTTCTAACTACTACAAAAACAGCTGCTGCAAACATTTTTGCACATGTGGGGCCCTGTCCCTCCTTTAAGATCTCTTTGGGAGATAAGTCCAATAGAAACACTGCTGGATCAAAGGGTATGCAAAGTTTGATAACCCTTTCCAAATTACTCTCCAGAATGGTTGGATCAGTTCGAAACCCCATCAATAATGTATAAGTGTCCCAGTTTTCCCACATTCCCTCCAACATTTATCATTATCTTTTCATGTCATCTTAGCCAATCTGACAAGTGTGTACCTCAGAGTTGTCTTAATTTGCATTTCTCTGATCAATAGTGATTTGGAGCACCTTTTCATATGACCAGAAATGGTTTCAATTTCTTCATCTGAAAATTGTCTGCTCATATCCATTTATCAATTGGAGAATGGCCTGAATTCTTATCCATTTGAGTCAATTCTCTATAAATTTTAGAAATGAGGTCTTTATCAGAACCCTTGGATGTAAAAAAAAAACAAAAACAAAAACAAAAAAAAAACCAAAAAAACTTTTCCAGCTTATTGCTTCCCTTTTCATCTTGTCTGCAATTGGTTTTGTTTGTACAAAAACTTTTTAACTTAATATAATATAAATTATCCATTTTGCATTCCATAATGTACTCTAGCTCTTCTTTGGCCACAAATTCCTTCCTTTGTCACAGATCTGAGAGGTAAACTATCCTTTATTCTTCTGATTCGCTTATAATATCATTTTTTTATGTCCAAATCATGAATCCATGTTGATCTTATCTTGTTATAGGGTATTAGCTGTGGGTCAAGGCCTAGTGTCTGCCAAACTAATTTCCAATTTTCCCAGCAATTTTTGTCACATAGTGAGTTCTTATTCCAGAAGCTGGGGTTTGGGGGTTTAATCAACCACTAGATTACTTAAATCATTGACTATTTTGTCCTGTGAACCTAACTTATTCCACTGATTGACTACTCTATTTCTTAGCCAGTACCAAATGGTTTTGATGACCATTGCTTTGTAATATAGTTAATAAATGCTGTTCTAAAACAGATTAAGTCTTATATTGAGCCTGGGGTGTTATGTTCAGTTTTGGGCACCACAGTTTAAGAAGGATATTGATGAGCTGAAGAAGGTCCTAAAAAGGGCAACCAAGTAATGGGTCTTGAATTCAAGGATCAGGTGAGTACTGGAGATATTCAACTTGGAGAAGAAAGACTAAGGTGGATAAGATAAGGGGCATGGTTATGTACAAGTACTGGAAAGGTTCTCGTGTGGAAGAAGCATAAGGAACTGTAGGGGAGATGATAGAGATAACTGACCTTTTACTGATATTATGAAAAACTTCCCAAGATTTAGAGCAGACTGAAAGTGGCAAGGGCTACCTTGGAAAGTGCTGCCTCCCTTTCCTCGGAAGTTTTCAAGCACTTACTAGATGGCTACATGCTAGGTTCATTAGATTGGGGGTTCCCTTTGTGTGTAAGTTGAACAAGATGGCTGCTGAGGTCCCTTACAACTAAAGTTTTTGGTTCTGTACAATTCTTTTTCTCAGCTGTGTAAAGAAGTACTCATTTTATTTGGTAATTGTGAAATTCAGAATATATTTTGAAAAATTCCTTCAGTCTTTTTTTCCAACCTTCAATCTAATCTTCCTCTACCCCAAACCCAGGTTAATTTATCCTATTACTGAGATAAAAGAAATTGTAAACAGATACACTTTCTTTTTTTTATTAAAGCTTTTTATTTTTTAAACATATGCATGGATAATTTTCAATATTCACCCTTGCAAAACCTTGTGCTCCAAATTTTTTCTCCCTCCCTTCCTTCCTCCCCTAGACTGCAAGTAATCCAATATAAGTTAAACATGTGCAATTTTAAACAGACTCGCTTTCAAGACACATACAGAATTTTCCTGATCATCTCAAGATGCAGGGACTGAAGGGTGATAGATTCCTTTTAGAGGCACAAGATAGGAATCCTTCCATGGCTTTGCAAATGACTATTACATGGACGTATTATATTAGTTTGAGATAACTCAACAGACTCATGCTTGGTTGTCAATTATTACAAATCTGAGCATAGAAAAGAATGTTCTTATGTTCTCCAGTCCCACTTCAAACCTCCAGGGTGAAGCCCCAGTGATACATTAGCTAGCAATCAATCAACAAGCAGGTAAGGCCTCTGGAGATCGACAAAAACAAGGTCCCTGTCTTCAAGAAGTCCACATTCTAATGTACGACACATTTAGAAAACGAAGCACATGTAAACTGTACAGAGTAGGGGACCTTCAGACTCTAAAATTTAGAGAGAAGCGAATGGAGGATGGAGGGAAAGGCAAGAAAGGGCCTCAAGTAGAAGGTGAAATTTCAGCTGAGTTCTGAAGGAAGCCAGAGAAGCTAGGAGTAGGAGGTGAAGAGGGAGACTATTCCAGATATGAGGCACAGTCAGGGGATGAAATCCCAACTGTTTCAAGAACAAGGAGGCCAGTGTAGCTGGATTTTAAAGTGCATGAAGGGTCGTGAAGTGTATGAAGACTGGAAAGGCAGGGAGGGGCCAGATTGTAAGGAGTTTTAAATGCCCAACAGAGCATTTTATATTTGCTCTTGGAGGTGACAGGGAACCACTTGAGTGACCTGCATATTAGGAAGATCACTTTGGCACTTGAATGGAAGATAGACTGGAATGGGGAGAGCCTTGTGATGGCAGATCCACAAGCTTTTATTGAAACAGTCCAGACGTGAGGTGATGAGGGCTGAGACCAGCATGATGGCTATGTAAGAGGAGAGAAGGGAGAGTACCAGAGAGTTACAAAAATGAAATCACTTTTGTCGCAAAACTCTAATCAACAGGCATTGGCAACAGATTATATATAAGTGTAGGGAAGGGGTGTGAGAAAAAGCGAAGAGGTAAGCATGACACTTAGGCATCAAGCCTGGATAACTGGGAGGATGGTGACATCCTCAATAGGAAGAGGTAAGTGCTTACTTTGACAGCACTTATACTAAAATTGGAACAATACCAAGAACATTAGCATGGCCTCTACACAAGAATGACGTGCAAATTTGTGAAGCCTTCCATATTAAAAAATAAATAAACAATAGAGAAATTTGAAAAAAGATAGAAAAAGTCAGTTCTGGACATGTTGGGCCTGAGATGTCTATTGGATGTCCAATTCAAGATGTCTAAAAGGCAGTTAATAATGAGAGACTGGAGCTCAGAAGAGAACTAGGGCTAGTTATATAGATGTAGGAATCTTCTGCATATAGATGAATCAATAGGAGCCAATGAAACGACCATGAGAAATTATATAGAGGGAGAAAGGAAGAGGGCGCAGGAGAGAACCTTGGGGAACCCTCATGGTTTGTGAGTGTGATCTGGAAGAGGATCCAGAAAAGGATCCTGAGAAGGAGTCGTCAGATAAGTAGGAGAACTGGAAAGATTATTATCATGAAAATTTAGAGAAGAGAGAATATCCAGGAGGAAAGGATGATCAACAGTGTCAGAGATTTCAGAGAAGTCAAAAGTGATTGAGAAAATGCCACTAAATCTGGCAATTAGGAGGTGATCTTAGAGGTCAATTAAGGTAGTAACTTTAGAGGACAGTTTAGTTGAATAATAAGATCAAAAGCCCACAGGATTTAAAAGTGAGTTAGAAGAAAGTAGAGGTAGTAAGTATATAGGGTTTTTTCAAAGAGTTTAGCTAACAGATTAGCCCTCAAATGACAAACTGGTAACATCTAGAACCAAAGTTCACTGGAATCAGAGACATGATTTTTGACCACTCACATCTGGTTTACCAGTTGAAGCCATATTCCAGGCCAAAGATGAGCCTGCAATTCTGTCCCTCTGAATCAGCAGAACTTCTCAGCTGGCTGATAGTGGCAGATTCCAACAGCAATCTATTGTTTTGTTGCTCAAACCCAAACCCTGCTTAGGAATCGGCAGAATTCAGATAAAAAAATGCAGCAATCAAACTTTGTTCTGGATAAGACCACTTTGCCAGCATTGAAAACTTGCAGGTCCCAAGTCTCAGGTGAGCCTAAGATCACAGAACATAAAACTCATTACTCCCAAGAAAGTGGCAACAGGACCAGCCCAGTCCTTCACTATAGAAATACACAGAGTCCAATCCTAACTTCAAGTCTGAAATTAGGAAGTAGGCTGAATGAATGGGCAAAGAGTCTCACCATAAAAGCCATAAATCATGACAGGAAAACTCAAGACACAGATCCAGAAAGAAAAAATTACCCCAAAATATTAATAAGCAAAATCTCAAATTAAAACAGCTTGGGCATAAATTCAATAGAATTCCTAGAAGACATGAACCATGAGTTTTTTTTTGTTTGTTTTTTTAAGAGTGAAAAATGTCATTGTCAATCAAATGAGAGTGATACAAGAAAAAATTTGGAAAATAAATGAGAGCCATGGAAGAAAGAACTGGAAAAGGAATTAATAGTTTGGCAAAAGAGACACAAAACTGGGGCAGCTAGGTGGCACGGTGGATAGAGCACCAGCCCCAAACTCAGGAGGACCTGAGTTCAAATCTGGTCTCAGACACTTTTTAGCTGTGTGACTCTGGGCAGGTCACTTAACCCCAATTGCCTCAGCAAAAAGCAAAAAAAAAAAAAAAAAAAGAAGGAATGAAGAGCTTAGAACACCATATTCTAGAAGGCAAAGGATATAGGCTTACAGCCAAGAATTACTTAGCCGGCAAAACTACGTATAATCCTATAGAGGAAGGAATAAGGGGGGGCGGGGGTGATGAGCCTTTAATGAAACAGAGGGCCCCAAACATTCCTGATCAAAAGATCAGAACTGTGTTTCACCTTTGAAGTTCAAAGGAACCAAGACAAACATTAAAAAGGTAAACAGGAAGGAAGAATGATAAAGGACTAGACAAGGATAAACCGGGTACATTCTAATATGGGAGGGAGGATACTTAGTACTTTCTACTTTACTATAAACCTGTGTGGGACAAAAAGACCCTAACTAAAAACTGACTGCTCAGAGACTTCTCTAGGTCCAAACAGAAAGTTTCTTTATTTCAGTTCTTGAGACAAGTGGGGCAGGGAGGCCAATTTTAACTGGACTAGGTAACAGGATTATATAGTTGAGGATTACAGAAAAACCCCTTCCTTTAATCCACTCAAGCTCCCAGTTAATCTTTAAAGTCATCTGCCAACTCAATATTTGTCTTTAGTGTGCAGGTGGGCCTTTATGGCACCAGGGTCTTAGTTAAGCAATAACTGTTTCGAACACCTTTGCTGGGTATACCATCAAGAAAAGGGATTGACTAAGCAAGAGGGTTAGATATTCCTAAACTACAAACCCTTCATCAAGGTGATCTGGTCCTAGGGAGAGCTAAATTGGAGACCTCTTCCAGTTCAATAAGCAATTAATAAGGTTTACCTCTTATAAGAAGCATTTGAGCAAGGGATCAAAAGGGTTATCTCAAACATTTCTGCTGGAAGAGCAAATCTTTCCCTTCTCCCATAGCTCAATAATTAAATAGAGCCTGAACTACCCAAGGTTATTATTCTCTGAAAAGTCCCGTTTCCCATTTCATTCAAATTACCACCGTCTAGGGTCAGAAAGGGAGTCTAATTAGACAGAAGGCTCAGGAGTTAGGTCTTGATCTTTTTTTTCCCCCATATTTACATGGATAATTTAATATCAGATTGCTTTTTCAGGCTAAGTGCCCCTTTACATATCCAAAAACATCTACTTGTAACTTTAAACATGTTAGGTCCTGATCTTAATAGAAGAATGGAAAGGGAGAAGAGGAATACACTTGGGAGAAGGAAAGAGAATGCTAGGTAGGGAAAATTATCTCACATAATTTGGGTGTGAAAATAGATATCTATACAAACAAGGAAGAGGAGACACGAGAGCTGGCTGATATTTGAACCCCATCCTCAGCTGAATTTGGGAAGAGAAGGAAGAATACATACAAACATACAGATTAGGTACAAAACCACATTTAACTCAACAGGCAATCAAGAGAGGAGAAGAAAAAAAGTGGAAAAGGAAGGATTAGTCCTAGGCAAAACCAATCTTAAGGATGTATAAAAATATGACTCTTTTTGAGGTATGGAATTCTGAAGAGGTGCCTATAAATAAGGGAATATCTGAAAAGTATAGTATATAAATGTGATGGAATACTATTGTACTGTAAGAAATTATAAAGGGGATGGTTTTAGAGAAATCTGGGAAGACTTATATGAACTGATGCAAAATGAACAGAGCTAGGAGAACAGTTTATACAAAGACATATGGAAAGATAATTGACTTGGAAAGAATTAGAGTTTTGATCAGTGTGATGACCAGAGGACTAATGATGAAACTTGCTACCTACCTCCTGATAGAGAAGTGGAGATACATTTCTTTTTGTACATGGCTACAAGTACATGCTTGATAATACATAGTTGGACCAAAAATATTGTTTTTCTTTCATTCTTAGGGGGAAGGAGAAAAGGTGAATTTATGATTGAAAAAATATACTAAAAATGATGTGCCCCCAGAGAAAATATATTTTACCTAATGTCTGAATGAGTCTAATACATCCATAGAGGTTGCTTGTTATAAGGTCTACGCTACCCTATATCTGGTTTGAGCTGAGTACCTATTTTATCCTTTAAGCCTGTCATCACAGAAAACTAGTCAGGTTAAGATTGGTAAATGACTTGTGATCATTTGCCTTTATTAGCAGCAACCTAGCTAGTTGGGGTAGCTAAGTGGCATGGCAATGGATACTGAGCTTGGAATCAGGAAGAACTGAGTTCTAATCCAGTTCAAATCACATGCTTACTAACTCTGGCAAGTCACTGAATACTTTTTGCCTCAGTTTCCTCATCTGTAAAATGATCTGCAGAAGGAAATGACAAACCACTCTAGTATCTTTGCCGAGAAAACCCCAAATGGGGTCATGAAGAGGCAGACGTGACTGAAAATGACTAAACAACAACGTGACTTCTGATAAACAACAGTCATAGCTAACATCTCAAATTCACATATATCACAAGAATATAAGACTGGGGGTCAGAATATCTGAGGTCCCTATACCTGTCTCTCACACTTAATAGCTGTGTGACTATAGACAAATGTCTTAACCTGTCGGAGCCTTAGCTTCCTCATCTTTAAGGTGAGGGTAGCCATAAACAAGCTACCTCACAGGGTGGTAAGGACAATGTTTTGCAAACGTTAAACCCGTGTACACGTGAGTTCTCATCCTTCACTGTGTTAGACAGATGCTAGCAACATACATCTGATGGTATTATATGGACTAGTGAATTCCCTAGCCCAGGTACTGTAATTTTTGGTCAGTCAGAAGAATAAATAGAAGAATTCCATAGTTCTTCAGTTAATTCAGTCATTTATTTAACCTAATAGGTTAAATATATCCTCTGCAAGCTTTACCAGTCTAGAGAAATAAAGATTAATTATTATGTATAGCAATAGATAATAGCAAAAAGTCACAGGGTTAAAAAAAAAAGCTTCCCTTAAAGTTTCAACTTCTGTTTCATATGCTCAAATGCATAGAGATGCCTTAAGTAAATAGTGAGTAATTTTTATCTATAGAACACCTACTTCTGATCCCGATGTGGGAAGATCCTGCTAGGATCTGTCCTTCTTAGGATCTTTTCCCCCTTACCCCATTATAGTACTCATGGCTCATGGGAGAAGCCTTGAATCACTTCTTCTGTGACTGGGAGTAAGGGAGTCAAGCACTAGGTTTCCAGTCTCACCCCCTTATCATCCAAGTCTGACAGTTTACACAATGTTTCAAATCTCAGACCCAGTGAGGGTACATTATCTCATCTCTTCTTCAGGGACAAGCTTGGTTATTATAAAGTAATGTTTTTCCTGTGCTCTCTCTCAGGCACCCAAACTTGGAAGCCATTGAATAAAGCAGGTTTAAAAATGGCTCAGATTCCTTTAGTTCTAGACCAGATGTTCATAATCTGGGGTCTATGAGCTTGGTTTTTGGTGTTCTATTTGGATAACTGATAATTCTATATAATTGGGCTCCTTTGTGATCCTCTGTTTCTTTATGTCTTTAAAAATCATTCTGAGAAAGCGTCCCTAAGACTTTGGCAGACTAACAAAGGAGTCCAGGTTCTGTTCTGGATTGTTACCAGTAACAGCTAATCCCTATTTGAGGAAGAGTTCTCTGTTCACGGATTTGAAAACCCAGGAGCATGAATTTTTATGTCAAAATATGTGATAACTAATAACCTGGTATGTTTGGCGAGTACTTGTTTGAGTCAATAACAACTAGTACTTATATCGATTTATGATTCACAAAGCTCTGTACTATATTAACTCATTTTATCCTTCCAACAACTCTGCAAAAATGTCACCATTTTTATCCTCATTTTACAAAGGAGGAAAGTGAGTTGGAAAAAAGTTAAGTGACTTGCTCAGGGCGACCGAGAGGGGACTCCACCCCAAAGGAAGCGACGGATCCCCCTAGGGACTGCTTGAGACCATCTCGCTCTCGGCCCGCCCCCACGGGTGCACTGGGATAGTCTGTATCTTCACGCAGCCCTCCCGAGCCACTGGGGTCGCCCTGCCAAGAGGCTATGGAACCTCCCGCCATGTCCTGCCCCCATCGTGCTCAGCTTACGTAAGATAGTCCTCCCTAAAGGGCCCTTTGGGGCATCCCATTGTGTCTCCCCACAGTTAAATGGTACTGCCCCGAGTTGTGTCCCGCTCCCCCAAATCTGCCCAGATTGTCTCCATCATGTCCCGGCCCCACAGAACTATTGGCATCGCCCCCATTCCGCTCCGTCCACAGATTATCGAGCCCGTCTCCATTGTACCCCTCCCCAAAGGGCTGTTGGAAGCCCCCTCTATTTTTTCTCCCCTCAGGATTAAATGTTATTGCCTCCATAGTGTTACTGGGACGGCTTCCATTGTGCCACTCCCCCATAAGATTACTGAGACCACGCCCACCATGCGCCATCCCTATAGGATAGTTAGGGCCGCCCCCGTCGTGACCCCTGCTCTCGCGGACGTAATGGGACCATTCCATCGCACCCCTTCCTGAAAGGGCAGTTGGGATATCCCTATTATGTTCCCTCAGAGGGTAGAGACCGCTTCGATTTTCCCCTCCCCCACAAGACAACTGGGCCCGTTCCCCACCCATTGTGATCCCGCCCCTACAGATGCTAGGACCGCCTCCCTACCGGCCTCAGCCCGGAAAATTTTAGCATCCCTACGGCCCAGCACCAGGGCAAGGACACCCGAAGATGTTCCGCTGGCCTTTCGCCCAAAACCAAAACACCCCACCACCTCCAGTATCGGGCCCCAGGGGTCCACAGCCGTCACCCTTCTCCTTAGGCAGGACCGATCAGAGGGGCAGCCAGCAAGGTAAGTAAGGCGGCACCGGGCTACCTTCATCACATTTTTTATTAGCACAAAATCGGGAGGTGGGGAGGGCATTTCCCCCCCCCTCCTTTTTTCTTTCTTTCTTTCTTTCTTTTTCCCCCCCTTCTATCTCGGGGGTTTTCGTGGCGACGGCTTCGGCTCGTCCGGCTACCTCTCGTCACCGTGATGCCCCTCAGCCATTTTCCAGACTGCTAGGCAGCGCATTGGTCCTGACCAATTGCCAGTTTTCGGACCATAAGAAATAGGGAGACGGATCTCCATTACCTGCCACTTGCAGTCTATGCGAGTGTCTTCCTCGGCTTTTTCCGGAGATTCTCTTCCTTGCGAAGTGCGGTTCGGGAATCGAAACGGGAATGGAAACCTGTTTATGGGGCGTTAAAATCTGTCCTCGAGCAAAAAAAGAAGTCTGAGGATTCAGCTTCTGCGTGTTGTCATGGCAACTACTGGCCTCTTCTCCCGCGAACTCGCTAACTTTTTTCACCAATTAGAGGAGGCTCCCTTCTAGAGCGATACAAGAAGCAGCCAATCGGAAGTCCGAACCAATTGGTATCCTTCTTCCTCCACCCCACCCGGCTAACTGTCTCTGCTGCTTCACTTCTACTGGATATAGGACACCGGTACGCTTGTTGCGCAGGCGCATCTGCTTTGTAGCTTCACTTCCGGGCCGGGAGCGGCAGCCATTGTGGTGAGTTCGTATCGGTTTGGGGGTCTTATATCTTTATTTTTCAGCTGTTTTTCAACAGGGGTTGACAGACCACCTTTCCCTGTCCCTGGGTACTTCTGCCCACACCCGAAGGCTGAACTAACAGCAAAGCACTCTGGTTGTGAGGCTAAAGGCCGGGCACAGGGACCTGAGCGGAGCAACTTGGGGCTGCTTTTGTCGCCACCCGGCTTCCGCTTCTCCACGTGTCTGAGTCCCCCTTCCTTAGTACCAGGAGTGTCGAGGGTCCTGCTTAACAGGCGGCCTCTCTGACTCCTACTTATGCCTTTGGAGGGAGAAGACCAGCTCATGGAGATAGAAAGTGGAGCCTCGCAGCACGCTGTCACTAAAGTAAAAGTTGCAGGAGCCTAAGTTCCAAGTTTCCCGCCTTTTTATACTTCACTATGGCAGCTCTGTCCTTTCGCCTCTGAAATGCCTTTGCTTGTTCTGTGCTTTTGGTACTTGGGGACTCTTTCCCGATAAAGACATAGAAGAGTAGCGTTGGCTTTTCGTTTTCCTTTATGCGTGCGGTTTGCTGAGGTTACGTTGTGTTCGTTTGTTGGTGACTTAACAGCTGCTGTTTAGAGTTTGCTAAATTTCGGCTGGGAACTACTTACCGCTCATGGCAGCATTTAGTGGTTTTGATGATAGTTAGAACCAGAGGCCTGTTTTGTTTGGAGACCAGCGGAGTTTCTTTCCTGCTGCCCTGTCTGGCAACTTTTTCTTGTTAGTGCCTTTCTTAAGGGGGAAAGGGAAAGTCGATTCATTGGCATTTAAGCTTTTACCGTTGTAGTGAGACACAGTATTAAGGAACTGAATCTTTCAGGAGTAATTCAATCTCCATCATAATAAAAAATTTGGTGGGGTAGGAGGATATTGACGGTCTTGGGGAAAAATAGAAAAAAAAGTTTTTTTCTGTAAATTTTTTTGTGGTCTCTTGTCTTAGAGAGGAAGTTTGGCATAGTGGATAGAAAGCTGGCTTCAAAGCTAGGTAGAACTGAGTTGAAATTTCTCCTCTGACATTTATGGATGTATGACCTAACCTCTCAGTACTCTAAATCAACGATTTTTTTTTCCCTGAGGCAATTGGGGTTAAGTGACTTGCCCAGGGTCACACAGCTAGGTAAATCAACGATTTTCAAAGGGACTTCAATGGAACCCTAGGAGTCCCTTGCTCAAAACTCTTTTCATAATAATACCAAGATGTCTTAATTAATATTACAGTAAATAGTGGTGGATATACCCCATGTTAATAAAAGCTCTTGATCTTTAGTAATTTTTAAGAGTTATAAAGAGGTCTTGAGACCAAAAAAGTTAAAAGATCCACTTCCCCAAGCAACCTCTCTAGGACTCATAAGTTGCAAAGAATGTTCCCTGCAGCATTGGTAGGGGGAGTTCATTCCCCAGTATTAGTGAAATTGCAGGTCACAATCCTATCCTTATTACCTTGAGTAATCATTAGCCCTCTACCCTACTCTTTGTTTCTGTAGATTGGTGAAGTTTGCAGAGAATAATATATAAACATAATATATAAATCTGAATTAGCACTCTGTGCTCTTCTCTTCTGACTGACCAAAAATTCACTATTCTGTATAATGCCATTAGATGTGTCTGGGTCACACACTGAAGAATGATAACTCATGGTTTTTGGAAGTTTACAAAAACAATGTCCTTATAGCCCTGTGAGAGGCTGTTTATGGCTTCTCCCACTTTATACATGAGGAAGATACTTGTCCATGGTCATACAACTAGTAGGTGTGAGAATCAGGTATTTTGATTTCCAATTTATACTCTTGCCACTATGCTTGCCTCTTATGATATTTGTGGATTCAGAATAGCGGATATGATTATTCGATTGCCTTTTTTGTAGAAATTGTAATTTGCATTTCCTACCAACCTGGTCAGTTTTGGGTGACAAGATTCTAGAAGGAAACAGGTATTCCACTCGAACCAACCTTTAGGTGGTATAGACCTCATAGGAGACAACTCTGTGGTTGTATTAGCCTCAGACATTACATAAAACATATTCTTGTCAGTGGTATACGGTTTGATATACGATCTCACTAGCAGGCCAAGTATGGGTGGCCAAAAAGTATGTCTCTGATTTCAGCGAGCTTTGGTTCTGGATGCTACATCAGCTGGTCAGTTGTTGGTTACTGTATGCCTGAGACTTGAAATTATTGCCAGTTGCTTGGAGTTTTCCAGAGTTGTGGTACTTGGTAACCTGGTAGTGTGCTGAGTTCTTCCAAACTAATGCATAGTTTGGAGTCTCATCATGTAAGGTGCATTCCCATAAGAGGATTCCTATCTTAGACATTTAAAAGTAGTTTGCCTCAGCAGTTTGGAAATCTGGGTAGCTAGCTCAGTAAAATTCTGTCCTGTGTTTTAAAGGCAAAGTGGCTTATACTTTGTTTCTTTGTTGTATTTCAGTACATTCCAAGGAACCCCAAACTAACTTGGCTTAGTGACTAAAGCTCTAAGAGAAATAAGAAAGTTTCTGTGACAAGAGAGATGTGTTTCACTTTCTGAAATTAAGTCATTTTAGGAAAGTGAGTCTTTGACAGGGCTTTCCCTACCTAGTAAGCCACAGTTAAAGAATGGTTTTAATAGAGGATGCAAAATGTTCAGTCATGGAATGGAATTTCAGGTTAATTTCAAAGGCAAAGACTCTCAAAACTCAGGTATTTCTATATTTTTTATATCCCCATTGCCTAGGGCATAATGTTGGAACTGAGTAGGTAGGTGCTTGTTAATTGATTGATAGAATTAATATACAGGATTTCATATAAGTATTTAGAAACGACTAAACTTGACTACTTACTCTTTGCTTAAATACCCAACTTCGGGTCATGGAAATTTTGTCCTGGGGAGATTGCAGCCTTCTGTGCCCTAGATAAGTCCTAGGAAGTTGCTTGGGAAGTGCAGAAGTTATGGACTTTCCTAGGGGGTCACACAGCCCTTAAAAGTTAGATGTGGAAATTGAACCTAGGTCTTTAAGCCCAGCTATCTCTGCCCACTGTGCCAGACAGCTTCTCTGTTCACTTTGTAAAGCTTCTAGAGTTTTAAATTTATTTATTTATTTATTTATTATTTTTTTTATAGAGTTTTAAATTTAGGTGACCTTGAAAAATTTACCCTGAGCAAGTGAATGTCTAGCTTTAATACTTCCAGTTCAGTGATAGCTTTGTGTTGTGAAAATCAAGACTTAATGTGACCTTTACTTGTTTAATTCTCTGAGACCAGAGAGCTCAGTAAGGAAAAATGCCTGGCTTCCTATGCCACTTGTGGAGAACCATCTGGTTATGTGAGCTGCCTTTTGGTACATTTTGGATGTCGGAGGATGTCCGAAACAGGGCTTGCTGCCAGGTCCTCTGGCTTCTATCCTTCCTAGCTGCCTCTCGATGCTATGGACTTTTGCTTTTATTGTTGTGGGGAGCCGTGATACTAATGTAAGATAGAACCCTTCCTGCAACTTGTAGCTTTGAGAGTTGCCTGGATCACTGAGAAGTTAAGTGGCTTGCCTAGGGTGCACTCAGGATGTATGAGGTTGGATTTGAACCCAGGTCCTCCTGGCTTTAAGCCTGGTTCTCTATCCTTTACTGTACTCTGCCCCTCTTGGGAGATCTTAGGCTTTATCAATAGAAACATAATATGCAGAATATTGTACCTCTGATCATTACTACATCTGGGCAGAACTGAGTGGTCCAGTGGATAGAGCACCAGGCCTGAGTTCAAATCTGGCCTCAGACCCTTATTAGCTTTGTAACTCTGGGCAAGTTACATAACCCTGTGTGCCTCAGTTTCCTCCTAAAAAATGGAGATAATAGCTCCTACCTATAAGCTCTTAGTAAGTGCTATATATGTGTAATTATTATTATCATTAGCTGTATTATCATGCTGAGTTCTGAGTTAGGAAGAGTTTGTCTAGGAGAGGTTAGCCAAGATAGTGAGGGGACTTGAGAGCATGCTATTTAAGAATGGATTTGAAGAGCTAGGGAAGGTTAGTCTTCTGGGTAAGATTTTACGAGAGGAACATGGTTGTTTTCTTGTAGAAGGTCTTAAATTAGCAACACCCACTTGGAGTGATGAATGGAAGTTGCCGAGAAAGCCAATCTCTTGAGATTCTTCCCAGTGTTGGCCTATGGGTGGTATGGGAAACAGAAAGTTAGTTCCCCCTTAGAGGCTTTCCAGCATCGATAGGGTGAGCAGTTCTTATAGGGACATTATAAAGGACTTCTTGTGTGCAACTTGGAAGGTTCTTTCCAACTCTTAAGATTTCATGTTTCTGAGTCTTTGTTTTAGGAGAGGGACAGGAGCTCAGAGCCTGTAAAGACAGGACAGTTAAATTCTCTAATTTGGATGAGCTTGTTCTGCTTGATAAGCTGAAGTAGCCTGTAGGATGACCATGCATGTTGACGTGAAGTGGGTCAGAGACCTCTAAAGCTGGAAATAAGCTCTTCCTTTAATAAGTACCTAGATACTACTAAATAAGTGAGGTTTTTTGTTAAGGAAAAAGGGCTAAGGGGCCCATTCTAGAACTTTTTGCTTAGATCCCTGAATTTGTAAGCTAAGATGTTTGTTTGAGGAGTACTTGAGTTTTATATGGTCAGTACTAATACTTCCTCTCCCTCATTTGAAGGAAAAGTTAAGCCAAGATTAGCTGAGAAAGCTTTGTGAAAGGTTTGTTCCCCGTGTGGTTACTAGACATGGCTACTTTGGACAGTAGTTGTCCCTAAGGGGCCTGACCATTACACATTAACCAGTTTGTGGTTGGGCCCTGAGCCATTGTTTGATATTGAATTCTGGCATATTGTTTCCAAAATCCATCTTTGCTTCTTTGTTGTCTTCTTCTCTTCTCTTTGAACCTTTTTCTGTCTCTGCGTTGCATGAGGGAATTAGATTAGGTGATTTCCTAAGAGTCTTTTCTGCTCTAGGATTCTTCTGGCTTTTTTTTTTCTCCTTTTCCATTATCTAAGGCAAACATAATGCCCAGAGCTCTGCCATCTTCTACCTCTGGATAATTTTTCATCCCAATTTGAGGAATTTCCTCTGTTTGGCATTTTATGCACTTTGCCATGTGGCACCAGCTTCTCTTTCCACCAGGCTGATTGCACATTACTCTCTAACATTCTAACCCAACTGGCCTACTTGCTGTTCTTTGCATAGGGGAGTATCATTTCCCACCTGTGCCTTTTCAGGGTCTCCTTTGTGGAATGCTTTCCCTCCTTTTGTCTTCCTCTTGGAACCTCTGGGCTCCCTTCCAGGCTCAGTAAAAGTACTACCCCCTAGAAGAGGCTTTTCTTGTTAATGTCCCCTCCCCAATTATTTTGCATTTTTCTTATATTAATTTATTTATGAACATATCATTGCCCATCCTGTGCCATCCCCCAATCCCCTGTAAAAGGTAAGCTCCTCGAGGGCAAGACTTGCCTCATATTTGCATTTGTTACCTTGAGTGCTTGGCAAAATAGACACTTATTAATGCTTGCTGATTGTTCTCAATAAGTAATCCTGCAATATGTCATGGAATATTTGGACCCTAGAAGTATTTCACAGAATGAAAAAGATTTGTCTCCTGCTAATTATTTGACATACTTCTAGAAATTCTAGCTATAGGAAGAAGACCAGCAGATTTAAAGGTATAAACATCAGTAGAGAGAAGACCGAATTATCCTACTTGCAGATGACATGGTGGTGTACTTTTAAAACCCTCAGAGATTCAGTAAAGAAATTAATTGAACCAATGCAGCCAAAATTAGAAGAAAAGCAGGATACTGAAGGGGAAAATCTTTGCAGCAAGTTTCTTTGATAAAGGTCTCATTTCTCAAATATGTAAGGAACTGAACTAAATTTATATGAGCCATTCCCCAACTAATAAATGGTCAAGCATGTGAACAGGCAATTTTCAGAAGAAGAAATCAAAGCTGTCAATATTCATATGAAAAAATGCTCATAATCACTAATAATTGAAGAAACTCAGAACAACTCTTGAGGTAGTAGCTCATATCTATCAGATTGGCTAAGATGACAGAAAAGGAAAAATAAATGCTGGAGGGGGGTAAGAAAATAGGTACACTAATAGATTGTTGCTAGAACTGTGAACTAGTCTAACCATTTTAAAAAGCAGTTTGGAACTGTTTGCATAAAGCTGTAAAACTGCATACTTTGACAGCAATAACACTACTAGTTCTACACATCAAAGAGATAAAAGAAAAAGGAAAAAGACCCATATGTACAAAAATATTTCTAGCAGTTCTTTTTGTGGTGTCAATGAATTGGAAATTGAGGGGAACCAGTTATATAGTTAATGAATTTTGTTATAAGAAATGATGAAAGGGATGAGTTTCAGAAAAATTTGGGAAGACTTCGATGAACTGACACCAAGTAAAGTGAGCAGAACCAGGAAAACACTGTACATGGTAACAGCAACATTATAAAGATACCAGTCAACTCTGAAAGACCTAGTAAACTGCTCAGTACAGTGATCTGCCACAACTCCAAAGGATTCATGATGAAAAATGCTGTTCAGCTCTCTTTCTCTCTCTTTCCCCTTCTTCCCCCTCTCTTTCCTTCCTCCCCCTCCCCTCTTTCCTTTTCCTTTTCTCTCCCCCCTCTCTTCCCTGAACAAGACTGAGGGGGAGATATGTCATATGTATAATGACTATTCCATTTCTTTGTCAATGGGCAGGGGAGGGAATGGAGGGAGGGAGAGAATTTAGAATGAAAATTTAAAAAAAAAAACAAAAAACAATTGAGGTGGTTAATAGCTTCAGCAAGGTAGAAAATCTTAAATCAGCATTTCAATGCAATTCTCAATCTAGTCTGGGTAGATTGGGATCCTGGAACTCCTTTTCAAAGGAAGAAGGAAACAAGCATTTATTAAGTTCTTACTATGTGCCAGGTATTCTTAAGTACTTTACAAGTATTATCTCCTTTTATCCTCACAATAACCCTACAAAGTAGATACTATTATTATCCCTATTTGGCATTTGAGGAAACTGAGGCAGACAGATTAATTTATTTGCCTAGGATCACACAAGAAAATGGGGCTCAATTTGGGTTCAAATCTTCCTGACTCTAGACCCTGGATTCTAATCACTGCCCAATGCTTAAGAGTATCAGGAATCCTTGGGTCTATGAAACAAAATTATTTTCATCATAATTCTAAGGCATTTTAATTTGTAATATGCCAACTATTAATAGTTTCAACTCACCTAAACAAAAGCTTTTTGGATGATTCTCAGTCATTTTTAAGTATTACAAAAGGGTTCTAAGAATTGCTATTGTACACTATTAAGAAAAACCCAGGAAAATCTGTTACTAAGAGACATTTGATTCAGAATAACTACGAAGTACATAAATAGTGCCCAGTTTAACTACCACATTATATATGTTATATATGAATACAACTACAACACACTCCCAGAAATAGAGGCTTATGTAATAACGTCAGATTGCTTCCCTGACCTCTATTTCTTCCAGGCTTTGCATGTTTCTCTGAATTCCTTGTGCCTCCTTTGTTGTGTTGCAATGATAAACCACCTCTTGCCTATTTCCCAGTCACTGAGCACCAACTTGATATCCTGAGTCTTTCTGCCACAAAACAGTGTTGCTACAATATTTTGTTATGTGTAGACCTCTCTTTTCCTCCCTGAGATATATGCCCGGTTAGGAGATTACACGATCAAAGGCTACGAACAATTTAGTAACTTGGGTAATTCCATATTGTTTCGGTGTGCCTCTCATAGTTCCTCCAACATTATTAATATCTTTTTATCATCTTTGCCAGCTTAATGAGTATGAGGTGAAACCTTCAAGTTGTTTTCATTTACCTTCTTTCTGTTGTCCAATGAGAATCACTTGAAAGATTGTAAATTGCTTTCATCCACCTTTGCTAGAATACTTCTATTTAGGAGATGATAGTTGTAGAGGTATTGAAATAAATCAAATAAAGAGGAAAACACAGCATAAGAATGACCCTTTAAATGGGCAAAATAGATTCGAGCCAATGATTTGTGGGTTTATCTTTTAATATCTTCTGCATACCTGTGTGCAGCCTCCCATTCATATCTTAATGGTGTGGCCCACTCTTTCTCCCTCAGAAGACATTGTAATATGTTGTAACCAACCTAAACTTGTACCTGCTATTCTTTTTTCCTTTATCCTTTTGAGTTCATTGTAATTTTGTTTTGAGAACATTGTGGTCCATAATTGGTATCCACTTAGCTTCAGTGGAAGAATATTGATGTTAGATGAACTTTTATAGCAATAACCAATTTAAGATCTTTGAAAACACTCTGTGATTTCTTGTCTATCTGAAACACCTTTCCAGAATATGCACACAACCCCTTCTTAGGCCTCCTTTTCTTTGACCACTTTGCAGCTTTTGTCTTTCTTGTCCTTTCCCTGCTGGCTTTTCCCTTGACTTTCTTATATGACTCGGCTATCTCCTGCTTCTCCTCCTACTTGTTTCTTCCCCTCTCCCCCCAGCCAGAAGTCTCCAATTTACTAAGCATTCTTACTCCCCCAGCCCCCCTTGTCCTTGTCCCACTCTCCTTCTGTTGCTGTACCCTGCCCCTTAAAGCTCTGTTTAGTTTCTCTCTTGAGTTTAATAATTTCTATATAGGTCATTTCCCCCTTCCCCCTGATTTCCAGCCCTGATCTCTCTCCTGAACTTCTGCAATACAAACTGCCTATTGGACAACTGCATCTGGGTGTATCTCAAACTTCACATGCCCCAAATAGTCCAAAACCCCACACCAATCCTCCAGGCTTAGCCATTTCTAATGAGGACACCACCATACTTCTAGTTATCTAGATTCCCAACCTCAAGTTAGCCGCCATATATTTGTCCTTTAGAGAAATGATCACTTCTTACCCCCCTCCTTTCAAGTGAATTCAATAGAATGTTGACTCCACTTTAATCTTTGTAGCCCTAGCACCTAACATGCAGAAAAAAAGGCTTGTTGATTCATTATCCCCCATCTAAGTTGCCAAGTCTTACAAATTCGGGCCCTATAACATTGTCCCTTTAGATTCTTGTTACCCCTTTTTTAAACTGTTGTCTTTTGTTTTATAAATTGTCGTTTTTTGTTTTTTTGCTTTTTGCTGAGGCAATTGAGGTTAAGTGACTTGCCCAGGGTCACACAGCTAGGGAATGTTATGTGTCTGAGACCAGATTTGAACTCAGGTCTTCCTGACTTCAGGGCTGATTCTCTATCCACTGCGCCACCTAGCTGCCCCATAAATTGTCCTTTTAAAAGATTTTTTAATTAAGTGGTTTTCTAGCTTCCATGTTCTTATTCTCTAGTCCACTTTCCAGGTGCTGCCAAATTTTTAAGTCACAGACTTAACCATGTCAGTCTCCAATTTGGAAATCTCCGATTCCCTGTTCCTGTTAGGATAAAAGCAGAAGCTTCAACTTGTCATTCAGAGCCCTCCACAGAAGGGCTCCCAACAACCTTTCCAATCTTGTTTGATATTACATCCCTTTACATACTCTCCAAAGTGGCCTCTTGGCTTTTCCTAATACACAGATTTTATTCCTTAAATCTGGAATGAATTCCTTCCTCATCTCCATCTCTTAGAATCCTTGGCTTCCTTCAAAGCCCAACTCAGGTGTCACCTGTGTCCTTCTGATCTTGTCCCTCACCTCACCCCTTTTTTTCTTAGAACTTTTTGATAGGACTTTATAATAAACCTGATATGACCTGTGTTTACTTTGTGGTTAGCTGCTTCAGGGGAGGGACAGATTGCTTTCTATCTTCCTGAATCCTAGTGTATAGCATTGTGAGATTTGCCCATAATTTGTTCTTAATAAATGCTAATTCAATTATCTTGTTTATTATTGTGTCTTAGCCTGGGCAATATTAATTTATTTTGGTTTTTTGATTGTGAAAGATGAAAACTATTCTCTCACAACATGATAAAGTTTGGCTTATATTTGGTTTAGAGCCAAGATTTAATTTGATGTAGGGAAGTGATGTCAAACTCTAGTAGAAATGGATCTCTTTCATACCACATTGACTCAAACCCACAAATTAACATTATCTATGTGATATTGTAGTTTTCTTTAATTTGTTAAATATTTCCCATTTATATCTTAATTAGTTTGGACACGAGTATCCTGGAGTTTGACACTCGATATGGGGAACTCCTATAAGAAAACTCTACCTAGAAATGCAGGCAGGCATCTCATAATAGAGCTCATAATAGAGGATTTTAACATACATATTGACTATGCCTCAAACAGCCACACTGTTCCCAGTGGAACTGAACCCAGTTCCTTAACTACTCACTTCCCATGGCCTATTCCTTTACCCTACTTTAGCCACACATAAAAATAGTTAGACCTTTGATCTTGCCATCACCCATAAACATACCCTTAACATGTTTGTGAACTCTGAAATTCCCTTATCTGACCACAGTCTATTAGCTTTTCTCCTCTTCCTTAGCCTGCCTGTGCCAAATCCTGTTCTTTATTCACACAGTGACCCTCCAGCTTCTCAGTTCTCTTTCAGGCCATATCCTCTGCACTATTTGCTGTCCTCTCCACTAGCCACTATCTCTTTTCTCCATCTTGACCACTTGATAAACCAGTTCAACTCTATACTCTTCTCTTGTGCTCTGCTAAGCCTCAACATTGGATCTCTCCCACCATCAACTGCCTTTGTTCCTACATACATGTTGCTGAATGAAGGGGAGGAACAATCACAACCATACTCTGATTGCCTCCACTACAAATTTGTGTTACAGAACCTTAACTGGGCCCTTACTGCTGCTAGATAATCCCTACTCTACCTCCCTTATCAACTTTCTCTCTCCACAGCAGTCTCCCTCCCCCACTCTCTCACCTGAGAATCTTGGCTCATATTTTACGGCTAAAATTGAGGCCATTTGCCGTGAGTTCTCTTTTCTCTCCTCTTTCTCATTTCTGATCACTCAGATTCCTTCTGTCACTCTCTCTTCTTTGACCCCTGTCTCACATGAAGAGGTGACCTTCCTGTCTCCTGTCTCCTCCAAGATGCTGGCCCCTCCTTCATCCCCACTCTTCACTTATATTCAATGTCTCTATCTATTGGTTCCTTTATTGCTTGCAAGATATGTCCTCGTCTTGCCATCTTGAAAAAATGTCATTTGATCTTTTCATCTCCACTATTGTCCTATATATATTTCTTCTGATTGTGGCTAAATTCCTTGAGAAGGTTGTCTGTGATAAGTACTTTTACTTCCTCTCCTGTCATTCTCTTAACTCCCTATTACCTGGCTTTTACCAATGATTTCCTAATTACCATATCCTTGGCCTTTTCTCAGTCCTCGTTCTTTTTAACTTCTCTTCAGCCTTTGACAGTTATCAGCCTCTCTAGGTTTTCTGCACTCTCTCCTGGTTCTCCTCTTACCTATCAAACAGTTCTTTCTCAGTGTCCTTTGCTGAATCTTCATCTAGATCATGCTCTCTAGCTGTAGGTGCCCCATAGGGTTCTGTCCTGGACCCTCTTGTCTTCTCCCTCAATACTACTTACTTCACTTGGTGACCTCATCAGCTCCTGTGGATTTCATTGCCATCTTTGTGCTGTGATTTTTCAAATCTGCCTATCTTTCCTTAACCTCTCTGCTGTCCTCCTGTCTCCCATGCCCAACTACCTTTCAGACATCTACAGCTAGATGTTGAAGTATACATGGCCAAAACTGAACTCATCTTAGCCCCTAAATCGTTTCCTTTTCCCTCTACATCCCCCTAGTATTGTCAAGGGCACTACTACCATCCCAATCCCCTGGGCTCCCAACCTAGGTATCCTCTTTACTCTCTCTGAAGAGAAGGTATCCCCATAACCAGTTTGTTGGTTTCACATCTACAACATTTCTCCAGTATATCCTGTTCTTTCTTCTGATAACATCATTTCCCCAAAACCCTCATCACCTTATGCCTGATGATTGCAGCAGCCTGCTGAGTGATCGGCCTGTCTTAAGTCTCTCCTTTTCCCCCAATATATCAGTTCATCCTCCATTCAGCCAGCAAAGTGTTTTCCCCACATGGGCCGGTCTAACCATGTCAGCCCCTCCCCCCAAAACTAAATCTTTTCAAATCAAATACAAAATCCTCTATTTGTCATTTGAAGCCCTTCATAACCTCTTCTGCCCCAACCTTTCCATTCTTATATCTTGCTCTCTACCATATACTCTTTGATTCAGTGGCCTCCTTGCTGTTCCCTGAACAAAACATTCCATTCTTTGGCTCTGGGCCTTTTCTCTGGCTATTATTTCCCATGTCTGGAACATTCTCTCTCATCTTCACTTCCTGGATTTCTTTGGGTCTCAACTAAAATTCTGTCTTCTACAAGAAACCTTTCCCAACCCCTCTTAAATCTAGTGCTTTTTAATTATTTCCAAATTATCCTATTTATAGCTTGTTTATATATAGCTGTTTTACATGTTGTCTCTCCTATTAGCCTGTGTGCTCTTTGAGATCAGGGACTGTCTTTTGCTTTTCTTTGTATAGTGCCTAGACATAGTAGGCACTTAATAAATGCTTATTGGTCAATTTACTAAGTGACTTCTACGGTCTCTTCCTATTTTAAGATTCCTATGAATTCAAAATCCTGGGCTATTAGAATTGGGCTCAGAGAATTGTCCCTATACTTTGTCCCAGCTATACTGCCCTATACCGTGAGGTCATGCTGATAGAAGCTACATTATTCAAATCTAAGATCTTGGTGGTTGAGTTAAAAACTGACATGTTTTCAGTTGAAGATGTAGCTAGTATTACTAGTGCCTCACAATGACATCTTCATTTAGAGGACCACTTGAAAATAATTTGGTACCCAATGAAATTTTCATTATTTTCCAGTGTCCATTAATAAAGCATCAAGTAAACTTGGATGTACTACCACTGTCAAATCTTATCTGACTCACTGTCTTTCCATTGTTTCTGAAGTGAGTTATTTAAGGATCTTCTGTCAGTGCATCACATATTTCAAATTGTTTTCAAGAAAGTTAGGAATATAGGTGCTAGGCGGGAATATGTTTTTCCATGACCAAATATAGATATATATTTGGCACTGAGAATTTCAGTTTCTAAGGTATGGTAGGGTTTGTTGGTTTTTTTGTTTTTCCTTCATCCCATTTAGATTTCTAAAATGACCTGATTTCCCCTCCCCCCTCCCCCCCAAACTAGGGTTTGGAATCATGAGTCAATTTAATTTTGGAGGATCTCCTGCCACCGGAGGTGGTTTCACCTTTGGCCCTGCAAAGACAACTACCACCACACCAGGACCAGGCTTTTCTTTCTCCACACCTAGCTCTGGAGGAGGGTTTAATTTTGGGACTCCCTCCCAGCCTACTGCAAGCACGCCTGCTACTAGTTTGTTCTCCCTGACCACCCCTGCCTCATCTACACAGACTCCAGGCTTCTTTGGATCACAGACCACATCAACTCCAGGTTCCACCACTCCGGGGTTTTCCTTAGGGTAAGAGCTATATAGTTTCTGGCTCTCTGAGCAGCTGTGGATATAATCACTTCCCAAGGACAGACTTTTAGTTTAAAGCATGGATAGAGGATCAATCAGTTTTTAGAAAGGCATTTATAAAAACTACTATTTGGAATTATACCCCTCAGTCCCCCTAAGTACTCTCTTAAATTAAACCTGCTTCTAGATCAAGGGGAATCGAAGGCTGATCTGCAGCCAGAATTCTTTGAGATCCGCTGAAGGGGAGGAGGACTGTTTAGTGAGTTTGGAATTTGTCCTTATTGTGGCTCTCTAGAGTTAGCTTTATCAGTGTAATGACCCAAAACTCTTCCTTCCTATATCTCAGTATTAAGGGATCCCCATCTCCTTTTTTAAATGCTTTTTTTTTTTTTTTTAAATCTAGTCTGAACCAATTTCTCTGAGAGAACCATTTGCTTCTTTTCAGTGGCACCTGTGAAGTAACTGAGCGATTACTTTCCCGGATTTTTCTTCCCTTTCATTTTCAGTTATCTAATATTCTGTGGTTAAAGAATGCCAGGATAGCATTTCTTTAAGCAGGCGAGTTGAGCAGCAGAACATTTATCATCTAGCATTATAAAATGCATTAAAATTGTTTTGGACCTTTACCCAAGAAAAATTAATGGGATGTCTGCCCTTTGACATTGCTACTCACTTTCTAAAATACCAACTTAGCTAATTAAAATAGTCTGTCAGAAGAAATAGCATTTCTACCCACCCTAAAGAAAGTCTTAGGAGTCATTCCTTCCCCAAATCCTAGTTCAGAGTGTTCTTTCTCCTTTATGCAGAGCAGGCCAAGATCTTGCATACCTGTGAATGAGCAGCTAGCCCATTAGTCTTAAAATGTACTAAGATCTAGCTCTGTTTCCGTGTATTAAGTTGACAAAAATCTGGTAAAATTGTTCCTAGTTACAACAGTTTGGTGTGGGCTCTAAGAATGTCCCTTTAATAGCTGACAGGACTTCTGTGTTGATTTGTTAGTCATAGTTCTGACGAATTTCCTTTCTCCGTTTAGGTTAAGTACACCAAAGTTAAATTTGGGCAGCAGTGGCACCCCATTCTCTTCAGGTTTCACAGGGGGCTTTGGGCTTGCCAACAGCACACTTACTAATTCCATAGCAAGCAATGTGTCGAGCCAGGCATCAGCACCTACTGGCTTTATTTTTGGCCCTCCTACTACCACCGTCACCCAACCTACATCATCTATAGGATTCTCCTTCCCCAGTGGAAATGCTTCCCAGACGGGGACCACTGGTTTTAACCTCGGCTCAATGGGGAGTGCAAGTCAACCAACAGCATTTGCAGGGTTAACCTTTGCTGCTACCACTCCAGCTTCCACTGCAGCAACTTCCACACAACCACATACTTCCTTCAGCCTTGGAGGACAGCCTACAGGTAAGCTTTCAACTACTCCCTCTTTCCTGGAGAACACTCATATCCAAGCTTCCTTGGATTTATTTTCACATTGACTTAGCTTATTGGAGATGGTTTTCATTGTGGAGATTTCTGAAACTTATAAAACTAGTGATTAAATGAGTAGAGACAGAATTCTAGGATCACTTGCTATAATAGTTTGTTTCATTAGGCCTTTGGTCACCCCTGTGCTTATATTTCTATTCACCATGGTATGTTCTTTGCTATTTTTTAAAACTTCTGAAATGAAGCTTCAAAGACAGAGACAAAAAATGCCATACTGCAGTAGAAAGCACCGTAGAATTTTAGAGCAACTTAAAAGTAGTCATACTAACCCTTGATGTCTGGCATGGTTGGGGAAGGGATATTTTGTGTAAAACATTCTGCTTAGTAGTTTGTTTTTACATAATACATAGCTAGCATATGCCGTATCTGGGTTACCAGTTTTCAGATAATTATAAGAAGATACATATAATATTAAAACCATACCAAACATGATCCATTATCTTTCTTTTTCTCGGGTTATTTTGAGTGAACGAAGGACTCTTGTAGTATGATTCTAGAGTTGTTTGTCATTAGGAAAATAGACAATTATATTGTAGATATACCAAAATGTTGATTAATAAAGAGTTCTAATGACAAGATCCCAAATGAGCTAGCTTTTATTTTAGATAGATGTTATGGAGTGTTAGAAAGCTGCTGGGGGAGTCTTTTAATGAGTGTATATAATGATTTGATTTTATAATGGGCTTTAATAAACTATAGATTCATCAGTATTTCAAAGGTTTATGGCCAAGAAAAAATGAGAGCTAATGAGTTAAGGTATCACAAGAAATGTAAAGAATGAGCCATTTAGAAATATATTTAGAATGTGGGGAAAAGGAGGGGAATAGATTGATATCAGAATGTTTGTCATTCCCCCAAATCCATTTAAGCCTAATGAAATGAGGCTTATTTTCTTGATTCTTGCCAGAAACTAGAGGAATAAAGTTATAGATCATTAACTCAGCTTTTGCTTGACTATAATATCATTTATTTAGTGTTGGGTGGGGAAAATTTTTTTTCAGTCACCAGGGAAAGGTCCTTTTTCTAGGAAAACACAGCTCTTTGACTGAAGAAGTAAGGCTACTTTCAAGTAAAAGTAAGCGGCCTTAAGTGATGTGTTTAGAAGTCAGCCAGCTTTGGGTGTAATTTAGGCAACTGAAGATATTACCAGTTCTGAGGAGAAGTGATTTAGATATTAATTGTAGGAACAATACTTGAGCTTTGGCACTAGAATGTGATTGTGTTTTGTTGGACTGAAAAAGTATGTGTTGGCGATAGCATAATTAGTGCAATGTTGAACACCATTTCCTCCGTGGGTACTTGAGGAAGAGCTGATGATGAGCTGATCTTTTTACTGATACATCCTTGTATACAAAGCAGCAGTTTAGGGCTAGCTAAGCCATATACAGTGTTGGATGGCAGACACAGTTACCAAGTAGCTCTATACCTTGAAGTGATGTTGAACATTTTTTCTTTCAGATACACATCCATTCGCTCTGTGTCATTGATTATTTATATCTGTTCCTTTATTTCTCTCCAGGTTTAGGATTTGGATTATTGGCCTCTACCGGGTCTACTGCTGTACCCACTGGATCACAGGCCTCAAGCTTCAGTCAGGCACCTACCTTGCCTTTTGGCTCTAAACTCTCAGGTAGATGTTTGGAATTGTTTGCATGCTTACTTGCCTGCAATTTGATAGAAGGTCCTAGAATCAATGAGAGCTTAGACGTATGGAAAGGGGGGCTGATGAACTCCAGGTATTCAGAGGCCATTTATTACTAGTTTCTATTCTTTTCCAGCAACATTTAGTGTATTTAGGACTTCAGGAATTTGGGGAGTTCAAATGTAGTCTCAGACATTTACTAGCTGTGCGACCCTGGGTAAGTCATTTAACCCTGATTGCTTCAAATAAAATAGTGTTTATTAGTGTCTACCTTATATGACAGGAAAAGATAATGACAAATGTTGGAGGGGATGTGGTAAAACTGGGACACTGATACATTGTTGGTGGAACTGTGAATGGAACCCACCGTTCTGGAGAATAATTTGGAACTATGCTCAAAAAGTGATCAAACTGTACATACCCTTTGACCCAGCAGTGTTTCTCCTGGGCCTATATCCCAAAGAGATCTTAAAGGAGGGAAAGGGACCCACATGTGTAAAAATGTTTGTGGCAGCCCTTTTTGTAGTGGCAAGAAACTGGAAACTGAGTGGATGCCCATCAGTTGGAGAATGGCTGAACAAATTATGGTATATGAATGCCATGGAATATTATTGTTCTGTAAGAAATGACCAGCAGGATGATTTCAGAGAGGCTTGGAGAGATTTGCATGTACTGATGCTAAGTGAAATGAGCAGAACCAGGAGATCATTATACACAGCAACAAGACTATATGATGATCAATTCTGATGGACATGGCTCTCTTCAACAATGTGACGATTCGAACCCGTTTCAATTGTTCAGTGATGAAGAGAGCCATCTACACCCAGGGAGAGACCTGTGGGATCTGAGTGTGGACCATAACACAGCATTTTCACTCTTTCTGTTGATATTTGCTTGCATTTTGTTTTCTTTCTCAGGTTTGTTTTTTTTTTCCTTGTAGATCCGATTTTTCTTGAATAGCAAGATAACTGTATAAATATATAGACATATATTAGATTTGTCATATATTTTAACTAGTTAACATGTATTGGACTAACTGCCCTCTGGGGAGGGAGTAGGGGGAAGGAAAGAAAAATTTGGAACAGAAGGCTTTGCAAGGGTCAATGTTGAAAAACTACCCATACATATGTTTTGCAAATAAAAAAGCTTTAATTGAAAAAAGTTTCTACCTTATAAACATACACTTTATAAATATCTCTTTAGGTCCTCACATAAACCCCACAAGGTAGGTGCTATTATTACTTCTATTTTACTGATGAGGGAAGTGAGACAAACAGATAAAATGGCTCTCTCAGGGTCATACAATTAATAAATGTTAGAGAACAGATTTCAACTCAGGCTCCCTGACTCTGTGCTCAGTCCTTCATCCACTTAGCCACCTCGTTGTCCATTGGCATTGAGTGGAAATTCACTTCCTTTTGAGGCAGCCCATTACACTTTCCACAGCTCTAATTGTTTTGTCTTTTTTTTTTTTTTTTAATTTTGTTTTTTTTTCCTAAAAATTTTTTTTTTATTAAAGCTTTTTATTTGCAAAACATATGCATGGGTAATTTTTTGACATTGACCCTTACAAAACTTTCTGTTCCAAATTTTTCCCTCCTTCCCCCCACCCCCTCCCCTAGATAGCAGGTAGTCTAATACATGTTAATTATGTTAAAATATATGACAAATCCAATATATATATATATGTTTGTACAGTTATATTGCACAAGAAAAATCAGATAAAAAAACAAAAACAAAAACAAACAAACAAAAAAAAAAACCTGAGAAGGAAAACAGAATGCAAGCAAGCATCAACAGAAAGTATGAAAATGCTATGTCGTGGTCCACACTCAGTTCCCACAGGCTTCTCCCTGGGTGTAGATGGCTTTCTTCATCACTGAACAATTGGAACGGGTTTGAAACATTTCATTGTTGAAGAGAGCCTCATCCTTCAGAATAAATCATCATATACTCTTGTTTTTCCGTGCATAATGATCTCCTGGTTCTGCTCATTTCACTCAGCATCAATTCATGCAAGTCACTGGTCGTTTCTTACAGAACAATAATATTCCATAACATTCATAGACCATAATTTATTCAGCCATTCTCCAATTGATGAGCATCCCCTCAGTTTCCAGTTTCTAGCCACTACAAAAAGGGCTGCCACAAACATTCTTGCACATGTGAGGCCCTTTCCTTCCTTTAAGATCTCTTTGGGATATAGGCCCAGGAGAAACACTGCTGGGTCAAAGGGTATGCACAGTTTGATAACTTTTTGAGCATAGTTCCAAATTGCTCTCCAGGATGGCTGGGTCCATTCACAGTTCCACCAACAATGTATCAGTGTCCCAGTTTTCCCACATCCCCTCCAACATTAGTCATTATCTTTTCCTGTCATTTTAGCCAATCTGACAGGTGTGTAGTGGTATCTCAGAGTGCTCTTAATTTGCATTCCTCTGATCAATAGTGATTTGGAGCACCTTTTCATATGACTAGAAATAGTTTTAATTTCATCATCTGAAAATTGTCTGTTCAGATCCTTTGACCATTTATCTATTGGAGAGTGGCTTGAATTCTTATAAATATGAGACAATTCTCTATATATTTTAGAAATGGGGCCTTTGTCAAAACCCTTAAATGTAAAGATGATTTCCCATTTTATTACTTCCCTCCTAATCTTGTCTGCATTAGTTTTGTTTTGTGCTGTTCTTTTAAATGTATTTCCATATTTGTCATGCTGTGCAAGAAAAATAAGATCAAAAGGGGGGAAAAAAACACAAGAAAGAAAAAACAAAACAACCAATATTTGTAAGATATTTCATTAGGCATATATTGGTCTATAATTTTTTTCTCTGTTCTGACTCTTCCTGGTTTAGGTATCAGCATCATATCTGTATTATAAAAGGAATTTGATAGTACTTTATGTGTGGTAGAATTTCAATCTGGTAGAATTCCAATTATGTAGTACCCATTTGGTCCTGGCAATTTTTTTCTTAGGGAGTTCATTAGTGGCTTGTTCAACTTTTTTTTTAAGTACTTTATTTTCTCATTTGTTAAACTGGGCGATCTATGTTTTTGTAAATATTCATCCATTTAACTTAGATTATCAGATTATTGGCATACGTTGGGCAAAATAGCTCCTAATTATTGCTTTAATTTTCTCTTCATTGGTGTTTAAGTTCACCCTTTCTTTTCCTTTTATAGCTTTTTTAGTTGCATGCCTAATCCATTGATCCTCATGTATCCATAAATTCGACACTGATAACAATTTTCAGTAACACAGCTCTATGACACACATCAGGATTAAGATAATTCCATTGACTCTAGGTCCAGCCAGCCAGTTTCAAATTCACCAACCCATGCCTTTCCATCTTGTCCACAAGGATATTATGAAAAACTTTTATTAAATGCCTTGCTTAAATCCAAGTGTTCTATGTAGATCGCTTTCTTCTAATCTACCATTTTAATTAAAAAAAGGACATGAAAGCTAATCTAAAAAGATATATGCTTGCCAAAAAGAGAAAGGAAATTAAGTTAGTCTGGCACAAACTTGTTTTATAGAGTCTATGCTGCCTGTTAGGCCTCACTGATTCCAATTCAAAGTTCTCTGAAGCCATTTCTTGGGTTAATGCTTTCTAGAATTTGGCTAGGAATCAAAGTCGACTTACAAGCTGATAGTTTATCTTTTCCTTATAGTTGGTACAGCTTTTGCCTATATATAGTCCCTTTTTTTTTTCACAGTTTTCAAAGATCACTGAAATTGACTTAGTGGTCAGATCTGCATGTTCTTTGAGTGTTCTAAGATAGTTTGTCCAGGAAATTTGATTTGATTATAATTTGAACATTGAGGACCAAGAGCAGGTACTCTTTTGTTATATCTCACTGTATAGGTAGAATGGGGCCTGATTCAGTTTGAGGCAGCATTTATGAAGTTATGAAGTCTTTAAAAAGGAATTTGGGTGGTATGTTATTTAGAGAAGCCTAGAGAATCGACTAAAAAACTACTAGAAACAATTAACAATTTTAGCAAAGTTGGAGGATATAAAAATAAACCCACATAAAATTATTGGCATTTCTATATGTTACCAACAAAGCCCAGCAGCAGGAGATAAAAAGAGAAAAACCATTTAAAATAACTGTAGACAATATAAAATATTTAGGAATCTACCTGCCAAGACAAAGCCAAGAACTATATGAACATAGTTACAAAACACTTCATACAAATAAAATTAGGTTTTTAACAATTGAAAGAATATCTAAAAAATTTTGTACAAACAAAACCAATGCAGCCAGGATTAAAAAGGAAGCAGAAAGCTAGAAAACAATTTTTACAGTTTTCTAATAAAGGCCTCATTTCTAAAACAGATAGAGAACTGACTCAAATTTCTAAGAATACAAGCCATTCCCCAATTGATAAATGGTCATAGGACACGAACAATTTTCAGATGAAGAAATTAAAACCATTTCTAGTCATGTGAAGAAATGCTCTAAATTACTATTGATTAAAGAAATGCAAATTAAGACAACTCTGAGGTACCACTTCATACCTCTCAGATTGGTTCAGATGACAGGAAAAAATAATGATAAACTTTGGAGGGGATGTGGGAATGCATTGTTGGTGGAGTTGTGAACTGATCCAGTCATTCAGGAGAGCAATTTGGAACTATGCCCAATGGGCTGTCAAACTGTGCATGTCCTTTGATTTATCAGTGTCTACTGGGTCTGTATCCCAAAGAGATCTTAAAGGAGGAAAAGGGACTCAGATGTGCAAAAATGTTTGTGGCAGCCCTTTTCGTAGTGGCAAGGAAGTGGAAATGAGTGTCTGTCCCTCACTTGGGGAACAGCTGAACAAATTATGGTATGTGAAAGTAATGGAATATTATTGTTTCATAAGAAACTGCTGATTTTAGAAAAGCCTGAAAAGACTTACTTGTGAGTGATTAGAACCAAGAAGACATTGTACACAGCAACAACAAGATTATGTGATGATCAACTGTGATGGTTTTTGCTCTTTTCAACAGTGAGGTAATTCAAGGCAATTCCAATAGACTTGGGATGGAAAGTGTGATCCGTATCCAGAGAGAACTATGGAGACTGAATGTGGATCAAAGCATAGTATTTTCACCTTTGTTGTTATTGTTGTTCTTTTTCTCTCTTTTTTTCCCCGCTTTTGACCTGATTTTTCTCGCACAGCATGATGAATATTTGAAATATGTTTAGAATTGTACATGTTTAATCTATATCGGATTGCTTGCTTTCTCGGGAAAGGGGGGAGAGAGGGAGACAAATTTGGAACACAAGATTTTGCAAAATGAATAATGAAAACCATGTATTTGAAAAAACAAAATGCTGTAGTAATAATAAAAACAAAAGGAATTTGTACTTAGCTTCATAGGCTATGGGAGCCATTGTATGTTCCCAAACAGATGAGGAGTGTTTTCAGAAATGATTGACCTGGCAAGTGGCTGAGTGCTAGAATAGAAAGACAGATTATAGTCAAAGATATTAGCTCTAGCTTTTGCAAAAATCACATTCTCCAATATGGGGTGATGGGTCTGGCCTAGGATGAAAAATGGAAAGAGAATGATGAATGTGAGACATTTCAAAAGAAATTTAATTTGAGTTGACAGGATATTCCAAGTGGAAATGGATTTAGAGTTAACTAACCCCCTTGACTCAAAATTGCTCAACCCTGATTGATCTTTCCCTTTACTTCAGTCAGCTCCCAAAATGTCTACACCTTTGACCATTTCATCACTTAGAATTCAAGATCTTGAACACTGACTGACATTGAACAGTATTCTGACCACAACTGCTTCTCATTCCAACTATCCCATTCTCTCACTCCTATTTTCACAATCTTCCTGAAACTCTTCCTATTCTTTCAGTTTCTTAGCTCCTTTCTGGGTTTTCCTAACTTGCCGTTTATCCTGAACCCCACAGCCATTAATGTCTTTGATGCCCATCTTGACTTTTCACCTCCTTGATAACACCTAACCCTAGGTCACACCAAGTCTTATATTTCTCTGTTCTCATTTCTGGTTTCTGGACATGGTTATAGAAAGTATGAAACCTTGCCAGTTCAGTCTTTCACAAATTTATGCTGTTTAAGCTCAGCTGAGCCTTTTAACTTTTCCTTAGCATTCCTTTCAAGCTTATCTTATTCTCTTTTCCATAGAGATCCTTCTGCCCTTTTCCTAGGCCCCCAAACCTACTTTCATGTCCTTGTTTCCAGAAGATAACCTGGACCTCCAACATGGCCTGCTCAGCCTCCTTCTATACCTCCAAGCTTCTGTACCTCCAACCATCTTTTCTTCCTGTCTCAGAGGAAGAACTATCTCCTCTGCCTTTACAAAGCTCATTTCCCATCTCCATGGTTTTGCTTGGACCTTTGTCTATACTGTACTTTGCATTTTGTTCTGTCAGGTTAAATTACTTTTAAAAATTAACAATATGTAGAATAGATTATCCCATGTTGTAGTCAGATTGTGATTATCCTGTTGATGGAGAGGTTCTCTTCTTTTTTTTTTTTTTTTTTTTAATTAAAGCCTTTTATTTACAAAACATGAGTGATTTTTTTACATTGACCTTTGCAAAAAAAAATTTTTTTTGTTCCAAATTTTTCCTCTCCTTCCTCCCACCCCCACCCCTAGATGACAGATAGTCTAATAATACATGTTAAACATGTTAAATTATATGACAAATCCAATATATGTATACATATCTGTACAGTTATCTTACTGCACAAGAAAAATCATATCTAGAAAGAGGAAAAAAAAAACAACCTAAGAAGGAAAACAAAATGCAAGGAAATGTTCACAGAAAGTGTTAAAATGCTGTGTTGTGGTCCACACTCAGTTCCCACAGGCCTCTCTCTGGATATATATGGCTTTTTTCATCACTGAACAATAGGAACTGGTTTGAATCATCTCATTGTTGAAGAGAACCATGTCTATCAGAATTAATCATCATATAGTCTTGTTGTTGCTGTGTATAATGATCTCCTGGTTCTGCTCACTTTACTCAGCATCAGTTCATGTAAGTCTCTCCAGGCCTCTCTGAAATCATCTTGTTGGTTGTTTCTTATAGAACAATAATATTCCATAACATTCATGAGAGGTTCTCTTCTTATTATTACTTTGAGCCTAAAAACATTTCAAAACCTCTTTTGCCAAAGCCACAGTATTGTCAAAGAGATTCTTCTAGTTATTGTATAGGAGAAAAACAAAGATGACAAACTCATTACTCATAGCTGGATGAGCAGAGCATTGAGTTGATCTAGCAGTATTTATTTGTTAGATAGGAATAACAAATAGATATGATTTAGGCCTAGAATTGAATTGAGAAAACATTGCATCTGAAAAACTTTACTTCACTTTCAATGACCCCAAACTGCTTTGTGCTTAATTACCCTTCTATCTTCCCTCCCTCAACCATTCCCTCTTCTCTCCTTCCCTCGCCCCCCCTCAATTCTTCCATTGACACTGGGACTCCTTTTTCAATCTGTGGTCTTCTTGTTCAGTCACCTTCATGGGAGCATGGGAAAATCAGGATTACAAGTAGTCCTGTGGCCAATGGAAAGATACATGGTATGATATGTGCTATAAGGCAGTGGCCTCAAACTCAAATAGAAGTGGATCCCTGAGAGCAATTTGGAACTATGCCCAGAAGGCTATCAAACTGTGCATACCCTTTGATCCAGTAGTGTTTACATCCCAAAGAGATCTTAAAGGAGGGAAAAGGACCCACATGTGTAAAAATGTTTGTGGTAGCCCTTTTTGTAGCGGCTAGAAACTGGAAACTGAATGGATGCCCATGAGTTGGAGAGTGGCTGAATAAATTATGGTCTATGAATGTTATGGAATATTATTGTTCTGTAAGAAATGACCAGCAGGATGATTTCAGAGAGACCTGGAGAGACTTGCATGAACTGATGCTGAGTGAAATGAGCAGAACCAGGAGATTATATGATGATCAATTCTGAGGGATGTGGCTCTTTTCATCAGTGAGATGATTCAGGCCAGTTTCGATGATCTTGTGATAAAGTCATCTGCACCCAGAGAGGGGACTGTGGGGACTAAATGTGGATCACAACATAGCATTTTCACTCTTTGTTATTGTTTGCTTGCTTACTTTTTGTTTTCTTTCTCATTTTTTTTTCCTTTTTGATCTGATTTTTCTTGTGCAAAATGATAATTGTGGAATTATGTATAGAAGAATTGCACATATTTAATATATATTAGATTACTTGCTTTCTAGAGGAAAGGGTGGGAAGAAGGGAAGGAGAAGAACTTGGAACACAAGGTTTTGCAAGGATGAAGAGTGACTCCCTGCCAGCCTCACATTGATTTAAAAAATTACAAATGAACATCATTTATGTTTTGAAATATTTCCCACTGGTATTTCAATTTGAGTTTTCCTGCACTTAGAAGGAGTCTTATGGGCTACAGGTTAGATGGATATTTCTGATGTCAGAGACATCACTGAGTCTGTATGACTGGGAAAGGGTAGTCAGGTAGCAAGAATGAGACTGGATTTACGATACAAGTGGTCTGTTGTTCTGAGACATTCAAAAGAATGAAAGGAGAGAAGAACTTCTCATATATAGGGTAACTCCTGTAAAGAAAGTTTATGGAAAGATGCAGATAAGAGCCAGACCTAAATTGTTATCCTCCTCTGCTTTCTAGGCCTGTTACCAGCAAGTGATTCAATTTGTGTGAGAGAATAAGTCTCTTAACGTCAGTTTTCTCATCTGTAACTTGGAGTTACAGTTCCTATAAATGAAATAATGGGTATTTGTAAAATGCTGTATACCAGATTACCTCCTCTATTTGTATTATCATTTTATTCTATGAACCTTTTACTCTATGTAGCTTTTAGATTCAGGGGATGTGATTGGACTTGGTTTTTTATTTGAATGTCCGTAATGCCAATTCTGTTCTAGTAGCAGCAACAACTTCTACACCAGCCACCACATCTGGGCCTACATTGTTTGCTTCCATAGCAAATTCTTCCCTTCCAGCCACTTCTACCCCAAGCCTCTCAGGTAAGTCACCAGTTTTAAAGACAATCTCTTCTATTAAATCTGAGCTCTTACCTACAAACTTGTTAGTAAAATTGGATGTCTCTTACACCCCCAACATCATCATTATACTTCATCAGGCAGCTTCTTCTGTTTTTCTCGTTAGCAGCTTGACCAGACTCTTGTGATTATACAGTATCATAGTGTGCATCAGTTTGAAGCAACTCTTCAGATTTGACAAAAAAAAAGGGGGGGGGGGGCGGGTCTTTTTCCCAGTATTTCAAAAGGAAGAGGAAGTCTCACTGACTATGAACATGATGATGGAATAGGGGGCAGGGACAAGATAAAATCTCTGAGTGCATTGAATCTTATTCTATCTAATGTGCTAGGGCCCAAATGATTTTGTTACTCTGTATATGATCAAAAAATTGGGGTCCAGACTGTCAGGAAAAGTTTCAGCACCTCAATAGAGGTGTACTCTATTGTACTCACTTTGCCATCCCTCTCATCTTGAAAGAGGAGCAACAAGCAGCAGGTGTCAGATTTTCCTTTTGACCTCACATCGGCATTGCTGGGATGGTTCTGCAACATCTTACTGAAACGTCATTCTAGCAAGATCTTGGTTCTCTTACTACAATTTTGTAAAATGTCCCACTCAGTCCCTTCTCTAGGGTGGTGAGTTGCTGAGAAGTGATACCCTTCTTGCAGCTAGAATCAGAATGGGGATATTTGACCCCTCCTCTCCAGTGCAGTGAGAACTAACAGCGTTTGAAATGGCTGCTAGTTAGTAGAATGATATGAGCACTTCGTTGCATGAAGAGACTCTAGTTTGGTAATATGAATGTGATCTAGACAAATTCTTTTGATTCACATAGACTTCCTTTTCAACTAAGGCACATTTTAGTATATTGTCAAGATCACAGATTAAAATTTAGAATTCTTGAATTGATTGATGATGACTTGGTATATGACTTCTGAAAACTCAGTTTCCCTCTCTGGGTTTTACTTTCCTTATAAAATGAAATAATATGCTAGAAAAAAACCTTGGTCAGGATAATCACAGTATCCACAAAAGGGTTTTCAAATGTTCTCCTTTTCTATACTGTATTAAAGGGGTAATGTGTAATTGTTCCCTACAGTTGGAGCCCCAACCACTTCAGCTGGAACATCTGGTCTTGGAGTGTTGGGATTTGGATTAAAGCTTCCTACCACAACAAGTGCACCCACTTCTACTGCCACTAGTAAGTCTGTTTAAATGTAAATTCAGAAATATGTTGCCAAGTCAAAGCAAGGTACTTTTGGTTCTCTGCTCTTTTGGATTGTGTAGCCCATCACCTTTCTCCATTAGGGGTAATTAAGAGTTGACTCTAAAATGTCATGTCTTTAAAATGAGATCTGCTATTTGCACTTTGATGTAGTCCAAGGTTCATCTGGCCTTCCTTTTCAATTTTACTGCTCTGCTTCTTGTCTGTTATCTCCTATGTCAGAGTTGTATGACAAGTCAGAAGAGTCAAAGGTAATTATCAGTGCTATAGAAACTAGGTGTAGAACAGTTGAGAATTTAAAAGGCAAGCTTTTATTTTACACTGAGGCTGATGGGAATTAGGAATATCATGTAGCTGGTGATCCTGGGACTGATTAAGGCCTCGATCAGTCTTTCCTGTTCCCAGAGAATGAGTTGAAGTTTTCAGAGAGAGTGAGGGAATCATAAAACTTTAGAGCTTGAAGGGACCCTCGAGATCATAGAGTTCTACCTCCTGAGGTGGGGGGCCATCAGAGAGGAGGTTAAGGTCCCAAAAAGCTTATGGCTTATGGCAGCTTATGGCTGCCCCCAAATCCTGGTGAAGCCCAGGTCAGGAGCCCTTAGGTCTCCCAGGTTGTCTACTCCAATGTTCTTCCCACCACACCATGCTGCCTTTTCTTCTCAGATCAGGGAAATAATAGAAGAAAGCAATGCACTAGTGAGGCAGATCTGTGCTCTATGGAGCCAAATATCTCGAAGTGACTGTGCACTAAGGGACACTTTGTGGGTGCTGGGTCGTCTTCTGTGATATTGGCTTAAAGCCCAAGGCCCTCTATAGAAAGCCTTCTTAAAATGCCCAAATGTTTTTGGTATTGAGCTTGTTACCTTTCAGGCAAGCAGCTCCCTCATTCTTCTACCCACTGTGGTACATTGCACATTTTTTCCCCTCCAATCCTTCTCAGACTTGGGAATGTGCTGAGCACAGCTTTACTCACCATTTTCAATCGTGCCTCCTACACCTTTGTTGCCTTTGATGTGGTGCAGTTGTTTGAAGAAGCAAGGAAGCCTAATTTTGAGCTGTTTTTCCTAACAGTTGAGCATCGAAAGCTTCAATTAAAGAAGCTCCCAAATATGTATTATTGCTTTGAGATCAGGCTCCACCTTCATGAAAATGCAAGAACAAAGGTGGATCTCTGTTGTGGAAATGCCCCTTGGCTCCTTTTATGACATAGAAATGGTGCTGGCCATTCCCCCCACCCCAGTTTTCCTTACCTAGTGCTTTAGGAGAGGAGAGTGGAGGTTGGCTTTCTACCGCAATCCATTTGGGCAGTTGGCTCACTTGGTATATTTTTATTTTTTTCCACTCAATCGGGTATTTACAGTGAACCTACTTGTGACTCAAGACTGAGGCTCCTGGCCAGAGATGGTATTGCCTGGCAGCACAGAGAAGAGAATGCTCTGGAGATCTTCCATTAGCACTTTCCTCTCTATTTCGAGCATAACAATAACTATATCAAAGCCCTTGGTCTTCCCTGCCTTTGAGATTTATAAGTGAAATAACTGGCTCTTGATTCTCCCCTTTAATCTCAGATATTTTTGTTTCAGCTACTTCAGCTTCCACCTCGGGCTTTGCCTTGAATCTAAAGCCACTGACAACAACTGGCATTGGCACCATCCCATCCACCTGTGTTCCTTTGTCCTCAGCCAGCACAACTCCAAGGTGAGGCCTGATTTCCAAGTTCTTCTGTATTCACCTCATTGATGAGGCACACACAGTCAGGCAACTTCCTGGGTGCACGTAGCTCACTTGACTAGCTTCCAAAGACATTTCAAATACAGAGAAACTACTTCTGGACCCAGATCCATCGAGAGGTTAGATTTCTGCAACCCAGTGAAAGGAATTCTTGGGGCTAGACTTTATAGGTGGGCTTTGGTTACTGTGTATTCCATTGTTGCTAAAAATAGCACCATCCAAAAAATCCTGTGTTTATAGCAACCCTTTAATGAGGGCCAATATATCTAAAGTAAATCTACTACTTTTAAACTTACTTATTTTAAAATTTTTTTTCCATCATTTGAACCCTTTTGAAACTCATAAATGTTTATTCCAGTGTCCTTAGATGATGGGAGGTGCTTCTATCCCACTAAAGCTACAGCTTGAAATGTCTGATCTTTGCTTTAGCTATCCATTGTCTTCTGGGACTTGGGGTTTTCTAATGACAATCAGCAAAATGGTTTCTTTGGTTTCTAGCTTAGTGTTTTTTTTAATGTAACAGATGTTCTAATTACAAGCTGTTAGGTCAACAAAACACAGTATTTGGTTTAGCCATTATCGTCCTGAGGACAAGCAAAGGATTAAGGACTGAGATCAAATTGCCATAGAAACATAGAAGTCAGAATCTCAGGGAAAGGAGCCACAACCAATGGCAAAATTAGGAACAGAAAAGATCCGAAGTGGGGTGCTAAGCCAAATTTGAACAGTCATGTTGTTTAAGGTCAGAATTCAGGTGAAATGGGTGGGAGAAGCACTCTGATTCCAGGTTCATCAGCTGGGAAAGGAGAATACCAAAAATATTGCCAGTAAAAAGGAAGGTGAGGAACCAAAATTCATGGCCATGCCAGTAATGTTTCCTTCTCCTTCTCTTCCTAATCCTAACCTATAGATTTAACCCCTGTATGCCATACTTAGTAAAGTTTTTATTATATTTTTCTGACAGACCTAGTACAAATTAGTAATAAAAGCTGATATGGGTCTGTCGGCCAACAGGCATTAAATTAGATAGCAGGCCCTGGGAGTACAAAGAAAGGCAAAAACTGTCGCTGCTCTCAAGGAGTTCACAGTCTAATGGAGGAGACAACATGAGGATAACTGTTCAAACAAAATATATGCAAGATAAATTAGAGATAATACTTATAGTTTGTAAAGGCAACTAACCTTGATGGCATGGTGGAGAGAGCCTGGGGCCTGCAGTCAAAAAGACCAGAGCCCAGATCCAGCCTTGTGACTTATGTGACCTTGGGCAAATCATTTAATTTCTTAGCTATAAAAGGGGGATAATAATAGCACCCATCCACCTTGCAGGGTTGTTGTGAGGATCGTATTTGTAAAAGCACGGTATCTACCATGTTGTAGGCACTAAGTAAATACTTGAATTCCTTTTTCTTATTCATTTGTGCTCACCCAAGTAGAATCTGAGAACTTCACTGTCTGGTACTCCCCTTTGTTACCCTTTGTAACAAGCACTTGGGTTCATGGAGCATCAAAGAAAAACCAAAGATATTTTTATTTGCAGGCCCTCAATGGATCAAGAGATTCCCCCATCCCAAATCTGGTAGGCTCCATTTTGTCCAACCCCAGTGAATACCTGTGTGATTTTTATGATTTCCAATGCTGCCTTGGGTGGTGCTCCAGCAAGGAGCAAGGCCAAGGCTAACTAGTCCTCTGTGGCTAACTAGGACTCTTCCTAGTCATGTTATTCCAGTGAACTTGTCTTCTCTTCTAAAATGGTTCCTATCCAGTAAGAAATCATATTCTGTTTTCTTTCTCCTGTTCCTAGCTGCCCACTATCCATGTCGGTGCCTCCCAATTCACAGGGACACTTGAGCTCCCTACTGATTTATCTTTGCTTACTCACCTTCTGAACACACTAAAGGGAACTCAACAAAAGAAAAAGGAAGGGCAACTAAAGGAACTGAATTAAAGAAGTTTGGTCTCTTCCAGTTCTAAATCTTTAGTTCTATGATACCCATTTTATATGTGTGGAAATTAAAACTTAGATTTGTGGCAGCTATTTGGTGTCAGAGGCCAGATAAAATGGAAAGCTGCTAGGGATAGCAACATGGACAAAAAGACAGCATACACTTTTAAAAAAAATGACATTTTACTAATACCTTTTGTCTCTAAATCAGTTATTTTGCACCCACTCCCCTCCAGATTGAGGTTCTTTTTTTTATGACAAAGACCATTTCTAATAATATATACAATAGTATGTTCTAGTGTTCCCCTGCCTCTCTGCCATAAGTAAGGGAGTATATTTCATCACCTCTCTTTCATGGCCTTCATTGATTTTTCCATTACTCAAAGCTCAGCTTCATTTTAGTGATCTGTTAATTTACCTTGTTTTAGCTATTTTGCTTATTTTGTTCTTTATCAGTTCATACAAATCTTCCTACCATTCTCTGAATTTCTCCTGATTATTATTGAATTATATCATCATTTTAAAAAATTATTCTTCAAATAATGAGCACTTAACTTTATTTTTAATTCTTGTGCTGCCACAGGTGAATATTGATATTAGATCTTGGTTCCTGTCTTTGACTCCTTTGGGGGGGTATATGCCCAGTAGTGTCATTGCTGAGTCAAAGGGCATAGACTCTGGGCATGGTTGCATATACTATAATCCTTGTTACTAGGAAAACTGAAATTAATGAAATTAATGGCTCAGTAGTTCCAAGCTGCAATAGGCTAGAGCCCGTTTAGCTGGCCAAACTAAATCTGGGGCTGGGTGTGGTCTGGGGAATTTGGTGCTTGAAAAATATTCATCTTACCTGGGAATGGGGAAGCAGCTAGAACTTCTGGGGACAGCTGGCATGTGGAGGAGTGGGAGAGCATGGAACCAGAGAGATTTTGAGGCAAATGGGGAAAGAGATCATCATCAGAGGGTATAAATTAGTAGTATGCTGAATCATCAGAGACTTGGTAGAGGAAAGGCTGTACTATGGGCCTGTGTCCTCTCTTGACACCTGTAGTAAATGGCATTGTACTGGGAGTGAGGCACAATGGAGAAGGGCAATCCATGGTGTAAATTCTATAAAGCAGTTGAGAAACAACCTAGATGGGAGAAGAGCCTAGAATGGATGTCTTGCTTTGATTGTATGAAGAATACAGAGAAAAAAGAGAGACCAGATAATTAAGGGGGTCATGAATTAAACAGTCTAGAATAGACAGAAAGAGAGACTGGATAATGAAGAAAAATGCTTTTTGGAAAGGGGCACCAAAAAATGAAATTTAAAAAACCAATTAAATAGGACTAATTGAAGTGGAGGAAAGGAAGAGAGAAATCCGCTAACTTAAGAGGAAAAGGGGGGGAGGGTGATAATTATTTATAATCAGATAAAAGCAGGGGAGAAAATGGAACTAATGAGCAAAACCCTAGAAGAGAAAGTGATAACAAACGAGGAGGGGAATCAGGGTGAAGTAAAGAGAGCCAGTGGGAACAGGATCACTTTTTACAAAAAAGATTCAAGTCAAGTCACTGAAGGAACATAATAGTATATTATACTGTTATGTTATACTAGTTATAAACTTTTATAACTTTAAATATGAATGAATTAAACAATCCAATAAAATGAAAAAGAGTAACAGGTTGAGTAAGAAAACAAAACCTTATAATCTGCTGCTTATAAGAAACATGTTTTAAAAAGCAAAGACATACACAAAAGCTAAGGAGATAGAAGGAAAATTTACTCTACCTTAGATATATCCAAAAAAGCAGACGTTACTAGGCTATCAAAGTAAAAACAAACATCAAAAAATTAAAAAGGGATTTTAAAAAGGAAGCTGTATTATGTTAAAGGGAATCATAAAGAACAAACCAGTGTCAGTGATAAACTTATATATTTCAAATGCCTTAGCGTCCAAATTCATAAAGGAAACATCTGGGGTACACCTTGATGTCACAGACCTTTTCTGCTGACCTAAGTTGTCTTCAGCTGTAAAATGTTCTACTTCCTCTTTTGGAGTGTTTTTTAGAGTCATTATTTAAAGGAATTTGGAATGATTTGGGGGAGAAGTTGGGCGTTTTCCTACTTTTACTCCACCATCTTGCCTCTACCTCTCCTCCAACCCAAATAGGTAAACAGGAAAGGGAAACCATAAGGCATTCAATATGGTTAAACTGTTTACATTCTTGCATAGGAAAATGGTACTTGTAGTTCTTTTCTTATTATTAGGGCACATAGAAGAAGGAATATACATAGAGAGCATAGGTATGAATTAACTTGATTGATTATTCTTTTTTTTTTTTAATATATAAAGCTTTTTATTTACAGAACATATGAGTGATTTTTCAACATTGACCTTTGCAAAAACTTTTTTTTTCCAAGTTTTTCCCCTCCTTCCCCCCAACCCCCACCCCTAGATGACAGGTAATCTAATACATGCTAAATAGGATAAATTATATGACAAATACAATACATGTATACATATCTATACAGTTATCTTACTGCACAAGAAACATCAGATCTAGAAAGAGACGAAGAAAAAAACAACCTAAGAAGGAAAACAAAATGCATGAAAATATTCACAGAAAGTGTTAAAATGCTGTGTTGTGGTTCACACTCAGTTCCCACAGGCCTCTCTCTGGATGTATATGACTATCTTCATCGCTGAACAACTGGTTTGAATCACATCATTGTTGAAGAGAACCATGTCCATCAAAATTGATCATTGTATAGTCTTGTTGCTGTGTATAATGTTCTCCTGGTTCTGCTGATTTCACTCAGCATCAGTTCATGCAAGTCTCTCCAGTCCTCTCTGAAATCCTCCTGTTGGTCGTTTCTCACAGAACAATAATATTCCATAACATTCATATACCATAATTTATTCAGCCATTCTCCAATTGATGGGCATCCTTTCAATTTCCAGTTTCTTGCCACTACAAAAAGGGCTGCCACAAACATTTTTGCACATGTGGGTCCCTTTCCCTCCTTTAAAATCTCTTTGGGATATAGGCCCAGTAGAAACACTGCTGGGTCAAAGGGTATGCACAGTTTGATAACTTTTTGAGCATAGCTCCAAATTGCTCTCCAGAATGGTTGGATCCGTTCACAGTTCCACCAACAATGTATCAGTGTCCCAGTTTTCCCACATCCCCTCCAACAGTTATCATTATCATTTCCTGTCATTTTAGCCATTGATTGATTATTCTTAAAGAAAATTTATTTAATATTTTATTTTTCTCCAGTTACATGTAAAAACAATTTTTAAAACTTTTGCGTTCTAGATTCTCCTTCCCTATACCCCAACTGAGAATGCAAACAATTCAATAAATACATGTGTAGTCCTGCAAAACATTTCCATAATAGTCATGTTGTGAAAGAAAACATGAAACCCCCCCCCAAAAAAAAAACCCTTCAAGAATAATAAAGAAAATAAAAAACAATGTATGTTTCAGTCTGTATTCAGACACTATGTTCTTTGTGTGTGGATAACAGTTTTCATCTTAAGTCTTTCAGAATTTTCTTGGATCATTGTTTTGGTGAGAATAGTGATGTTATTCACAACTGACCATCTTACAATGTTGCTATTACTTTTTACGCAGTAAATTTCTCTTCGCATCACCTCCTGGAGGTCTTTCCATTTTTTTCTGAGAGCATTCTGCTCATCATTTCTTACAGCACAATAGTATTCCATCATAATCACATCAGTTTATTCAACCATTCCTCAAGTGATGGGCTTCCCCTCAATTTCCAATTCTTTGCCCGCAGAAAAGAGTTGCTATAAATATTTTTTGTACATAGAGGTCTTTTCCCCTTTTTTTTTGTTTTTTTTTTTTTTTCTTAAACTCTTTTGGGATCAGACCTCATAGTGGTATTGCTAGGTCAAAGGGTATATGACAAAAGGCTTTATAGCCTTTTGGACATAATTCCAAATTCCTCTTTGACATGGTTGAATTAGTTCACAACTCCACCAATAGTGAATTAGTGTCTTAGTTTTCCCACATCCCTTTCAACATTTCTCGTCTTCCTTTTCTGTCCTATTAGCCAATCTAATAGGTACCATACTTATTAAAGAGAGAAATGATAGTACTTCAGAATTGTTTTAATTTGCATGTCTCCAATCAATAGTGAGTTAGAGCATTTTTTCACGTGGCTATAGAGAGCTGTGATTACTTCATCTGAAAACTGTTCTTTTGATCATTTATCAGTTGGGGAATGGCTCTCATTTTTCTAAATTTGATTCTGTTCTCTATTTTTTTGAGAAATGAGGCCTTTAAATAAGATGATTTTTTTTTTTTTAATGAAGGAATGCATTAGGAGGAGGGAAGTAGAGCAAGAAGGGGCAAATTTCCATATTAGTCTTGTTGCAAAACAAAATACATTTTTAAAAAGTTAATTAAAAAACTAAGAAAAGTATACTTAAGTCTGCACTTAAAGAGTTTATCAGTTCTTTCTCCCTAGAGATGGGGACAGCATGTTTCATCATTGTCTCAGATTGACATTTTGCTCAGAGTAGCTAAGTCTTACCCACTTTCCCATATAATCATCCTTACAATAATGCTGTTAGGTAGTGCCTCTTACGCTCTGACTGAATTTCTCATCTCTACTTATTTGTGTCTGGTCTCTCTCTCCACACCATCCTTGGCTTTGAGGAAGCCAAGGAAATGACTATAAAAAAGAATGATCTCTAAAATGACAGGAAAAGATAATGATGAATGTTGGAGGGGATGTGGGAAAGCTGGGATACTGACGCATTGTTGGTGTAACTGTGAATGGATTCAACCATTCTGGAGAGCAATTTGGAGCTATGCTCAAAAAGTTATCAAACTGTGCATGCCCTTTGACCCAGCAGTGTTTCTATTGGGCTTATATCCCAAAGAGATCTTAGAGGAGGGAAAGGGACCTACATGTGCAAGAATGTTTGTGGCAGCCCTTTTTGTCATGGCTAGAAACTGGAAACTGAAGGGATGCCCATCAATTGGAGAATGGCTGAATAAGTTATGGTATATGAATGTTATGGAATATTATTGTTCTGTAAGAAACGACCAACAAGATGATTTCAGAGAGCCCTGGAGAGACTTGCATGAACTGATGTTGAGTGAAATGAGGAGAACCAGGAGACCATTATACATGGCAACAAGACTAGATGATGATCAATTCTGAAGGACATGGCTCTCTTCAACAATGAAATATTTCAAACCAGTTCCAATTGTTCAGTGAAGAAAGCCATACACATCCAGAGAGAGGGATATGATATTTGGACCACAACATATCGTTTCCATGACCTCTATCGATGTTTGCTTGCATTGGGTTTCCTTTCTCAGATATTTTTTGTTCATGTAGATACGATTGTTCTTGCGAAGCAAGATAAGAGTGGAAATATGTATACATATATTCCACTTGTCAAGTATTTTAATATAATTAACATGTAGTGGACTTCTTGCCATCTGGGGGAGGGGAGGGGACTAGGGGGAAAATTTGTAACGGAAAGCTTTGTAAGGATCGATGTTGAGTGAGGAACTATCCATACATATGTTATGCAAATAAAAAGCTTCAATAAAAAAAAAAGAATGATCTCTAGTTCCAGAGGCCATTACTACTATTCATTCTGATCCTACAGATCCCCCTTTCTCTAGCTATTTTCTACTGCACACACCCTTCTTCCTTTAAATAGGGCTTTAGCTTTCCCCCTTTTTTTTTTGTCTCTTTTTGGCAACAGTGGTTACCACTGTTTAGACATTTTGAATGATAGTGCTTTATTAACTTTGTCAGAACTTTTTTAGAGAGGCCTAGACAGATTTCCTTGGAAAGATGACAGGGATGGGATGGAGGCAGGTAAAACAAAAAAGATCATTAGTTTTGGGTCCACAAATGTCCCTATCTCCTATTAATATTGATTTTTTTCTCTTATTCTAAGAATCATTGTACCTACAATCGGGTGATATCCTTATCTTTTTCAGTGTAACCCCTATGATGACTTATGCTCAGCTGGAAAGTTTAATCAATAAATGGAGTCTCGAACTGGAGGACCAAGAAAAACATTTCCTTCACCAGGCCACCCAGGTGAATGCTTGGGACCGGACATTAATTGAGAATGGTGAGAAGGTAAGCTTCAATCATTATAATGAACCAAAGAAAGAATTCTCCTGTGATGACTATTACAGATAACTTAAGTCTGCCTATCACAAATGTACTGCCTCTTAAAGGGATTGTACTGTCGTTTGTTTTGGTTTTGGAGCAGCATTATTTTCATTCTTACACATTCTTATTTGTTTCTCAGATTACTTCTTTACACAGAGAAGTAGAGAAAGTGAAGCTGGATCAGAAAAGGTAGGAATTTTGGCAAATTCCCCAGGTGAGGAGATCAGGGAATTTGCTTTCTTGAGGTTCTCTGCTCTCTTTGGTCACTTCTCACTGTTCTTCAGCTCCTCAGCTTACTGGAGTTATTTCTTTAGGTTGGACCAAGAATTAGACTTCATTCTGTCACAGCAGAAAGAGCTAGAGGACCTGCTGGTTCCTCTGGAGGAGGCCGTGAAAGAGCAGAGCGGGACTATCTACCTGCAGCATGCAGATGAGGAGCGCGAGAAAACGTGAGTGCTTTGGTCAAGTTGGGAAGAATAGGGCCAGCTGGGGCTTCTGACAACCATGGAAAGGCCTTGTTAAAGAGAAAGACGAGATTTGGAGGGTAGGGCTGAAGGACTGGCAGAAAGAGGCAGGATCTATTTTGAACATTTGCTTGCTCTCTCTTAATGTCTGGTTTTTCTAGACTACTGGGAAGCCAAGTCATCCTTCTGACAATTATTATACATAATGTAAAGTAGGGATGATATCATACATAACTGTTGCATTGTCAGAAACATTTGTACCTGTCAGATGCCTTCCCAGATTAAAAATACTGAAGCAGTTTTATTTGCTAAGTGTCATCATGTGGGCACTTTCTGGACCCAATCTTCATACACTTTGTGTTATTGATAAATTAGTTGCTATTTCCAAGCACTTTATTCATTTGAAGAAAAATTGACTCTCCCATGTAAATGGCAGATGTATTTGAGAAGTTGTGTATTCCTTACTCCTCCCAGTGTTTTCCCACTGCATCTCTCCTACTTTTTTTCTCCACAAAATGACAAAATGTTTGGAGAATATTTATGAATGTGTATGGGAGCTAGATTATAAGTAGATCAAGTCTTGTTAGTGAGTTATCCTTATGAAAAGATGGACTTACCAATTAACCCATGAAACAACTTAAGAATATGATAAAAGCACCATTCTAGTTCTGCTTTTATGTTTTAACCTTTGCAAATCTTTGTATTCTAGGAATTTATTTCTGTCTTGTGCAGTATCCAGAGAACAGACAGCTTTGGCCATGTGGTCTTAACAAGGGCATGAAGAAATCTTTAAGGAGATAATGTTCCCTGAATTATTCTGTGCAATCAAATTTATCTTATGTTAAACCACTACCTTGAGTTTTTGTTGACCTAGACAAGTGATCTCCATGCCTAGGCAGAGAAAAACAGCCAATGAGCTATTAATAGATCTAGTTGAATCACTGGAAACATTTAAATCAGAAAAAGCTTCCATTTCCTTTGGTTCTCAAATTTTTCCACGCACAATTTTTTTTATTTTTGGCTGGTTAGTGAGTTTAAGAATTATCAGGGCGCCTGTAATTGACAGCAATGTGCAAGTAGAAAGAATGTTAAGGTGGAATGAGTGGGTACAAAATTCCATTTCAGGCACTTGTTAACCTGTGTGACCATAAGCAAGGTCGTGCCCCAGTCTGAGCCTTGATTTCCCCATCTGTAAAAGGGAGATAACAATTCCAGAACCCCCTTACATTACTAGGGTTGTTATAGGGGAAGTGCCTTGTTACCCTTTAAGTGTTTCAGAAATGTGAGCTGTTACTGACTCATCACAGACTTGGGGAACAGATTTTTTTTTTTTTTTTTTTGCATACTCTAGAATGTTGTAATAATTTTAGCGTTCAAGAGTTCTTTATTACTGAAATGGCTTAGAATGTGGAACAAGTTGTTAGTGAAGTAGTCAGGGTCATTCAAAAGTCAGTTAGCTTTGGCCTGTTTCAGACTGTTGGGATTCCCTGAATGCCTCACCCAGGAGGTGTCAGTAGTCACATGATGGGGTATACCAAAAGGGTAGGTCTCTTAGTACCTAACAGAAAACCCTACCTGCTTAAATCCTGCTATATGAAACTAATTTGAAACATTGCTGCTATTTTACAGTTATAAATTAGCAGAGAATATAGATGCTCAGCTGAAGCGAATGGCTCAAGACCTCAAGGACATTATTGAGCATCTGAATATGTCTGGAGGGCCTCCTGACACCAGTGACCCAGTGAGTATTGCCTCTGGGGGTCTGGCCTTCTTTCTTCTTTCTAGTCTTTATGCCTACTTCTAGAGATAGCAAAATTCAAAGGAAATTTTCCTTAACAGCCTTTTTCTTATCCACTTCAACTTTTCAAGATTTTCTAAACTTTCTCATGTGTAACTTTTCCCTAACCTTCCTCTGTGGTGAAGCCCCTATGTTTTCTCCTAGTTGATTTTTCTCACCTCCTTTTATGTATCTACCTTTTCACATATTGCCCACCTAACCCTTTTGGGTTATATGTGTATCTGTATGTTACTCTGTATGCTTGGGTGACTTATCTTTGTTTATTCATGGACAAATAGGTTATAACATACCAAAAGGTTTTGTTTGTTTGGGAATTCAGAACACACAATCATAGAAAAAAACACTATAAATGGCCATTAGCTTCTCCAACTGTTCCACAGAAGCTTTACTTCAATCCATGTTGTAGCTATCTAATCATACTGTCGTTTCCCTTTGTTTCTTTGGGGGAAATTATGTGTTCAGTTTCCTCAGCTATAGAAGTGAATACCCTTCTCACCGTGCTATGATAGTTATTTAGATGTAAGGATTGTTTCTAAATCTGCTCCTGTAGCCGGGACTGATGGTATGAATGTGTGTGATTCTAGCTTTGTTTTTATTTTGTTTCGTTTTTTTCAATTGATGATTATGGTTTGCAGTGGTGAGGAAGTCTAGGTGGGTCACTTGGTTGACTTTTTTTTTTTTTTTTTTCTTTTTGCTGAGGCAATTAGGGTTAAGTGACTTGCCCAGGGTCACACAGCTAGGGAATGTTAAGTGTCTGAGACCAGATTTAAACTCAGGTCCTCCAGACTTCAGGGCTGGTGCTCTATCCACTGCGCCACCTAGCTGCCCTAGTTGACTTCTTTTTTACTTATCCATTCACTGTGAATAATCTGAACATCAGCTCTATTTACTGTCCAGATCTGGAGACTGATTTCCATCAGTCTATTCACTATAACAAAATTTCATTACCACAAAACTCCAAAGTAATTTATATTTAAAGAAAAAAAATTTGTGGCAAGTCAATCCTCAGCTATTCATGCTAATTCATTAGGGTCATTTTTTTTAATGTGCCTCAGGCATCCCTCTGCCAAATTAGGAAGCAAAGAGTAGCATGGTGTGCTGGAAATTTTATTGGCTTCGGAGCCAGGAGACCTTTACCCTTCTGATACTTTGAGCAAGACACTTGAAAGTTGACTTGTACACACACGTGTACACACACACACACACACACACACACACACACACATGATCCAGATAGCCCTGGGAGACTGTTAATGCAGAAATTGTCATTGTCATTTTGCACTTGAGGAAATCAAAGGGTCCACTAGGGAAAATGATTTTGTCCAGAGCCACTGCAGCTCAACTCTGGCATTCAGTGTTCACTTCTGCTACACAGTTCTTAATCCTTCAGGTCTCTTCTAGGTCTCAAAATTAATATACAAGATTCCCAAATAAGGTACATTTTAGATTGTCCTTGTTATGGTGAAACAAGGTGGTATAGTGAGTAAAGAGCTAGCCTCAAGAGAGCCTGGGTTTAGGTCTTGCCTCTGCCACATCCTTACTGGTGACCCTCAAGTCACTTCACTTCCCACTGATGCAGATGATGTTTAAACTGAATTGCAAAGCAGTTGGAGACCTGCTCTGAGAGAGAGTGTTTCTTTCCTGGATGAAATCCAGATCCAGTTAACCAAAAAATGGCTTTCCTGGATTTGCCTAGATAGTCAAGAATTTCTTTTATATGGGCATTTCTTTATTGATAAAAATAACTTTGGCTTTTTATTATAATTTTGCTATAATGAATGGACTGAATGGAAATCTGTCTCTATTGTCAGTTGGTCTGACTATGAAATGGAGCTGATTGATGCCCAGTTTCTCCATAATAAAGAGGGCCCAGGAGGCACATGTGCCAGCTAGTCTCTTCTGCCATGTCATTTGTAACCATTTGTTTTTCTTTGTTTTTGGGGGGTTTTTTTAGAGGAGAGAGGGTAAAGTTGACAAGATAATGGTCTTTGTTTTTTGAAAGGAAGGGCTATGCTTTTGGAGGAGGGGGAGATTATAGGTACAGGCATAGCCCAATTAGCATTGCTTCAGCCAGCCCTGACTGTGATTTCAAGTCAAGGCCAGCTCAGCAAATTTCTCTTCTTTATTTACTTGTACATCCCCTGCGTAGCCTGCTGCTTGCCAAGTGTCTCCTTGCTCCTTAAGGGTGCTGCTTTATGCTTCCTAAAACACACCTAGCTCCCCAGCAATATCTTCATAGAACAGGGCAAGATTTACAGCTCATTGGTTAGAAGCAACCCTGTTAAGAACAATAAGACGTCAAGTTTGTGCTCCAGTTAACCATTTGTGCAAGAATGCAAGAGAGAAGGAAACAATCTTGGAGGTCAGTCAGATTTTAAGTCCAAGTTTGGGGTTCCTGAGTCACCGAGTTTCACTTGACTTTGAAAAGTCAAAAGTGGATTTTCTCCAGGTTCTCACAAGGGTGGTGGGGATTTGGCTTTCATTTCCCTTTCATTTCCTGCTTCTCTATCAACCATGATGGATTAATAGGGGATGATGGGAAAAATTTTATGATCTAGAATGGGAGCTTTTGGTGATTATTTTCTATTTTCTCAGTAAACACAAACACACCTGAAGATATAGTACTTTAGGAAGCCAGTCTCCCTTTCAGAATTAATATTTGATATTTTAGATAACTAATCTGTACTTGAAGCCCCTAAGGTAACCTCTAGGGCATGTTTTCCATTGCTCTCTCCACTGGGGAGATGTATTGTACCTTCTCATCTTTAGGTATATCTTAAGCTGAAATCGGGATTCCTAAACAGGAAAAATGCCCCTTCTTCAATCTACCTTTCAAGATGTCACTGGATTATTTAACCAGGAACCCCTACTCTTATCCCTTGTCTAGCTCACAGAGAGGTCCCTCTCATGTAAGCTTATCCTTCTGGCCATGTTGTCTATCAGACTGAAGCCAGCAGTTGTCTCCAATTGGGAGCATCAGGTCTCCCAGTCCCTATGTAAGCAACCCAGGCCTGTCCTGCAGACTTCTTCCCCATGATTCTCTGTCATGGACTTTGTTGTCATGTAGCTAAATGACCCTTTGCAGCTTAATGGAGTATACCTATAATTGCTAATTGTGATGGCAGGATAGAAGACGAATGAAGAGTTCAGCTCTGTGCTCAGCCAGGAAGAAATCAATGGACAGAAACCAGAGGAAATATTCGTCATACAATACTTTCCTTGTAGCAGATTTATCATAACTCGAGCAAGAAAACAGTTTCTATGGGCTGTCTGCCAGAACCTAGAAATAGCTTTCATATATAAGGCTCTTTCTTGCTTTTTACTTGTCAGGAAAAAAAAAAAATCTCCTAAAATCATGAAAATCTTCCCTTCTCTCTTAGACTGGTACTTATGTTTTATATATATACACACACACACACATATATATATATATATTTAAGATTGCAAAAGCTATTTTGACTTGACTCTTGCCTAAAAAAAAAAAATCACTTCTTTTCAATTGTTGGTGGTACTTACAGCAATAAAAATGTTCTAATGTACTGCTTTGGTACAGGTCCTTCAAAATTATTCACACATATTTGGGATTTTAGAAAAAATCTTTAAAATACAGTAACTTCATTAGTTGAGTATTGTTTGAAAGTCAAAGGTAATTGAAATGCTAGTTCATATGTAACTAATTTTCTTATGATGCTTTCATTTTTTTCAAAATAGTGTCCAATCTATTAGTAAAATCCAATCTGTTACCTTAGGAGTTTCAAGTATAGATTGGTTATCTAAAATTTTCAGTTATTTTTCACTTCTGCCTGCCTCTCTGTGACTCCATTTGGGGTTTTTTTTTTTTTTTTAATTTTATTTTTTTAAATTTTATTTGCATAACATATGTGTGGGTAATTCTTCAACAATAACCCTTACATAGCTTTCCGTTACAAATTTTTCCCCCCTAGTCCCCACCCCTCCCCTAGATGGCAGGATATCCACTACATGTTAATTATGTTAAAATATTGGCAAATCGAATATATGTATACATATTTCCAAACTTGTCATTGTTGTGCAAGAAAAATCTTGTCTACACAAACGATATATCAGATAAAGGAAACACAATGTAAGCAAACATCAATCAAGGAGTATGAGATGTTATGTTGTGGTCCACATTTCACATCCCTCTCTCTGGGTGTATATGGCTTTCTTCAGTGAACAATTAGAGGTGGTTTGAAACATTTCATTGTTGAAGAGAGCCATGTCCATCAGAATTGATCGTCATATAGTACTGTTGTTGCCGTGTATAATGATCTCCTGGTTCTGCTCATTTCACTCAGCATCAGTTCATGTAAGTCTCTCCAGGCCTCTCTGAAATCATCTTGCTGGTCATTTCTTACAGAACAATAATATTCCATAATATTCATATACCATAATTTATTCAGCCATTCTCCAATTGAAGGGCATCTATTCAGTTTCCAGTTTCTAGCCACTACAAAAAGGGCTGCCACAAACATTCTTGCACATGTGGGGCCTTTTCCTTTCTTTATGATTTCTTTGGGATATAAGCCCAATAGAAATGCTGCTGGGTCAAAGGGTATGCACAGTTTGATCACTTTTTGAGCATAGCTCCAAATTGTTCTCCAGAATGGCTGTATCCGTTCACAGCTCCACCAACAATGCATCAGTGTCCCAGCCCTCCCACATCCCCTCCAACATTCATCATTAACTTTTCCTGTCATTTTAGCCAATCTGACAGGTGTGAAGTGGTATCTCAGGGTTGTCTTGATTTGCATTTCTCTGATCAATAGTGATTTGGAGCACCTTTTCACATGACTATAAATAGTTTTAATTTCATCCTCTGAAAATTGTTCATATCTTTTGACCATTTATTGATTGGAGAATGGCTTGAATTGTTATAAATATGAGACAATTCTCTATATATTTTAGCATTTGGGGTTTTCTTGTCAAGGATATTGGAGTGATTTGCCATTTCCTTCTCCAGCTCATTTTACAGATGAGGAAACTGAAGCAAAAAAGGATAAATAAATTGTCCAAGGTCAGAGGCCAGATTTAAACTCACTTCTTCCCAACTCCAGGCCTGGTGCCGTATCCGTTATAGCATCTAGCTGCCCAGTTATATAAAAATATCAGATATGAAATTTGAAAGGGAGATTGAGAGAGATAGCACTATATGCTTGGGTGTATTTGAAAAAATAGAAGCTATTTTTCCCTACTCATAAAACCCTTTGCCATCATCCCCTGGTTCCCCCCCCCCCCAAACTAAAACTTTTCATATGAGTTGAAGCATATGAAGCACATCAATATTCTTTGTGCTGGGGGGGGGGAAGAGGGGGCATGGTGGCACTGAAAGACCTTAACCTTTATTCCCTCTCCAGCTGCCAGTGACCTCTCCATCAGATCTTCAAGCACTTTGGATTTAGCATGTGCTAACTTGGTTTCTGTTTTTCTCCTGCATCTCTCCCCGTTAATTGGCAGTGTCTTAAGTCCTTTCTTAGTTAAATATTCTCATTGTTCCCAGCCTTTGTTAGCCTGAAAACCCCATTTGGACTGAACATTCAGAATACTTTCATTTTGTATACCTGGAAGCTCATAAACAGTTGTTTCAAGGGATTGAGGTAATTTGACAAATAGGAAGTGGGAGAAAGCAACATGTACTCAGTTCTCTCCAAGACAAGTTTGTATCACTAAGCAGACAGGGAGGGTCCGATTGAGTTTTTCAATAGCACCCTCAGGTCATTTTATTCAGTCGTTTCTCTTTCAGGTGAGAGGATCACAAATCTAACATGTTTTTTTGTTTTTTGTTTTTGTTTTTTGTTTTTTGTCTTTTTTTAGCTTCAGCAGATCTGTAAAATTTTGAATGCTCATATGGATTCGCTTCAGTGGATTGATCAAAACTCAGGTAGGATTTAACGAGGATATCTGGCCAGCTGTATAGAGTGAAAGGTCAAGACTGGTGAAATGAGCACTGAGCTCTTTGATCATCAAAGTTTGAATCTCTGCTTGGCCACTTAATACCTGACTGACTTTGTGCAGGCCACTTAGTTTGGAAAAGGAGATGGTGAGACCAGCTGATCTTGAAGTCCCCTTCCAGCTTTAAACCTGGAAGCCTGGGCTTTTCTCATTTTATTGCTGATTGAGATGCTACTGGTCCTTTTATCCTCCATGATTGTTGTCTTAATATGGGTGCTTCAGAGGTTTGGGGGGATATCCACTATGGTATCACAGATGCCTTTAGGGGATACTGTATTCTAAAATGAGTGGCTTAGAGTGTTAGGAACTGTACCTGTATTCTATCTAAAGCTCATAGGGCCTTGAAGAGGCGTTTCCTTCTGTTAATTCTCTACCCAGTGGTTAGAATCTCTTTTATGACACAAAGTATTCAAGAGTTTCTGTAGTTGGGGGGAGGGAGGGGGAAAGGGAAGAATCATCATCAGTGATTTCATCTCCACATTTACTAAGTGGGTCCTTGACAACAGGACACTGAGATGCTTAACAAGTACTAATTGGTCATTGTAGCCATTATGTACAAGGAAGTCAAAATCCTCCTAATAATTTTGATTGTAAAGCACTTCATCCTTAGTTATTTAGGTCTGTCTCACAGTTACCAATGGATTATTTGCTAATTACACAGATTAGAAGGCTCAAAAAATATTTCCAAGGACCTACGTAGGACTTCCTGCCTTAATGGAGAAACCTTACCTGAACAGATTACAATTTCACTGATTTGGGATGGGGGATATTTTTGATTCTAAAATCTGGTTCATTAATTTTCATCTTGCCTTTCTTTGTCCAAGCCTTGATTATACTGACCTAACAGAGTTCAGGCATATTCTTCAACCTTTTGATTCTTGAGCAAAAACCTTTTTTCTTTGTCTTAACCTTGTTTTTATCTTCAGTCAAGCCCAAGGGGTTTGCACATAGAATCCACTCAATAAATATTTAATTTTCTTTTAAAACTTAAACAAAAATTCTTTAGTTCAGTTCAATTACTTCAGTTATATGATGCAAATTAGCTCTGCTTTCAGTTCTATAAAGTCAACATTTTTTTGGCATGGAAAGATTGAAAAAGCCAATGAAAATTTGAGAGTAGGCCATCTGAATTACATGATTGTTGGCATTTGGAAGTAGAAGCACCTCTCAGACTCGGCCCTTATCTGTTGTCCTGCTGGCTACAAGCCTCTCTCTCTTAACTTGCATTGCCGTGTATAGGTAACACTTGGTGTTGTTGATTTTCAACAACAAGGGCCATGTGTAGTGGAAAAATTGTGAATTCAGAGTCAAGAATGGGATCCAAGGGTTGGGATCCCACCTTTCACTTCCTAGTTGTGAGATCCTGGGCAAGTCATTTAAAACCTGCACCTCAGTTTCCTCATCTCTTAAAAAGGGATAATAATACCTAAAGACTGTATTTTGCAGAGTTTTGAGATGATATTGAATGTCTAAAAGGTTCTATGTGTTTCTAGCATTACAGTAATTCTAGCTATGGTTACATCCCCGAGGCCCTGAGCCACTCCTGATTAAAGTCTGTAAAGGTTCTGTTTTCTGGTCGCTCACTAGTTACTAACCACTTATTTGTATCTCCTATTCGTCACTAAATCCTGTTCTGAATGCTGTGTGTTTTAGTATGCTTTAAATTCCTTAAAAATGAATGTTCCATCTATGGTTGTTGCTGTTCAGTCATGGCAGGCTTTCTGTGACCTTGTGGACTCTAGCACGCCAGTATTGTCTGTGGGGCTTTCTTCATTGAGATACTGGAGTGGCTCTCGCTGGTTCCTTCCCCAATGAGTTAAGGCAAACAGGTGAAGTGACTTGCCCTGGATCATACAGCTAATAAGTATCTGAGGCTGCTCTTAAACCCTGCTCTTCCTAACTGCAGGACCCAAGCTCCATTCCCTGCAGCTCTGCCTATACCCTTCTCTTGTTACTGTTTGTCAAAACATTTGTTTACACAGAGCACCTCATTTCCCAGGCCTGCTAGGTAAGAATTCCTGTCTAGACCAGAGCTTCTGAATGGGGTCTGTGTATTGTAAAAGTTTAGGGAAGCATGGGGGCAGGGGGCTTTCAATAGATACATAAAATAAAATATACAGGGTTACAAAGGGAGGCAAAGCCAGCGAAGATAAAGATGCCTTTCCCCCCATAAACCTCTGGTCTCTACCAAGCCAAATGTAGCTTGAGGGAGAATTACAAGAGCCAAAAGTGGTCTGAATCCCTGCTCTGAATATGGTCGTTGAGCTGGGACTAGAAAAGGCATTGCCATTGCTGCCTGGCAGAAGCAGCTGTGAGCATAAGCACGGTGGCCACTCTACAGCTTCTGCAGTGGCTGTCTGGGCTCCCAGTGTGGCAGACTAGAGAGCCTGAGGCAGGTGGTCTTCAGGCCCAGCAGGGCTGTGTCCCAGGTGAGTTTGGAGAAGCTCCCTCAGCCTGCAGATTGCAGATGAAAGCCGGGACAGTCCTAAAAGAAAGAGGAGGGCACACTCTGGCTATTCTCTCAGGTTCCAAATGGAGAGAATTGGAAGCAGTGGAGATTTTCTTCATTCGGACTCGAGTAACCCTGAATTTGTTTATCTGTGAATTAGAAGAGAGACTCTTCAGTGTTGTAGATAGAGGATAAATCACCCTCCTGTTATTGGACTGTTTCACAAGGCTGTTGGCTGTTCCTCAGGCCAGGCAGCTCCACTCTGTTCCAAGACCACACACTGCAATGCAGGCTGTAAACAAGCAGTCGCAGGCCTCTCAGCCTACTTTCGTTGGGTTAGCGGGGCTTTCTGTCTTTGTGTTGTGTAGAACATCCATTTTCTTTTCACCTGGAATCCCCAGGTTATCACAGGGGAAGAGCTGAGATTTTTGGCCAGTTTTTCCTTTCCTTTGAATGTAGCACCAATGAGTAATGACTGTTTATTTCATGCAAGACTGAATTTTCATTTTTATCTCCCCCTTCCCCTTCTAATGTCCCCACATGGAACAGAGAAGTATTTGAATGTGTTCTTAGCCATGGGTGGGGCAAGGGGAGAGTAGGGGCAACTGTTTACTCTTAAGAATGACTTTGTTTCTGGAAACTACCTCAACAACATGGATAATTGAGCAGATTTCTGAGCAGAAAGTTGCTTCTGTGTGAAGGCTACCCGTAATATGAGCATAATCAGATGTTTTGGCACAGTAACAACAGATGGGTATAGGCAGCCAGGTGGCATGCAGTCAGACGTGCAGGATTCAAAAGTGGTCTCAAATACTTAGAAGCTGTGTGATCCTGGGCAAGTCACCTCACCTGTTTGCCTTAACTCCCTGGGGAAAGAACCGGCAAGAGCCACTCCAGTATCTCGGCCAAGAAAACCTTAATGAAGGATATCACAGCTGACCCTGGCTTCTTTCCCCTCTGCTCCTTACTTCATCTGCAGGTGCCTCTTCTTCTTATACCAGGAAATAACAAATACAAGGTAATAGACAAATATGAGTATCAAGAGGCGCTTCATCTTATCACAACAAGCCTAGGAGGGAAATGCTGTTATTATCCCCATTTCATAGATGAGGAAACTGAGGTAAACAGAAGTGTAACTCAGGGTTACACAACTAGTAAGTGTCTGAGGCTAGATTTGAACTTAGGTTTTGTGACTTTAATCCACTGTACTACCTAGCTGATCTGAGTTTGGGAAATATGGGTTCATATCTTAGCACTCTCACCCTTAGTAATAGAACCTCAGTTTCTTCATTTGTAAAATGGAGGTGATATTTTCACATGATAGCCAGATATACTTCATCCAGTGAGCCTTCACTTGTAGTAACAGCAACAAAAGTTAAGCAAAATTATAACAATGACTATGCTAGATGGTGTGTGCAGCATTCTGCCCCTTTGTCCCCTCTTCCCCCAGCACTCCAAGGAAAAGAGAAGGATGAATCTCTTCACTACTTTTCATTTTAGTGTTCTTTTAATCCTCAGTAGTTAAGAGTTGTATGTTGCTCTGATTCTCTTTTCCTCTGTATCAGATCACCCAAGTCTTCACATTTTTCTCTGAATTTATCATATTTGCACAAAGATGTTTGATTATATTCGTATGCCACGATATGTTCAGTCCTTCCCTGGTCGATGAGCACTCCCTTTGTTTCCAGGTTTCTGCTACCACAAAAATGCTTCTATAAATATCTTGTTATGTGTTGGTTGTTTTTGAAAGTTATTACTTTTATGTTTTAAAAAGTTCATGGGAAATATTCTTAATGATTTTTATAATCTCTAGTTTCAGTACAGATTTATTTTCTTGTAAAGCCCAGCAGCTGTTCAATTAATCAATTTACATTTTTAGTGTGAAAGTGTTAGTTAAACAAGACTATATGACAATCAATTCTGATGGACATGGCTCTCTTCAGCAATGAAATGTTTCAAACCAGTTCCAATTGTTCAGTGAAGAAAGCCATATACACCCAGAGAGAGGGATATAAAATGTGGACCACAACATAACATTTTCATGCTCTCTATTGATGTTTGCTTGCATTGGGCTTCCTTTCTCAGATTTTTTTCTTGCACAGCAAGATAAGTGTGGAAATAGACATACATATATTCAATTTGTCAAGTATTTTAACATAATTAACATGTAGTGGACTTCCTGCCATGGGGGGGGGGTGAATTTTGTAACAGAAAGCTTTGTAAGGGTCAGTGTTGAAGAATTACCCATACATATGTTTTGCAATTTAAAAACTTTAATAAAAAAAAAAAGAAAAGAAAGAAAGAGTTAGTTAAACTTCCTTCAAAGATGGCTTTTGCAAATTAACATAATATTTTTTAAAGTACTTTAATTCATTTAAATTGCACCACACTATTTTGTGTAAGGTTGAATTGTCCATGAACAGGTTGTTTCTAGTGCTCTTCTCTTGGTTAGCCAGGAGGAGTCAGGTGCTACTGAGAGGTATTGGGTGGTTTTGAGTATATTTTTTAAGTCTCACATAGTGGATATTCTCCATCTTTCTTCTCCCTTTCATTTTCATAAATAACTGAGAGAAACTAATTGCAGGTTGAAATCAGGGTCTCAGAGCAGCTCAACTTCCTGGTGTCAGATGAAGCACTGGGACTTCTTCAGTACTACATTCACAAACGTCTGTCTTGGAAGCCCCTGGAGCTGCAGGACAGTTATCCCTTCCACATCTCAACTTGCCCTGTTGAGGTTTTGCTGTGCCACTGGTTGGCATAAAACAAAATTAAAGGAGAATTTTCCTTTAATACCATAATAATTCATATTTCTTCTCTGGCACAAAAGGAGGATTTTCCAAATTGGTTGGAGGGACAGGGAAGTGTTCATACCCTTAATCCTCATGATGTGGAAGGGATAACTGTATTTACATCTCTAGGTCTTTGGGGCCTCCTGGTACAGTTATTGCCACAGATTTGCCAGTCCCTGTGCTATGTGCTAGAGAAACAAAGGTAACAAAACTATCCCTGCCCTCAAGCAGCTCCCAGTTTAATGAGAAAACAACTTTAACCACCACATTCAGACAAAACATATAACTTCAACTGGAAATGGATCACAGAGGAAAGGCACTAGTATGAAGCAGGAGGTGGGGAAAAGGAGCCTTGTAGAAATTGATTTTAGTTGGGACCTGAAGGATACTTGGGAGTCCAGAAAGTGGAGATGAGGAGGGAGAGATTTCCAGGCTTAGGGAATAGTCAGTGAGAATACCTGGGCTTGTGAGATGGAGCAGAGCATGGGGAGGAGAATAAAGTGTCAGAAGACTAGAAAGGCAGAAGAGAACTTAGAACTTTAAAAGGATTTTAAATGCCAAACAGGATTTTACATTTGCTCCTTGAGGTGATAGGGAGCCACTGGAGTTTATTGAATGGGGGGTGGGGCCGCAAAAAGGATGGGACATGATTGAATCTTTGCTTTAGGAAAATCATTTTGGCAGCCAAGTGGAGGATGGACTTGAGTAGAGAGAGACTTGAGTCAAAAAGACCAAAAAAAATTTTCAATCTTAATCCAGGTAGGAGAGGATTAGGACCTGTTGTACCAGGATGAGACCAGTCAGAGGAGAGAAGAGGTATTGAGGTGCTCTGAAGGTAAGATGTACAGCATTTGGCACCTAATTAGACATGGGAGATGAGAGATAGTGAAGAGCTGAGGATGACATCAAAGTTGCAAGCCTGGTTGATTGGGAGAATGGAAGTGCCCTTGAGGGAAATAGGAAAGTTGAGAAGAGGTCAAGTTTGTGAAAGAAAGATACATTTGATTTTGGATATATCTGTGAGCCTTCCAATTTGAGATGTCTAATAGGCAATTGAAGATGGGAGACTAGAGGTAAGGTTTGAGCTTAGGGCTCATCTGCATAGAGATATTAATTAAACTGTGAGAGCTTATGACATCACAGAGGGAAGTAGTATAGAGGGAGAAGAGAACAACTGCCATTATCAGGAGTGACTTGGATGAAGATCTTACAGAAGTGACAGAGAAGGAGCAATCAGATATGGAGGAGGAAAACCAAGAGAAAACAATGTCACAAAAATCTACATCAAAGAGTATCAAGGATGAGAGAGTGATGGGTGATGTCAAAGGCTACAGAGAGTTCAAGGAGGATGAGCAAAGACCATTCGATTAGGCACTGTTGGAGCAAGGAAAACTGAGGCTTGTGAATGTAGAGAATGCAAAGGAAGGGACAGTGAGGCTTCAAAGTACAGTGAGATGTCAATTACAGCATTATCATGGGCCTACGGGGCAGCATTAACAGTGCTACTCTTTACGGTCAAAAGTCAATTTTGTTTTTATGTAGCTGAAAATTCTCAAAGGGGATTTGGTGAGTGCACAAATCCAAGCAAATGAATATTACCTAAAACAGTAAGCCTGGGTCATTTTGGAGAAGCAGTTTTGTTTCTTTCAACTGTTTGAGAGTAGTGAGTTGGTTTTTAGTTTTTTTTTTTTTTTTTTTTAGATGTGGTTTGTGGGTTTGTTTGTTGTCGACAGACTATGTCGACAGGGCAGATTCAGAATAACATTCAGATAAAAATGAGATTTTTTCAGACCTCTCAGTGCTCTCTGTTTTCATCTCTTCAAAGACAAGCTGAAAGATGTCCAAAGATGCCTTTGATTTCTACTTAAAATGTTATCTCTTCTATAATAGAATTTGATTTATTGAGTAAGAGTGCTTCATTTCCCTTTCTTCCTCTTTAATAAATTCTCTGGGAAACCTTGGTGTCCTTTGGTTTATAGGGCCATCTCCTGGCCTTGAAGGGCATAACCTTCTATTTTAAGCATTTAAAAAAAAAAATGCTTTTAATTTGCCAAGAGATCAGTGACACAAAGATTTCGGGACTCTTAAAAATTAATTTCAGTTAATTGGAATATGTTTTGTCTTTCAGTTGATTGATAAATTTCCATAACTTCCTTAATGAACCACCTGCCCTCTTGTAAATAGAAAAGATTTTTGGTCATACTTTTTGTCTTAGGTAATTCTATTGATAAAAGTTAGATTATGTTGTCAAAACCAAAGAATTGAGAAAGTCTATCTCCTATTAGGACATGTCATTATTATTATTATTTAGTAGTAATAATAGTATTACTAATAAGGCAAGTGGGGGGAAAGGGCCTTCATATATGCTACAGTAGTAATCCATTTTTTGTACATACTTAAGTGAAATTCCTCATCTGGATAGCCCCCTCAGATGCTTTAGATAGAACAAGTTTGAAATCACTCACATAAGTAGGACTTAACACTGAGGGGAGAAACAGATTTTTTTCCTCAAAGCAGTTTCTTACTATTTGTGACTAAGAAGCATAAATAAATGGAGCCTTGCTATAATGCAGTCCTGTGTGCACGGAGTACTTTATAAGCAAGGTTGCCTTTTATGGCATGTCACCAACAAAATTCTGTTGGATGGGCTTCTCTGTGAATCAGCCCCATGTGACTTTATGAGCAAGTACGGATGTTAGGGTTCCAGCAGAAGAATTCGGTTTCATTTTGGTTCAGATACATGATTTCATTGATATGGACACTCCACACACTGATGCAGAGAAATAATTCATTGGCAACTTAGGGAGTTACCCAGTGCCATTGAGAAGTTGGATGATTTGCCTGTGATCATGCAGCTAGCTAGATAATCCTTTTTAATTCAAGAATTTCCTGGTATTTGATCAGCAAGAATGGTACCATGGAAAAAACCCTGGGCCCTGAATCAGAAGACCTAGATTCACTGTTTTGACTCTGACTAGAAAGATTTTTACTTCTGAACCTCAATTTATTCATCAGTAAAACAGGAATAATAATAATAGCTGCTCTCCCTACCTCAAAGAATTGTCAAGAGTCCCAAATGAGATGATGTGTGTGAAAATACTTTTGGAGGCTTTGCTGTAAAGCTCTTTGGTACTTCCAGAAGCTATCATTTTGTCAGTTAAGTGAACATCTTCAAATACCGATCCCCAATCCACACTGAGCCAGCCCATTGGCATAGCTTAGTGGGAAATGTCAGACTTTGTATTCTCATGAATTAGCCTTGGTTAAAGGCATTGTGGTGCTGTGGAAAGAGGGCTAGATTTGGAGTCTGGGGACCAGGTTCTGATCTTGGTTCTGCTCCTCACTAACTAGGTGGCTTTGGGCAAGTTATTTCCACTCTCTGGCCCTCACTTTGTCATCTGTAAAAATGAGACTGTTGGACTCACTTGCCTTTGATCTCCTTTCCAAATCTGGGATCTGAATTTTTCTTGGCTTCCTATCAGAATCGGAGAATCGGAGCCATCAGGGATTTCAGAGGCCATCTCATCCAAATTTGACCTGAATGAAAGAATCTGTTTGACAACATATCTGACAAATAGCCCCCCAACTTTCTCTCGATTACCTCCAGTAATGGTGAAATACCATCTCCCAAAGGCAGCCTATTCCATTTTTGAGTAGCTTGGAATTGAGCCAGCTTTGGAAAACTTGAGGCAAAGATTAAAAAAAAGAGTTTGATATCCAAATCAGAATGTTGACTCTCCTAAGGATCTCTATAAAGAGTTCAGATGGTTTTAGATTTTAAACATGTAAAGAGAACTCCTTGAAGGGTTTAGCTAAACCTATAGGATAGCAAAATTGTTTTTTTTGACAGCAGCTGTTAACAGTGCACCAAATCAACTGTTTTCTTCAAGTTCTAAAGTGCAGACTTGTCAGGGCACCCACAAATTGATAGCGAACAAAACCCAAGTTGTTGCTCTTATCCTGGGCTTACCCAGGGTCTAGATGAGATAGGTGAAGGAAAGAAGTGATATATTTGAATCTTGTTTTTGAAAGAGTCTTGAAAATTCATTATAGAGACTGGACCTAATGCTAGTAATAAACTTCTAATAATTTAGAGTTGTTTCTTGGCTTTCCTTTTGACTTTAGAATTTTTAAAACGATAGACTTGTTTACTGGTATTATTAAATTACCAGTAAACAAGTCTAATAATGATTACACCAGCAAATGAATAGCTTGTGCCTCCAGGATACTTTTGTTTTGAATCTAAAGGTTTATCTGTCCTCTGAGGGAGCCCCTGCCCTGTCCAAAAAGTTGGAGCTGGGGCAGGAAAGAACATACCTGACAAATTAGCTTTGGAGATTTTACGTCCCTTTAATCTGGAGGCAGCCAGATGTTAAATCCTTACTTAGGCTATGAACAAAAATGTTTGCTATAAGTACAAGTTCCTAATTTGCTGATTAGTAACACAGATTCAGACCTATGCCTTCAATGAATGACTGTCTTGTCCAGCACTGGTAGGTTTTAATGAATATATACTTTTGTGTGAATCTAACTAAAAGTTGAGAACTTTTCTCAGAGGATGTTTACATATGAAGTAGACTATGTAGATAAAGGCCAAAGACACAGCCATGAAGGCCTGTGTTTGCCCATTGTTCTCTAGGTTCTAGAAGGGAAAATGAAATTAATTTGCCTCCATTTTCTACTCTGCAAATGGTGCTTTGTTTAAATAAAGGAAGGCTGGAAAAAGCTTTCCTATCCTTTCTATTTCTGGAAACTTGATCAAGTCTGTCCTGCTGTGTAAAAGATGGAGGGAGATGGGCTAGACAATAATACAGTTACTTAGATTTGGAACTAGTTGAAAGAAAAGGCTGGACTCAAAAGAGTAGTATGTACTTAATCTCATTTTGGAAGAACATCTTCAATGGAGTGTCCAAGGGATATGTACTTGGCTTTGAGCTAGTTCTTATTTTTGTCATTAATTTATAAGGTGAGCACAGATTTGCAGGTTGATAGGAGCACATTTGTTGGAAGGCTAGAATTCTAGACTGGGCTAAATCCAAGAAGATGAAATTTGACATAGGGTTAAACGGAAAGTTTTACACTTAGATTCACATATGTAAGGCAAGAGGAGGCAGAGAAATAGAGTAGTTTTCCTTAAAAGAATTTGAGGATTTTAGTGTATTCTAAGTCAATAGTGTCATGATAGTTGGACTTTGATTTCAAGAAATTAATTATTAAAGAGATAGGTCATTGCACGAATGTTGGAAGGTATTTGAGAAAACTGGGACACTAATACATCGGTGGAATTGTGAACCAATCCAATCATTCTGGAGAGCAATTTGGAACTATGCTCAAAAAGTTATCACACTGTGCATACCCTTTGACCCAGCAGTGTTTCTATTGGGCCTATATCCCAAAGAGATCTTAAATGAAGGAAAGGGACCTACATATGCAAGATTGTTTGTGGCAGCCCTTTTTGTAGTGGCTAGAAACTGGAAACTGAATGGATGCCCATCAGTTGGAGAGTGGCTGAATATGGTATATGAATGTTATGTAATATTATTGTTCTGTAAGAAACGACCAGCAGGATGATTTCAGAGAGGCCTGGAGAGATTTATATGAACTGATGCTAAGTGAAATGAGCAGAACCAGGAGATCATTATACACAGCAACAACAGTATTACATGATGATCAATTCTAATAGACGTGACTCTCTTCAACAATAAGATGATTGATACCAGTTCTAATGATCTTGTGATGAAGAGAGCCTTCTGCACCCAGAGAGAGGTCTGTGGAGGCTGAAAAAGAACAGGTCATTACAGGCTTGCTTCCGTGTTTGATCAAACTATGTGTCCAAAGATGCTGTACATGTGTATGAAGTAGATTTTAGTCAAACTTTTGATTCAGTCTCACTATTTTAAAATTTTTTATTTTATCTTTTGTTACATTTTAAGTTCTGAACTGTCTCTCTCCCACCCTACCCTAGAGAAGGCCACCATTTGACACAGGGAGGGTATGTATGTATGCATGCTTTCTCTGGAGGTGGATAGCATCTTTTTTTAGGTTCTTTGTAGTTAATTTGAATATTTATGATACTCAGAACAGTGTAGTTGTTCATAGTTATTCTTTGAACAGTATTGCTGTATATAATATTCTCTTGGTTCTGCTCCTATAACTCTTTATTATTTCATGCAGGTCTTTCCATATTTTTCTAAAATCAACCTGTTCATCATTTATTACAGCACAGTCACATACCACAATTTGTTTAGCCGTGCTCCAATTAATGAACAGATGTTCATTTCTTAATTTCCAGTTCTTTGCTACCACCAAAAGGAAAAAAAAAAAAACATATTCTGGGATATATAAATTCTTTTCCTTTTCCCCTCATCTCTGTGAGAAATAGATCCAATCTTGGTATTGCTGAATCAGAAGGTACATACATATATTCTTTGGACATAATTCCATATTGCTCTCTAAAATGGTTGGATCACTTCACAATTCTACCAGCAGTGTATTGGTGTCCCAGTTTTTTCCACATCTCCTCCAAGATTTGAAATTTTCCCTTTCTGTCATTTTAACCAACCTGATAGATATGAAATAATATCTCAAAAGTTGTTTTAGTTTACGTTTCTCTAATCAATAATGATTTAAAGCATTTTTTTTATATGACTATATATAGCTTTGATTTTCCTGTACATATCCTTTGTACATATCAATTGGGGAATGACTTCTATTCTTAAAATTTGAGAGTTCTCTATATTTGAAATGAGTCTTTGAGATACTATCTATCTAGGAAAATGTTTTTATCTGAAATACTATCTAGAAAAAGTTTTCCAGTTTTTCTACTTTACTTTTAATCTTAACTACATTGATTTTATTTGTACAAAACCTTTTAAATTTATTGTAATCAAAATTATAAATTTTATATCTCACAGTGCTCTATCTCTTGTTTATAAATTTTTCAACCTATAAGTCTGATAGATAATACGTTCCATGTTCTTCTAATTTACATATGGTATCTCCTTTGTATTTAGGTCATGTGTGCATTTTGACCTTATCTTAATAAATGGTGTTAAAATATTGGTCTATACCAATTTCTGCTAGACTGCTTTCCAGTTTTCCCAGTAGTTTTTACTAAACAGTGACTTTTTATCTCCAGAGCTTAAATCTTCACATTTGTTAAATACAGGGTTACTATAATCATTTACTGTGTATTATATGTCTACTTTACACTTTTCCACCTTTCTATTTCTTAGCCAGTACCAGATAGTTTTTATAATTACCATCTTGTAATATAGTTTAAAATCTTCCTTTATATTTTTTTCCATTAAGTTCTTGGACATTCTTGACCTTATGTTCCACATGAATTTTGCTATTTTTTTTCCTAGCTCAATAAAACAATTTTTGGTCATTTAATTGGGATATGGTTGAATTAGTAGATTGATTTAGGTGGAATTACCATTTTTATTATGTTGGCTCTACCCATCCAAGAACAGTTATTTAAATCTGACTCTATTTGGACCAAAAAAAAATTTTTTTTATAATTATGTTCCTTTAGTTCCTAAGCTTGTTTTAGCGTATCTATTTCCAGGTATTTTATGCCATCTATGGTTATTTTAAATGAGATATCTCATACTATCTCTTCCTGCAGAAATGATAATGATTTTTGTGGGTTTTATATCCTGCTACTGTGCTAAAATTATTGTTTCAATTAGCTTTTTAGTTGGATCTCTAGGATTTTCCTTCAAAAAGAGTATACTCTTATTGCCCTTTAATTTCATTTTCTTCTATTATTTCTATTGTTGGCATTTCTAATAAAGTATTGAACAGTATAGGTGATAAAGGGCATCTTTGTTTCACTCCTGATCTTATTAGAAAGGCTTCTGTCCTTTGTATCCCCATTACAAATAATGCTTGGGAATGCTTTTAGATAGATGTTGCTTATCATTTTAAGGAAAAAATCCATTTATACCTATGCTTTCAAGTGTTTTTAAGAGGAATGAGTTCTATTTTGTCAAAAGCTTTTTCTGTATCTGTTGAAATAATCATGTAATTTGTTACTTTTGTTATTGATCTAATTGTTTTTCTTATTTTTTTCCTTATGTTAAACCATCCCTGCATTCCTGTTATAAATTCCATTCACTTCCTATTGTTGTCAGATGAAAATGACTACATGGCAGTATTGTTCCTTAGATTTAGGAGTAAATGGTCAGATCCAGAGAGAGGTCATTCATGTCAGCTTGGAAGGAGGTCTTTAGCAGAATGCCCCAGGGATCTGTGCTAAGGTCCTTGATAAAGATGTTAAGAGCAGCTAGGTGGTGCTGCATTGGATAGGGCACCAGTTCTGGAGTCAGGAAGACCTGAATTCTAATCCAGCCTCAGACACTTAAAATATACTAGCTGTGTGACCTTGGGGAAGTCACTTAACTCCAATTACCTTTCCAAAAAAAAAAAATCAAGAAGCGCAAAGTACAAATCCTTTGCCCTTTGGCAATTTAATCACATTGGGAAGAATAATATACTAGGTGACAAAGGCAATCCAAAAAGATCTTGACTGGGTACAATAGTAAACTGGATTTAATCAATGTAGTAACAATATTAGCTAGCATTAGTGCCTTATGATTTACAAATATATCTCATTTGATTCTCACGGGAACACTGAAGTAGATGCCCATTTTACAAGATGAGGAAATAGACAGACAGAAATTAAGTGACTTGCTCAGGGTCACATAGCTAGTATGTGTCTGAGGCTAGATTTGAATTCAGAGCTTTTACTCATGGCACCTTATGAAGATTATAAGTTAGAAGAGATATGGTTCATCTGAAAAGTTCTGAAAGTTTTGGTGGACTGTCAGCTCAATACTAGTTAGTAATGTTATATGGTAACCAAAAAAGCTAATGTACTCTTGGGCTACTGTGCTTTGAGAAGCCTGGCTTCCAGGAATAAGGAGGCTTTATTGGCTTCGGTGGTAGTTCGTGCACATCTAGCATTCCATGCCAAGCATTACGTTTTAGGAAGGACACTCTAGACAAGAGCAACCAGGCTGGTGAAAAGCATTGAATTCATCCCATGTGAACATCAGTTAAAAGAACTGTGAATGTTTTGCCAGCAGAAGAGTAGTATTAGGGAAGCATAACTACCTTCCAGTGTTTGAATGAGGTATGATGTATAAGAGATGCTAACTGTGCTTCTTGTTTTTAGCCCCAGAGGGCAGGACTAGAAGTAATAACAAATAGACAGCTATATGCTTGATATAAGGAAGGTAACAAGTAGAGCTGTTCCAGAATGGAAGGGACCACCTTGGAAGCTGGTGACTTCCCCTTTATTGGACAGTTTTGAGCAGACTGGATGTCCACCCACTGAGTATTTTGCAGAAGAGATGTTTTTGAATTATGGGTTACATGAGCTGATCGATAAGGTTCCTTCCAACTGAAGTTTTGTAAATTTTGCCCTAGAAAAATGATTGCATCATGTGTTTCCCCACAGCCCTGTTGCAGCGGAAGGTGGAAGAGGTATCAAAGGTTTGCGAGAGTCGTCGCAAGGAGCAGGAACGCAGCTACCGGATCGTGTTTGATTAAGTGGCCTGTGATCTCTTGGATAGTGTTGCTGTGTTGTTATCTATCCATTACATAAAAGGCTGTAGGGTATAAACTTGAGTAAAGCACCCAGTTACCCCTTGCAGTTAATTTTTTTACAATAACGTTCTTGTGGTTATTTTTCTTCCATTCTAAAGCTTAAGTAAAAACATACATTTGCTCTCTTGCAGTTAATTTTTGTTACAGTAAAGTTTTATGAGAATTTTTCTCCATTCTAAATCTTTATGGTGGTCAGAGGAAACTATGCTGGGAATTTACATTAGTTATATCAAATTTTGTCAATCTCCTTATGCCCATTAAATTGTTCAATGCTTTATGAAGTCTTCCAACACGTGTAAATGTGTCACTTTTTTTTTCCTTCCTCCCAGTTTTGTCCAAAGATAAAAATGTGGGGGGAATGATGCCGATATCTTACTTAATACTATATGCTAGTAGTCACTGTGCTGGGCTTCCAAAGATATACAATAAAGAATAAGATGTTGTCTCTGAGTGTGAAGGAGCTTGATTTAGTTGGAGCCACAGACACAGTCCAGTTCTTTGGAAAAGAGAGCACTGCAAATTGGATTAATCCGGAAGGGCATGGGACTCAAGCCAGACCTTGAGGGAAGAGTAATATTCAGACAGCCCTCTACTTGGTCTTGTTACATAGCAATGGTGAAACATTTCATTTATTCATCTTACAAAGTCAGCTTCTCAAAATCGATGGAGTTTTTTTCTTGGTTTGGTTTGGTTTTTAAAGGCCTAATTCCTAAACTTGACCTACGTAATCTCTTACTTTGTTCTCTCTTAAATTGTAAAGGGGATCGCCAAAGAACGTAGAGTGACAGCTAGATGTCAAGTCCAATGCTCTATTCACTGTGTCATGTCATGTCAAGTCAGGAAGACCTGAGTTTAAATCCTGCCTCAGGTACTTACTACTGTTATCCTGAACAAATCACCTAGCCTCGTTTTCTTTCATCTGTAAAATGTGTATAATTATAATACCTATCTCACAAGGATATTGTGTGAATCGAATAAGCTAACATGTATAGTGCTTTGCAAATGTTAGCTATTTTTAAAGACAAGAATAAACTGTGTCCTTTAGCTAAGACTCTCCAAAATCACTACAGCCTATTAATCATCTATAATTCCTCTGCTGGGCTGCATTTGACAACCCTTTATGGCCCACATCAGCTCCTAAATTTAGAGCTGGTAGGGGCTTTGGAGAACAATTTAGTTCAGCTTCCTCATTTGATAGGTGGAGAAACTAAGATCTAGAGGTGAGGTAGATGACTTACCAAAGAGCCACATGAGTAGTTATTGACAAAGATTGTATTTGAGTTTGTTTTTACACTCAACATGTCTAGGCCTCTTTCTACCATAGCCCAACACTGAAGGAGGCAATTATAGTTTTAAAGTGGCTAACTAGGAATCTCAGTTAGCTAATAAACAGAAGATATCAACTCACTTTTCTCTTATTCTCATTTTTAGAGAAAGCTATTTCTCAAAGGTCAAATTTTTAGTGACAAAAATACTAGGATATATGTCATGGGATGCCTAATTCCATTAGTGAATGCCCTAGGTCCACCTCTTTTGAAACAAAGTTTGGCTACCCTTTTTGTTTACAGGCGTAGTGTTGCTGTTTTTGATTCCTGGCCATGGGTAGTTTTTCCTCCTAGTGTTTTTAGATTCCAAGTTTGTCAGTAAAAGTGTGGGCTATATACACTGTAAAGAGAAATCAAGAATACTAAAGAAGAAAAGGCCCTGAATGCAATAGAAGTATGATCTTTGAAATGTTAAAGAGAGTTTCTGGATAATTAATTGTTTTATGTATAATGCTAGCATTTTATTAATAAAAGCGTTAGTGACACGCTAATGCCAAAGACCAATCATGGCAATTGGTTTACAAGCCCTTGGAAAAATGAGTGTTCCTGAGGGTGGCATTTAACTCTGATTGGTTAACAAGTGATGAGAGAATGAATATTATAATGAGAGGGGTACCATTTACTTGTAAATTACCTCCATTCTCAAGGAAATCACACAGGTGATCAGCCAGCAACACATCATCCATATGTGGAACCATCGGTTATAGCAATTGGAGAAGTCTTTTGAATGCTGTGGATAAATTCACTTATCCTGGCAGTATCCTTTCAGGGGATATCCACGTTGAGGTTGACACACATATTACCAGAGATGGCTCAGTGTTTGGAATGATCTGAAGGAAAGTGTGGGAGAGAAGATGTATTAGGCTTGACTACCAAATGAAGGTCTACAGAGTCATTGTGCTGACCGTGTTGTTGTGTGCCTGTGAAACCTGGACAGTATACCAGCACCATGCCCATAGGAAATGAAATCACTTCCATTTGAATTGTCTCAGGATAGTTCTGAAGATCACCTGGCATAATAGGATACCAGACACTGAAGTCCTTTCTCGACCTAATCTGCCAAGCATTCAGCTGCAAAGAGTGCAGCTCCTTTGAACTGGCAACGTTGTTCGAATGTTAAATGTATGTTTGCCAAAAAGACTTTTATGAAGAACTCTCACATGGGGCAAGTGCTCCTATGGTGGTCAGAAAGAGCAATACAAGAGAACACTCTTAAGGTCTCTTAAGACTTTAGAATTGATTGTACAACTTGGATGACACTGGCACAGGACTGCGCAGCATGGCATGCCCTCATCGGAGAAGGTCCTGTGCTCTATCAGCAAAGCAGAATTGAAGTGGCTTAGAAGAAATGTGAGATGCTCGAAGTTAGAGAGTCCACCCCGCATGTTCATATGGACTATTTGTGTCCAACCTGTGGCAGAGCATTCTGAGCTCATATTGGTCTGATCAGCCACAGTTGGACACACTGTAACTCAACTAGGAGGGATGTCACTTTGGTCCTCTTCAAGAACAAAGGACAACAGCCAACCTACCTAAGAAATCTAAACAAAGAATCTATTATGTTCCCCACCCAAGCCTAAGCAAAGATAGTAGTCCTTGGGCCTGGAGTTTCAGCATAGATTAAATTCCTTGGAAGGCTGGGTGGAGTAACAATAACTAGTTTGAGAACAATGCTGATCCTATCTGCTGTCATCAGTCCTGTCCAGGTCCTATCTTGAGATTTGTTAGAAATCTAAAAGGGCAGAACTCAGGATTTCCCCCAAATGTTGTAATAGTCTTTTCTCTCAGAAGTCAAGGCATTGGCTTCATACCAGTGCTGCCCTACACTAGCTGGCCAATATCAATAACATCATCCCCTTGAGTCTCAGTTTCTACTGATGAGGAACTTGACTCAGAATTGTCGGACTCCTATTTCTGGTGATTCAAATGGGGAGAACCACTGATAACCTGTAGAAGAAACCTACCTATGAAGCAATGGCTCTTAACCTCTTGTGTGTCTTAGACCCCTCAGGATGTTTGAAAAGGCAGAAAGTAAAATACATAGAATTACAAAGAAAAACAATTATATTGAAGTGATTATCAAAAGTACTTTTTAAAAAGGACTTGTATGTACAAAAATATTTATGGCGGCTTTTTTTTTTGGAGGTGGCAAAGAACTGAAAATTGAAGGGATGCTCATGAATTGGGGGATGGCTGAATAAATTGTGCCATATGATAGTGGTGAAGTGTTATGATAAGGGGGTTGGTTTCAGAAAAAATATGGCAAGACCCATATGAACTGAAGCAAAGTGAAGTGAGAAAAACTGGAAAATCACTGTGCATTGTGCAGCTAGCTCCTCATGCCTGAACTATTACAGTAATAGTAATGTAATGTTGACCAACTGTGAAAGACTTGGCTACTTTGATCAATAAAATAATCCAAGACAATTCCAAAGGACTCATGAAAAAGTCCTGTTCACCTCCAGAGAGAACTGAGTGAGTATTCTAAATGCAAAGTAAAGTGTAATTTTCTTGCTTTAAAAAAATATATAGCCAATATAGAAATATGCTTTGCATGATTTCACATGTATAATCAATATTGCTTGCCTTCTTAGCAGGGCAGTAGAGAGGTAGGAAGGAAAGAGAAAATTTGTAACTCAAAATTAAAAAAGTCTAAATAATAAAATTTTTAAAGGAATTCAGAGACTGCATCCATAGATCTAGTGCTAGAAGAGAGCTCCAAGATCATTCTTTCCAAGGGATGCTAGGAGATAGCTTGACATCCCCTAGCCTTTTAAGAGATTCTACTCATATGTTCTTGATACTTTCAGATCACCAAAGATGATGATGGGGCTGATAATAGTCTGTGAATGAAGGTTTTGGGGGTCCATTGCTCTCCCCTTCTGGGGAGAGTCCTGGAAAACTGGGAAGGGAAACATGGCCTGGAGGAGTGGGATAAGAGCAACCAGCTTGGAGAGATACCAGGTCAGTTTTCTTAAGTGACTGGAAAATCCTGATGTATTGGTTGGACACCTAGTGTAATCTATTCAGAAAAATACCTGTGGGAACTCAAGAAAATACCAGCTTTTTAGATAATGCAATAAGGCACTAGCAAAGGATGCTTGTAGGAGCTTGGCATGTGGGACATTGCATATGCCCTCAGACACAGTCAATGCTTTTCTGGTATTTGGGGGTTTTTCACCTTGTTTCAGGGAGTGGCTCACTGAGTAGGAGACGGAAAAGGACTATATTTGGAAATAAAAATAAAAAAAAAAAGAAGGGGAGAGCAATGGACCCCCAAAACCTTCCTTGCTATATAAAACTTTTTGAAAGGACTAAAATCCTCTAGGGTGGTGGTTTGCTGTGCTTTAAGTTGAGGGTGGGCATTTCAGGAGAAAATTAACAGTTAGCTCCTCATGACTGAACTATTGCACTAGTCTGCAGGTTGGTCTGTCTACCACCAGCCTCTCCATGCTTCAATCCATCCTCAACTCTGCGATCAAAGTGATTTTCCTAAAGCTCTGGTCTAACTGTTGCTTCCTGTATTCCAGTGGCTCCTTAGTATTTCCAGGATATATATATGATTTTAAAATCCAGAGTTCCAAATTCTATCCCTTGCTCCTTCTTTGAGATGGTAAGCAATCATATATAGGTTATACATGTACAATTATGTAAGACATTTCCACGTTAATTTTGTACAAGAAAGCTCAAATTTAAATTAAAAATTTAATACGAAGTAAAGTGAAAAATAGCATGCTTCATCATGAGTCCTTTGGAATTGTCTAGTCGTATTACTAAGAATAGCTAAGTTATTCAGAGTTCTTCATCAAGCAGTATTGCTGTTACTATGTACAGTGTTCTCCCGGTTCAGTTAACTTCACTTTGCATCAGTTCATGTAGGTCCAGGTTTTTCTCAAGTCTTCCTGCTTGCCATTTCTATTACAATGATATACCATGGCTTGTCTAGCCATTCCCCAATTGATGGGCATTCCTTTGATTTCCAATCCTTAACTACCACAAAGAACTGCTATAAATAGTTTTGTACTAGTGGATCCTTTTCCCTTTTTTAATGATCTCTTTGGGATTTAGACCTGGCAGTGGTGTTATTGGAACAAAGGATACGCACAGTTTGATTGCCTTTGGGCATAGTTGCAAATAACTCTCCAGAGTCTCAGTTCATAACTCCACCAACAATGCATTAGTGTCCCAGTTTTCCCACACCGGATCAAATACATAAAAGCCTCTATTTGGCATTCAAAGCTTTTCATAACCTATCCCCATCTCTACTTTTGTAGTTTTCTATCTTACTCCCCTCTGCAGACTCTGCAATCCAGTGGTCTTCTTGCTGTTCCTGCCCAGCTTTGGGCGTTTTCAATGAGTGTCCCTCATGCATAGAATAGGGCCAGCTAGGTGGCACTGCAGTGGATAAAACACTTAGCTTGGAATCAGGAAGACTCAACTTTATGAATTCAAATGTGACCTCAGACATTTACTAGCTATATGACCTTGGGCAAGTCATTTAATTCTGTTTGCCTCAGTTTCCTCATCAGTAAAGTGAGCTGGAGAAGGAAATGGCAAAGCACTCCAGTATCTTTGCCAAGAAAACCTCAAATGGGGTCATAGTCAAGCACGATTGAAACAACTAAACAACAACAAAACATGCATGAGATACTCTCCCTTTTCCATCTCTTGCCTCTTGGCTTCCCACCTTCCATCTGCCTTTGCTAATCCTCCTTAATTCTAATACTTTTTCTCTGTTGATTATTTCCTATTTATCCCATCTATATCTTCTTCATACATACATAGTTGTTTGCATGTTGTCTTCCCCACTAGGTTGTGAGTTCCTTGAGATCAGAGGGTGTTTTTTTGCCTTACTTTGTATGCCTAGTGCTTACTAGTATTTGGTGCCTACTAAATGTTTGATACCTGACAGCTGATTTAAAGAGGTGGTATTGATGGATGGGATGCAGATTTCTGGATTAAGTCTTCGGGTAGAGGAATGCCATAGCAAAATGTAACATAACTGATATATGGAACTAGGAGATAACTTATTATAAAGGAATGGGTTGAATTAGAAATTAGTGAGATTATATTTCCAATTTTATTCCTGTGAGGAAATCCATGAATTGGAAAGGGAAGCCTTGGTGGAGAAGAGGGACGCAAACAGCTGTATTGCAGTGAGAATATGCTACTAATTACCTGATGGAGTGCCAGGGAATCTAGAGTCAGAATCACATATGTTTGAGCAACTTGAGGGGGGAAATGATTAACATCCTTAAGAGAGAAAAGAGACTCATCCTTTAGAATCACATTTTCTTCCTAGTCAAAGAGAACAAAGACAAATTCAGGGCCTGGCTTAGGATAGAAAGGCAGCAGAAAGGAATACATCCTAAAAGAAATGAGGAGGAAGAACTTTACATTTCTTATAATTGGGGTGTGTCAGAATATTCAAACAAGATAGAGAGGGAAACGGGCATTTTACCACTACCTTTATCTGAAGATAACCTTCCTAAGAAACTTGAGATATATGCACACAGTTTAGTGAAGAATTTCATTATACACAAATAGATAGGAAAAGGGAATTAGAGAAGATAAAGAGTTAATAGGCTGGAAGATAATCAAAAGCAAAACAATTGTGTAATATTTATTAGAAAAGGATTAAAAAGAGAAAGCATAGCTCAGTAATTTGGATTTGGACCCAGAGAAAAGAAGGGAAGAGTAGGATCACACTATTTCAATTATAATAGTGTTTATCTCATTTCCTTTCCCCAAACTTTTTCTTGGGGAATGGAATGGGGAAATTAGGGAAAAAATAATAGGATATGGTAGGATAATTACTATTGATTAAAGACCTACTATGTCTCTGGAACTAAGGATATAAATATAAATACCTAACAATCAGCTGTGAATATGAATGGAATGACCCAGGTTCTTCCTTGCCCCATCCTTTCCATCAGCTATCCCATAGCAGGAATGGACTCAATCCTGGCCCAATTACCTCTGTTGTACTTTTTGGAGCCTGAACTTCATTATTCACCGGTCACCTGCAAAGCTGAAAATTGGTCCCTCATTTTATTTTGTATTATTTTAATGTCCAGCCTACTATGTTAGCCTCCTCACTTTCTTGTTCAACCAACCCAGTAGCTTTCTGTGGCTTCAAAGATCAAACATAAACTCTTCTATTTAGCCTTTACAGGCCTATACAACCTGACTCAATTATTTCTATCCTCTTTGGACATTACTCTTCAATCTACCCAAACTGACCTTCTCTTTTCCTCATGCTTCATCTCCCATCCTCTTTTGAGAAGCTGCAGCTCAAGCATCATCTCTCCCGTGAGACCTTCCCCTAACCTCCCAAATTGCTAGTGCCCTTCTTCTCCCAAGCTATTTTGTATTTAACTACTTGGCATATACTTTGCATATAATCAACTATTTCTCCTATATGTATTTTTACTGTTAACAGAGCACTTTATTTTAAAAGCATTGTTATATCTTATTATTTTGTTATATCATATTTTTATGTTTTACATTTCTTTTATGTTATATCTTTGTTTTACATTGTGAAAGCTTCCTCATTTAGCCTTCCACCCTCAGCTCCCCCCCCCCACACACACACACACACAGCTTCAGGAGAATCATCCTTTGTAACAAAGTCTGTAAATATTTTTTATGTGTGCTTATTGTCTCCCTCATTAGAATATAAGCTTATACTGGGGAGGAGTGTTTCATTCTTTGTATTTGTAGCACAGTTCTTGATAAACATTGCATGCTAAGCTTGTTGATTGATTATTGAGCTCATCCATAAAACAAAGGGGGAGGGGGCAAAATGTATTAGAAAATGACATCCAATGCTATGTTGTTTACAAGAAGCACATTTTAAAAAGATTCACACAAAATTAAAATTTGAAGACAGAAGAGAATTTACAATATCTTATGTCTCAAAATAGAATCTATTGCGTTCTAGGTGGATCAAAAAAAAAGCAGGAATGGCATTCATAATCTCAGACAAAATAGTAGTAAAAATATAAGTAAAAAGAGATAAGCAAAGGAAATTAAATTATGGGTTAAAAAAATGAAACAACAGCAATGTTTTACATATATCACTGAACTTCATAGTATCTAAAAACTAAATGGAAAAGCGAATTGAACTGTGGGGAGAGATGTTTTTGCAACAACCAGGAGAAATAAACAGTAAAACAATACTTGTTGGGGATTTCATTGTGCCCCTTTCAGACCAAGGCAAATATAACAATAATACATAATAACAATAATAATAAATAAGCAAAAAATAAGCTTTTTTAAAAATATGAAATAGAAATTTTAAAACACTTGATGTGGCAGAGCTGTTGATTCCTGAATAGGAATCATAAAGATTTTCTCAGCTTCACAAGGCAGCTTTACAAAAACTAACCATGTGCACTAACAAATGCAGAAAAGTAAAAATAATAAACTCGTGCTATGTTAACCACGATTCAATAAAATTAATAAAAGGAATTAGAAAAATATTCAGACTTAAATACAGCTAAAATAATTCTTAGTTAAAGAAAAAATCAGAAGCAAAATTTTGTGAAAGAAAAGAATTTCCATGAGATAACATAACAGTATTTTGGGACACATCTAAATACTGTCATTCACCAAAAAAAATTAATAAATAAATAAAAGATGAGATTGATGCCTTGGGCAAGAACTTAAATAGAAAAGCAACAAATACAAAAGTAAGTATCAAAAAAGAAACCAACATAATGCCGTTGAAAGGAATGTAAAAATGAGGAGCTAGTTTTATTTCTTAGAAAATTAATAAAATATGCAAGCATTAACTACTTTGATTTTTTTTTTCAAAAAAAGAAGAAACTCAAGTTACCAAAATCAATGATGAAAAAACCTGACAAAAGATGAAGAAATAAAGGAAAGGGTTGGCAAACCCTTTGTGTTGTTACATGCCAAAAAAAATTCTCATAAAATGGATGTATAGTGACAAAAATATAAAATATGGTTAATAAAACAAAACAAAAAGGAAAGAAACAAGCATTTATTAAGTGTCTGAGGTCACATTTGAACTCAGTTATTCCTGACTTGAAGAGAATTTAAACAACTCCATCCCAGAAAGGTAAATTGAATAAACACTAAATAAACTCCCAAAGGAAAGAAAAACCCAGACCCAGGTGCATTTACAAATGAATTCTTACTCATTTTTCCAGCCTATCTCTTGCAAAGAAAACTTTACTCCAATATATTATGTAAATTGTTTGCGGAAACAACAAAGGGAAAAAAAAAAGACATTTTACCAAACTACTTCTAAAAAGACAAGAATGATAAATGTAAGCAAAGGAGAGATAGTTTAGTGAAAGAAAAAATATTAATATATTTAATGAATACTGAAGTAAAAATAGTTAATAAAATATTAT
>JAJPUD010001425.1:87809-102608 GCA_023553655.1 Myrmecobius fasciatus | reverse complement strand
GGAGGGACAGCAATAAACTTTAAAATTATTCACTATGACCAGGTTGAACTTATGCCAGAAATTACAAGTTGTTTCAACATTAGGAAAATCACGAACATAAAAAACAAAAACTACATGATTATATGAATTCTTGTAGAAAAAGCTTTTGACAAAATACAACATATGTTTAAAAAAAAGTTTAAAAGTGTAAATAAACAGTTTCCTATTTAATATGGTATAAAAGAAAACTGATTAGTTCTTACAATGTACTTTGGAATTCAGGCTCTAGTCTGCCAGAAACAGTTTTATATAATTCCCTTTTATCTGTATCCAAGCCATAACTGAATTGGACAGAAAGATGTCCATGCCTTTCAAATAACTCTTCCTCAAGAAGATTTCAGGTAACATTTACAGGAATTCTGAACAAAGAGAATTATTTATACAGTTACATTTGCAATATGATGAATGTAGAGAAAAAAATTCAGAAATACTTCTGATCAATGCCATGATAAACAAGGAGACTTCTGTCAGAAAGGTAATAAATTTAAAATGTAGCAAAATATGCATGGTTTGGGACATAGTGTGGAAAATTTATTTTGCCACCTATATATTGAAGGCTTTATTTTTCAGATTTTGTTTTTAAATTTACTCAATTCAGAGAGTGGGGAAGGTTGGCAATGAAAGGAATTAACTGTTTATATCTTTTGACCATTTATCTATTAGGGAATGGCTTTTAGTTTTATAAGTCAATTATAAATAAATCAGTTCTTAGATGTGAGACTTTTATCAGAAATTTGCTGGAAATATTTTCCCCAATTACTTGCTACCTAAATTAAATTAACTATATTAGATTTATTTGTGCAAAAACTTTAAATTTTATGTAATCAAAACTGTCAATTTTATGTTTTGTATTCCTCTATACTACTTGCTTAGATATGAACCGAAAGGTAATTTCTTCCTTGCTCCTTTATTTGTTTATGATGTGATCTTTTATATTTAGGTCATATATCCACTTGGAGCTTGTCTTGGTGTGTGGTATGAGGTATTGAGTTAACTTTAGTATCTACCAGAATTCTGTCCAGTTTTCCAAGAAGTTTTGGAGAGATTTTTTTGTTTTGTTTTTTGTCAAATAGCTTGTTCTTCCCCCCAATAACTAGAATCTTTGGGTTTTTTGAACCCAAATTGCTACTGTGTTTTTTTTTTTGTTTGTTTGTTTTAACTTTTTTTTACTTCTGTCTGTGGTATATCTAATCTGTTCCACTGATTGACTTCTTTATTTTTCAAATAGTTTCCAAATAGTATCCAATTGTTTTAATGATTATTGTTTTGTAGTACAGTGTAAGAGCTGTTACTAATAGTCCCCCTTCCTTTACACCTTTTCTAATTATTACCATGGAGATTCTTAACCTTTTCATTCCTTTATATGAATTTCATTACTGTCTTTTATAGCACTATGAAATGGTTCTTGGATAGTTTAATTGGTGTACCACTAAAGAAGAAAATGAATTTAGATAGCATTGTAATTTTTATTGTGTTAGCTCAGTCTACTACCCATAAGTTCAGTTTTGGCATGAAATGAGTCGCTCATAAGTCATTGCATATTTAACAAAATAGTAGCCCTAACACAGCAAGGATATACCACAAGGATAGAGTGGCACAAATGCATCTGGTCAAATTAGCAGGGTATAATGATTTCCATGGTATTCAGTCATTCACCAAGTCAGAAAATCCCAGATACACGTGGAGCTCTGGAATATACTTTTTAGGCACTTCAGTAACCAAGAGACTGTATCAAAGGAGGTGGACCTCTACAGTATTGTCCTCTTCTAAGGAAAAGTAGTCCCTGTTGAAGAGAGAAGGGAAAACCGTGCTACAGATTAGTCCAATCCTATACCATCCCCATGGTGGCAAGCTTCTGAGGATCTGGAAGACTTTACACTATGTAAATGCTTTCAGTGATCTTATTAAACAATCTTCCTGTCCTACTTAGGGAAAAAAGAAAAAGTAAAAAATGACAGTGCTACTTCCTCCCAACCCCATAGATTTCACTATAAAGGAAAAAAAGAAAAAATCAGAAATCCTAAGCTTTTTTTCCCCATTCAGAAGGGCCAAATTACATCTCAGTAATCTGACCCGTGAGTCAGATGGTGTCTTGTCTTTACGGTTTGCAATGGATCTTGTCTCCCAATTCAGGTTGATGACAATAAACCAATTCAGATCCCTGAAGGTATCATCAAGATCACAGCACAGATGATGACATCTCAGTTATAGTCAATGTTACATCATACATCAGGGTCATTTATAGTAAAGTGGTTCCTATCTCAGCATCTAAATTGATAGAGGCCTTCTCTGTACCCATTCACTAATCCCTGTTGCTTCCCCCAAAACTTTCTCCTTGAGAATCTTGAGGGGCTTCCCATTTCTTCCACGGTGGCTAAACAAAAACTCTCTGTCACCCCCATTCAGTGACTCAGAATCACCCATCAAGTCGTCTAGGGGAATCCCCTTTCTTTCCAGTAGATACAAATTCCTCATTATTTCCCATTTGGCTGCTTTCCTGTACTTTATGATCTGTGGAAACATTCTACAAGATGAAATCAATTCAGGAACTCCCACCTTTGTATACAGGAACAGCAATCTTGTTCCAAGTGTTACTGTGAATGACAAAGCTATTCTGAGTATAAAGTCAAATATGAGGGATTTATGAAGGAATATGCTATCTACCTCCAGAGGAAGAATTAATATGGGCAATTATGTATTGTACCGCTCCACCTATATGTCTATCAAATGTTGGCCTTCTTTTATGCGGGATTGGAAGGGAGGAAAGGAAGGAGACAAATTAGAACTCAGAATGCAACAAAAATAAATCATTCCAAAAAAAGAAATCCCCACTTTCTCTGCACTCTACCCCTGCTCTTGGGCCTTCCCTACCTCTAGCTAAAAGACGGGGTAGACATCTGGGAGCTTCTCCCATAACCAAACCCTTGGTTTGAAGAGGGCAGACTAGGAATTCACCTCATCAGTTTCCATCCAGTTGCTTTCCTAGACTTCATGTTCTCCAGAAACCCATCATTCTGCAAAATCAACTTTATTCCCTCAGATCATTTTCCACATTGAGTGTAAGACTTCATCATGTCCCCAGAGGGTAACTTATCCCCCATCCCTTTTTCAGCTTTTTATGTGATGTCTTCCTCCATTAGATTCCATTAGCTTCTCAAGGGCAGGGACTGTCTTGAGTCATTCTTTGCATACCCAGCATAGTGCCTGGTACATAGTATGCACTTGAAAGTTTATTAACTTGAGTTCATTGTTGTTACATACCAACAGTTTCATTTCTGTACGGTTGGAAAGCAAGTCTTCTATTGATAGTGTTCCTTACTTCCTCAGGACCTTTCTGGGAACGAGTTGTCTGAACCATACCAGAGGAAAGATAGTCTGCTACTTAAGGAGAATCTGAACTATTTCTCTGTGATATAGATGGCCCTCAGAAGGAGTAAAAACTTTGAAGCCATGGCAGCTATTTTGGAGAAGGAATAAGGAATAGCTGGAGAGGGCTAGTTGAAATTATATCCAAAACCAGTCCATTATTTTCAAATGAGTCTTCCTGGAGACTGGATCCCAGAAACCATGGGACCAAAGAACCTTTTCCTCCATAGAATGGCATCGATTTGTCCCAGACATGACTTCAGGAGGTTGGACACCTGTTGGACATAATTAGGTGCATTACAATGTTGCTATTGATTAGCAGGAGCAAATCTCTTGCCTTGAGATGGAAATTTTCAGTTGGGGATAAATTAAGAGTACTTGAGCTAAGTTCCACTCCAACTGGCACAAAAAGCCCAGTTTGGTGAGAATAGCTGTCTTATCCTTTTTTTGTTGTTGTTGTTTGTTTGTTTTTTGTTTTGTTTTGTTTTGTTTTTAAACAGCTTCAACCTGGTTGATGTCTCATGGTTATAACATGTCCCACAAGCAACTGAGCCCAGTAGGAAGCATTAGCACAATTCCCCCAATGAGCCTGACCCCAAAGGGTGGAACCTTTGGTTGTCTGATCCCATGCTCTCTAGACCTTATATTACTTGGCCAGATTCATGTCCATTACCCAGGAATTACTGTAGATCAAGACCTTTTCTGCTCCATCCTTAAAGGCTTTCCTAAGCATGCAGCCTGAAATTTATTCTATTGAAAGGACTTTACAGGATCCCCAATCAGCAAATTGGCCTGTACCTGTTTTTGTACAGCCAGAGAGGTGCGAATGGCTTTTACGTTTTTAAATAAAATTTTATTTTACTTTAAAATGTTAAAAAAAACATTTCTGGCAGGAAGCTATACAGCAGGTGACCAGCTGATTTGGTCACTATGCATAGTTTGAGAATTCCTGCTCTAGGATATCATCCCCTATTACCAGAGTAAGGACTGGTAGAGTGCAGTTGTATATGCTTCTCTGATAGCAGATGGGGTCATTGGCAAAGGAATGAAATCAGTGTTGCTTAGGAGCCAGGACTTTATTGGCAAGGCCCATTGGACTAGCAAAGAGGCAGGGTTCCAGGATCTGGCCTAAAGGCCTCTGTCTCTGGCACTTAATACTCGTTTTGAAAGGCATTGACACCAGAGGGAGCCAGATATATGGGATTTTGAATATACCATTTCCATTTATCAGCAGAAGCTTCCTGTATCTTACCCTGGTTTTGTTTTTTAATTTATTTTTTAAATACACATTGTTTTATGAATCATGTTGAAAGAAAGATCAGAGTAAAAGGGAAAAAAACATGGGGGAGAGAAATTTTTTTTTTTTAAAGGAGTGAACATAGCGTGTGTTGATTTCCATTCAGTCTCCTTAGATCTTTTTCTGGATACAGAGGGCATTTTCTGTACAAAGTCTATTGGGATTCCTTTGGGTCACTGAACCGCTGAGAAGAACCAAGTCTTTCATAGTTGATCATTGCACAGTCTTGCTGTTATTGTGCACAATGTATTCCTGGTTCTGCTTGATTTTCTTAGTATCAGTTCATGTAAATCTTTACAGGCCTTTCTATAATCAGCTTGTTCATTGATTTTTATAGAACAATAATATTCCATTACCTTCATGTACCACAACTTGTTCGGCCATTCCCCAATTAATTGATGGGCATCTACTCATTTTCCAATTCTTTACTACCACAAAAAGAGCTGCTGCAAACATTTTTGATTAGGTGGGTACTTTTCCCTCCTTTATGATTTAAAGTTGTTTTTTGTTTGTTTTTGCAAGGCAATTGGGGTTAAGTGACTTGCCCAGGGTCACACAACTAGAAAGTATTAAGTGTCTGAGAGCAGATTTGAACTCAGGTCCTCCTGACTACAGGACTGGTGCTCTATCTACTGCACCACCTTGCTAGCTAGTAAGTATTAAGTATCTGAGGTTGGATTTGAACTCAGGTCTTCCTTATTTCAGGGCCAATGCTCTATCCACTGTGCCATCTAGCTGCCATACCCACTTTGTTAGAGGGCCAATTTTTCACCATCCAACTTATAATAGGGAATTCTAGACAAAGAGTGATTGTATGACCCTTTGTCTTCAGTCCAGTAGCAACTAGGGCTTCAGTAATAGGCACACAACTGCTTTTCTTTTTTAAAATGTTTTTTCAATGAAGAAAATCTGTCTTTTATTCCTTTCACCCCTCAACCCCACCCTAAGCCCCTATTTAGAAATCATGAGAAACAAAACTCTTGTTACAAATACGTATAATCAAGCAAAACAAATTTCCATGTAGACCATGCCTGAGAAAATATATCTTGATCTGCACTTTGAGTCCCATCATCTTTCTATCAAGAGGTGGGTATCCTTTACTGGCATTAGAAGCATGACTCTTTTGCATTGCCCAGACATAGTTCCAGGGCTAGTTTCACTAGCAGTTCAGACCCTGCTCCCAGTTACAGGACAGAAAGATGTACTTGTGGTTGTTTACAGGCCAGCAGAGCAGTGACCCCACCTCTTCTTAGATTATACCACCTTGGAAGAATTGAAAACTTGTAGGCTCCCAGAACACCTCTGAAAACGGCAGAATAAAAAACCTGAAGTTTGAGATACTGCCAACTCCACTTCAGGAGCAGAGTCCAACTTTAACATAAAAGTTAAAAGTCAAGAGATAAGCTGGAAAAATGAGCAAACTACAAAAAGAGAATCTGACCGTAAAAATTTCCATAGTAACAGGGAAGACAAAAACACAAATTGAGAAGATAATGAAATTAAAGCAGTCATATGCAAAGCTTCAAAAAACAGTGTGAATTGGTCTTAAATACTAGAAGAGCTCAAAAAGGATTTTTCCAGTTAACCTTTGGTCTGTTTTCCCCTGGCCCTTTATTACATGTAATTTTTATTGCATCATGATCTGAAAAGAATGCATTTACTATTTCTGCCTTTCTGCATTTAATTTTGAGGTCTTTATGCCCTAATATGTGGTCAATTTTTTTTATAGATTCCATGAACCATTGAGAAAAAAGTGTACTCCTTCCAATTTTCTTCAAAGATCTGTCATACCTAACTTTTTAAAAATTCTATTTACCTCCTTACCTTCTTTCTTATTTTTTGTTGGTACTTCTATTTATTTAGTTCTGAGAGAGCAAGGTTGAGATCCCCCACTAGTATAGTTTTGCTGTCTATTTCTTTTTGCAGTTCTCTTAACTTCTCTAGGAATTTGGATGCTATACCACTTGGCGCATATATGTTTAGTATTGATATTGCTTCATTATTTATGATACACTTTAGCAAGATAGTTTCCTTCCTTATCTCTTTTAATTAGATCTGTTTTAGCTTTTGCTTGATCTGAGATCAGGATTCTACTCCTGCTTTTTTTACTTCACCTGAAGCATAATAGATTTTGCTCCAGCCTTTTTTACCTTTACTCTAAATCTATCATTCTGCTTAAAATGTGTTTCTTGTAAACAACATATTGTAGGATTCTGGCTTTTAATCCAGTCTGCTATTCCCTTCCATTTTATGGGAGAATTCATGCCATTCACATTCACAGTTACAGTGACTTGTGTTTCCCATCATTTTATTTACCCCAAGTTATGATTTTCTCTTTCCCCTTCTCCCTTCCCTCCTCTCTAGTATTTTGCTTCTGACAACCACCACCTGCAAACAGCCCTCCCCCTTTCTTGTACCTTTTCCCTACTACTTCTGTTTTCCCTTCTATTAGCTTCCCCCTTTCCTTTCCTCTTTCCTCTCCCACTTCCCTATAAGGGAAATACAGAGTTAGTAATTTTAACTCAACCTCACTCTATCAGAACTAGATAAATTGAACCACAAAATAACCAAGAAAGAAGTTAAGGCAGTAAATAGAATTTTGGAAAAAAATAGTTGTGATGGGCCTTTGGAGAAAATCAAATGGGGAGAGAAAGGACTATACTTTTCTCTTGGCAATACATAGAAATTTTACAAAAATTGACCATTTTAGAAAAAGAAATTGAACAAGCTATTAATCAGTTCACTAAGAAAAAAATCTCCAGGGCCAGGTGGATTTACATGTGAATTCTACCAAACATTTAAAGAACGATTAATTCCAATACAATGCAAATTATTTGAAAAAACAGGGAAAGGAGTCCTACCAAATTCCTTTTATGACACAGATAAGGTGCTGATACCTAAACCAGATAGGGTGAAAACAGAGAAAGAAAATTATAGACCAATTTCCCTAATGAATATTCATGCAAAAATCTTAAATAAAATATTAGAAATGAGATTACAGGGATATGAAATATGGACCACAACATAACATTTTCATGCTCTCTATTGATGTTTGCTTGCATTGTGTTTCCTTTCTCTGATTTTCTTTTTTTTTCTTGTAGATAGGATTTTTCTTGCATAACTTGTCAAGTATTTCAACATTATTAACATGTAGTGGACTTCCTGCCATGTAGGGGAGGGGAGGGGACTGGGGGTAAAATTTGTAATGGAAAGCTTTGTAAAGATCAATGCTGAGGAACTACCCATACATATGTTATACAAATAAAAAGCTTTAATAAAAAAAAAAAAGAAAGAAATGAGATTACAGAAAGTCATCCCCAAGATAATTTGTCACAACCAAGTAGGATTTATACCAGGAATGCAGGGCTGATTCACTATGGAAAACTATTAGCATAATTGACTATATCAATAACCAAATTAACAAACATGTAATTATCTCAGTAGCTGCAGAAAAAGCATTTGACAAAATCCAACACCCATTCCTAGTAAAAACACTAGAGAGTATAGGAAAATAAAGTCAGGTCTAAATCAACTGGAAAAATATCAAGTGCTCATGGGTAGGCTGAGCAAATATAATAAAAATGACAATACTACCTAATCTACTTATTTAGTACCATACCAATCCAACTCCCAAGAAATTATTTTACAGATCTAGAAAAAATAATAACAAAGTTCATCTGGAACAAAAGGTCAAGAATTTCAAGCGAATTAATGGGGGAAAAAAAAAAAAAAGAAGGGCCGATGAGGTGGCCTTGTGGTACCAGATCTAAAACTATATTATAAAGTAGTGGTCATCAAAATCATTTGGTACTGGATAAGAAATAGAGTAGTCGATCAGTGGAATAGGTTAGGATCACAGGACAAAATAGTCCATAGCTATAGCAATTTAGTGTTTGACAAACCCAAAGACCCCAGCTTTTGGGATAAGAATTCAGTATTTAACAAAAACTACTGGGAAAATTGGAAACTGGTAGGACAGAAACTAGGCACTGACCCAAACCTAATACTATATAACAAAATAAGGTCAAAATGGGTTCATGATTTAGACATAAAGAGTGATAAAAGTTTGAAGAACATAGAATAGTTTACCTCTCAGATCTGTGGAGAAGGAAAGAATTTGTGTCCAAAGAACTCATAACTGAACAAAAAAAATAGATAATTTTGATTATATTAAGTTAAAAAGTTTTTGCGCAAACAAAATTAATGTAGACAAGATTAGAAGGGAATCAATAAACTGGGAAAACATTTTTACATTTAAGGGTTCTGATAAAGGCCTCATTTCTAAAATATATGGAGAATTGATTCAAATTTATAAGAATTCAAGTCATTCTCCAATTGATAAATGATCAAAGGATATGAACAGACAATTTTCAGATGAAGAAATTGAAACTATTTCTAGTCATATGAAAAGGTGCTCCAAATCACTATTGATCAGAGAAATGCAAATTAAAACAACTCTGAGATGCCACTGCATACCTGTCAGATTGGCTAAGATGACAGGAAAAGATAATGACGAATGTTGGAGGGGATGTGGGAAAACTGGGACACTGATACATTGTTGGTGGAACTGTGAACAGATCCAACCATTCTGGAGAGCAATTTAGAACTATGCTCAAAAAGTTATCAAACTGTACATACCCTTTGACCCAACAGTGTTTCTACTGGGCTTATATCCCAAAGAGATCTTTTTTTTTTTTAACTTTTTATTTGCAAAACATATGCATAGGTAATTTTTCAACAGTGACCCTTGCAAAGCTTTCTTTTACAAATTTTTCCCTCCTACCCCCAACCCCCTTCCCTAGATGGCAGGAAGTGTTATACATGTTAATTATGTTAAGATATTTGACAGATCTAGTGTGTTTGTGTGTGTGTGTGTTGGTGTGTGTGTGTGTGTACAGGTATTTTGCTGTACAGGAAAAAAAAAAAGCCTGAGAAGGAAAACATAATGTAAGCAAATGTCAATAGAGAGTATAAAAGTGCTATGTTGTGGTCCAGACTCAGTTCCCACAGGTCTCTCTCTGGGTGCACATGGCTTTCTTCATCACTGAACTGGAACTGGCTTGAAACATCTTATTATTGAAGAGGACCATGTCTATCAGAATTGATCATCATATAGTCTTGTTGTTGCCGTGTATAATGATCTCCTGGTTCTGCTCATTTCACTAAGCATCAGTTCCTGTAAGTCTTTCCAGGCCTCTCTGCAATCATCGTGTTGGTTGTTTCTTACAGAACAATAATATTCCATAACATTCATATACCATAACTTATTCAGCCACTCTCCAACTTATGGCCATCCACTTAGTTTCTAGTTTCTTGCCACTACAAAGAGGGCTGCCACAAACATTTTTGCACATGTGGGTTCCTTTCCCTCCTTTAAGATCTCTTTATCCTAAAGAGATCTTGTAAGTTATGTTATCTAAATGTTATGGAATATTACCGTTCTATAAGAAATGATCAGCAGGATGATTTCAGAGAGGCCTGGAGAGACTTGCATGAACTGATGCTGAGCAAAATGAGCAGAAGCAGGAGATCAATATACACGGCAACAACAAAACTATACGATGATTAATTCTGGTGGACATGGCTCTTTCCAGCAATGAGATGATTGAGACCAGTTGCAATGATCTTGTGACGAACAGAGCCCTCTGCACCCAGAGAGAGGACTGTGGGAACCGAATGTGGATCACAACATAACATTTTTACTTTTTGTTGTTGTTTATGTGAATTTTATTTTCTTTCTTATTTTTTTCCTTTTGGATTTGATTTTTCTTGTGCAGCAAGATAATAGTATTAATAGGTATGCCTATATTGGATTTACATATATTTTTTTTACCATGTTTAACATATATTGGATTATTTGCTATCTAGGAGAGGGGGTGGGGGGAGGGGAAATTTGAACACAAAGTTTTGGGAGGATCAGTGTTGAAAAATTATCTTTGCATATGTTTTGAAAATAAAAGCTTCAGGGCAGCTAGGTGGTACAGTGGATAGATAGAGCACCAGCCCTGAAGTCAGGAAGACCTGAGTTCAAATCTAGCCTCAGACACTTAACACTTCTTAGATGTGTGACCCTGGGCAAGTCACTTAACCCCATTTGGCTCAGGAAAAAAAAAAGAAAGAAAGAAAAGAAAAATCTTCAATAAATAAATGTCGGGGGGGGGGAACAATTCCTCTAGAAGAACAAAAGTTTGAGAATATTAAGGGAATTAATGGAAAAAAAAATGCAAAGGAAGGTGGCCTTGCCATATCAGAGCTAAGATTGTATTATAAAGCAGCAGTCATCAAAACCATTTGGTACTGGCTAATAAATAAAGGGTTGAATCAGTGGAATAGATTAAGTATATAAGACACAGCAGTCAATGACAGCTACTATTTGGTAAAACCAGACTCCAGCTTCTAGGATAAGAACTCAATATTGGACAAAAACTATTGGGAAAACTGGAAAATAGTATGGCAGAAACTTGGCATAGACTAATATCTCATACCCTGTAACAAGATAAGTTTGAAATGTGTTCATGATTTAAACATTAAGCAAATTGGGAGAGTAAAAGATAGTTTACCAGTCAGATCTTTGGAGAAGGAAGGAATTTATGACCAAACAAGAAATAGAGAATATTATGAAAGGTAAAATGGATTATTTTGATGATGTTTAATTTAAAAGATTTTGAACAAAAAAAACCCAACCCAATGAAGTCAAGATTAGAAAAGAAGTAGAGGAGCAGCTAGGTGGTTCAGTGGCTAGAGTACTGGTTTTGAAATCAGGAGGATCTGTGTTCAAGTATGGCATCAGACATTTAACACTTCCTTTCTTGTGATCTTGAGCAAGTCATTTAATCCAGATTGCCTCACATATACAAAAAAAAAAATTAATTAAAAAAGAAAAGCAGATGCATTGTATATCCTTTATCGGATTATTCTTTCTTGTAGATACGATTTTTCCTGCACAAAAAAAAAATGATGTGTGGCAATAACTATACATATATTCGATTTCTTAAGTATTCTAACATAATTATCATGTAGTGGATATCCTGCCATCTAGGGGAGGGGTGGGGAGTAAGGGGGAAAAATTTGTAACAGAAAGCTTTGTAAGGGTTAATGTTTAGGAATTACCCATACATATGTTTTGCAAATAAAAAGTATTAATAAAAAAAAAAGACAGTTCTTGACACTATAGGAGGTCATAGTTTCTGAAGTGAAAGGAGGTTAAACAGGTAGGTTCTTGATCAAGATGATGAGATTAATGGGTAATGAGCTTTAGGAGTGTTGATTGCTTTTTTTCTAATAAAGAGTTTTGCCATGCTCAAAAAAAAAAAAAAAGAAAGAAAGAAAAGCAGAAAGTTTAGAAATATTTTTATAGCCAGTGTTTCTGATAAAGGCCTCATTTCTAAAGTATATAGAGAACTGAGTCAAATTTATAAGAATACAAGTCATTCCTTAGTTGATAAATGGTCAAAAATATGGACAATTTTCAGATGAAGAAATCTTCCATTTCTAGTTATATGAAAAAAAAATGCTCTAAATCACTGTTTATTAAAGAAATGCAAATTAAAACAACTCTGAAATACTAGCTATCAAATTGGCTAAAATGACAGAAAAAGAAAATGATAAATCTTGGAGGGGATGTGGAAATACTGAAACATTAATGCACAGTTGGTGGAGCTGTGAACTAATCAAACCATTTTGAAGAACAATTTGGAATTATGCCCAAAGAACCATAAAACCGCATACCTTTTGATCTAGCAGTATTACTACAAAGAGAGCATAAAAAAGAAAAGAGGGCACACATGTGTAAAAATGTTTGTAGCAGCTCTTTTTGTGGTGTCAAGGAATTGGAAATTGAGGGGATGCTCATCAATTGGTGAATGACTGAATGAGTTGTGGTATACTCTTGTTCTATAAGGAATAACGAGCAGGGGGACTTCAGAAAAAACTGGAAAGATTTTCATGAACTGATGTTGAGTAAAGTGAGCAGAACCAGGAGAGCATTGTATAGCAACATTGTATAATGATCAACTATGATAGATTTGCTCTTCTCAGCAACAGTGATCCAGGATAATTCCAATAGAATGTAATGGAAAATGCTTTCTGCATCCAGAGAAAGAATTATGGTGACTGAATGCAGATAGAAGCATACTATTTTCAGGTGTTTTTTTCTCTCCTTTCTCATGGTTTTTCCCTTTTGTTTGGATTTTTCTTTCACATTGTGACATAGAAATGTGTTTAAAATGACTATACGTGTATAATGTATCTCAGATTGCAGTCATAAAAAATAAAATGCTATTAAGTGGGGAAAATAGGAAAAAAAACAATAGACCAAATTTCCCTGATGAATATCGATCCAAAATTATAAATAAAATACTAGCAAGAAGATTGTATCAATGTATCACAAAGATCATACACCATGACCCAGGGCAGGGGGAGATTTGTGCTAGCAATGCAAGGCTGATTTAGTATTAGGAAAATTATCAGCATAATTGACCATAGCAATAATAAAAACAAGAAAAAACATATGACATGGATATAATTAGATCTACATTAAGTGTAGAAAAAGCTTTTGGCAAAATACAACACCCATTCTTATTAAGAATACTAGTGAACATAGGAATAAATGGTTTATTCTTTAAAATGATAAGTAGTATCTAAAACTGTCAACAAGCATTATATGTTATGGGAATAAGCCAGGAGTCTTCCCAGTAAGAACAGAGGTGAAGTAAGGATGCCCATTATTACCATCAATATTAAACATTATTTAATATTGTACTAGAAATGCTAGCTATAGCAATCAAATTAAAAAAAATTTGAAGGAATTAAAATAGGTAACGAGGAAATGAAAACATCATTCTTTGCAAAATATTTGATGGTATACTTGGGGAATCCTAGAGAATCTTTTTTTTAACCAAAGAGAAATTCCATTTAAAATAACTGTAGACAATATAAAATATTTGGAGTTTGTCAAGACAAATCCAGGAATTATATGAACAAAATTAGAAAACAACTCACACAAATCAAGCCAAATTTTTAAAATTGAAAAAATTAATTATTCATGGGTAGGTCAAGGTGATATATTAAAAATGACATTCCTACCTAAATTAATTTTCTTATTCAGTTCCATATGAATCACACTATCAAAAATTATTTTATAGCACTAAGAAAAATAATAAAATTCATCTAGAAGAGCAAATCAATGGAAGAAAAATTGTAAAGATAACCTATCTGTATGCATATCTCAAACTATATTACAAAGCAGTAATCATCAAAACAGTTGGTTAAAAAATAGATTGAGACACAATACACAGTAATAAGTGACCATAGTAATCTAGTGTTTGAGAAACCCAAAGAGTCAAGCTTTTGGGATAAGAGCTCATTTGTCAACTGCTGGGAAAACTGGAAACCAGTTGGCAGAAACTAAGTATAGATCAACATCTTACATGGTATATCAAGATAAGATCAAAATGGGTACAAATTGATATAAGCAAATTAAGTGAGCATGGGATACTTTACTTGTGAGATATTTGGATAAGGGAAGAATTTATGAATAAACAAGAGATAAGCAAGCATTAGAGAATGTAAAATGTATAATTCTGATTACATTAGATTTTCAGAAGAAATCAAAGTTATCTATCTATATCTGTATATATAGTCACATAAAAATTTTCTGAATCACTATTGATTAGACAAATGTAAATTAATTCAATTCTAAGGTACCACTTCACACCTAGCAGATTGGCTAATATGCCAAAACCAAAAAAGGAAAATGATAGATGTTGGAAGAGATGTGGGAAAATTGGGACACCAATGCACTGTTGGTGGAGTTGTAAATTGATCCAACCATTTTGGAGAACAATTTGGAACTATTCCCAAAAGGCTACAAAATTACACATATTGACCCAGCCAATAGCTACCAGGTCTGGATCTCAAAGAGATAAAAGAAAAAGGGAAAGAGCCTCTATATACAAAAATATTTATAGCAGCTCTTTTTGTGATGGGAAAGAATTGGAAACTGAGGGGATGCCCATCAGTTGGGGAAAGGCTGAATAAGTTGTAGTATATAATTGTGATAAAATACTATTGTACTATAAGAAATAATGAGCAGGATG